>CM071935.1:55759493-56192980 GCA_016081115.2 Rehmannia glutinosa
GTTGTGCTTCGTTCCGGTTACGTATTGCTAGTCAATGAACCACGGAACAGAAGTCGTGACGCTATGACGAAGCTCCCGAATGTGGCGGCCATGTTGGATAAGTGATGAGGAAAGTTAAAGGGGCGGTAGATGAAGAGAAGCTATCGCCCGATGCCGAGAGGAAGAAGCTCTCCGCTGAAGGAGGTGGTGAAATGTCTGTTAATCCCTTGAAAAGAGATGAGCCCTATTGGCTCGGTCTTTGATAAGCTCAAAGATAAGGTGAACAAAGGATGAATGGGCAAGGCATCTTGAAAGGGGAGGAAATGGAATTAAGAAGCAAACAAGAATAAGAAAAAAGAGAAGAAGAAGAGAATGGAAGAAGAAGCGGAGGGAGAAGACAACAAAATGAGATAGGGGAAAACTATCAAAGATTTTGTATTTTTACAAATCATTTTGCAATCTACACAATAATGTAAGTGCGAGAATATACATGAATAAAAACCATTTATATTTATTTCAATTATTTAATTTTTTTTGGCACCGAGATGTTGTAGAAAGTTTTGGCATCATTAAAAGGGAAAAATTGTTAGAAAATTTATTGCATAGATTTTGATGATGCTTTTTTGAATCGATATTTTGATGAATCTTAGAAAACTTTGTATTAGGAAGTTGGCATACCCAGTTTATGTAAGTAAATTCTACTTTGTAATAAAGATAGAATACTAAGTTTGTCGAATGGCAACTAAGTAGATTTCTGAGAAAACTGCTTTGAAAGGATCTGGAGTGAAGAATCATACGAGTCATGGTGAGTTGTTAAGAAGACTTTTAGTCAAGTACATCGATTCAGTCTTTTGAGAAGAGTTATGAGGAGTTAACGAGGAAATAATGGAGATGACTCAGAAGTCGAAAGGGTTAAGCGAATTTGAATAACTCGGAGGCTGGCGAAAAAGAGTCCATTGTACTAAAGCGAGAAACTTATCTATCTTGGTAATGAAGACAAATCTTCAACTTTAAGTATTCTGTTTGAAAGAGTGCAAGGAATAAGCAAATGGGAACTTAGCAAAGTACTAACACCTTTTGAGGAAGCATGCAAATATCGGATAAACAAGGTTGGGTCAACATCGAAGGCTGCGAAACAGACAAACGATGTATATTAAACAAGAGTTTGAAATTTTGTCTCTTTGGGACAAAATTCAAACTCCTACTAAAAAAAGGCGAGAATGTTTTCGGAGAAGGGCAAGACACAAAGCGATATCAGTGGCAAGAAATACGGTACAACACCATTAAATTTGAAAATCCTCAAGCCTAATCAAAGACTGCTTCATCAACACTCTCAAGTGAAATATCAAGTTGTACATCAAGTTGAAGTGGAAACATTTGTATGAAAACAAAGGGGTCTATATTTTTAAGGATTGAAGGAAGTATAATAATAAGGTCAGTCGAACTGGTTTGAATCCCGAGTAAAGGTTGTGTGATCAATCACGAAGATTGAAGGCGTAGTGTGAGGTATTGTCTTGCAAGAAGTGAGTCCCAAAAGATTAGTGGTTGTGTGATCAAAGTGAATCTTGGATTGTACTTCTTAACATGAAGTTATTGTTGCATTAGTGGATTTACTCTGGAGTAGAAGAAGAATGGACTAGAGGAATTACCCGTTCTCAAGCCATAAAATCTCTGTGTTCTTCATTTTTATTGCACTTTAAATTACGCATTTTATTTAATTGCTATTTTGCTATCCATCAAGATAATATTGCTAAAAGTATAGTGTTGATAAACCAATCTTAAATAGGATGTAAGACTTAGTTGTATAACAAAAGAAAATTGATTTTCTAAAAAAGTTAACTTCATTCGGTGAGTTACTCTATCAAAAGCTCTCTCAAGGAAATGTTGAGCGGTTAACTCTCTCATGTTGAATCTTAACACCAGCTTCAACAATGCTGTATTCTTGTAACTCTAATTTTTACAAAAGCAAAATTCAAAGCATGAGTCCGTGTATACTACCAATGATTGTTGTACCAAAAAAAGATGGATGCGTGGATAATGTGTATAAATTGCCGTGCCATCAATAAAATCACCAAAAATATCACTATCATATTCCTAAGTTAGATGATATGTTTGATGAATTACTGCGGTGTTGTGTCTTTCTTAAGATTGATTTAAAGAGTGGATATCATCAAATTCGAAATAAAGAAGGAGATGAATGGAAAATTGCATTTAAAACAAAATATGGTTTATATGGGTGGTTAGTAATGTCTTTTGGTTTAACTAATGTACCAACACTTTCATGAGATTAATGAACCATGTTTTGCACAACTTTATTGTCAAGTTTGTGATAGTTCATTTTGATGACATCTTTATACTATAACGAAAAACTTAGAGGAACATATTGATCATGTGCATGCTATGTTAGACACTTTAAGAAAAGTCTTTGCATGCTAATTAGAAAAGTGTTCTTTTGTATGGATAAAGTTGTTTTTATCGGATTTGTGGTAAGTATTAATGGAATTGAAATGGAAAATGCAAAAAATCAATCTTTATTATAGATTGTGATTCCATAAAAACATTGTTGGAAGTGAGAAAGTTTTCATGGTCTGATAGCACGTAGGAAGTTTGTAAAAAATTTTAGCACCATAGATGCACCATTGAATGAAATAATAAAAAAAGAGGTTGGTTTTCATTGGTGAAATAAAACAACGATATACTCCTTAAAGAAAAATGAACTTCTGCTATTCTTTTTGATTACCTAATTTTGATAAATCATTCGAGCTTGAATGTGATGCATCAGGAGTGGGTGTAGGTATTGTTTTTATGCAAGAATGAAGACTGTGCTTACTTTAGTGATAAAAGCTCTATGCTTTGGTGAGAGCCTTGGCGACCTTTACTTGTGAAAGGAGTTTGTGATTCATCGGCATGAATCTGCTAAATATCTCGAGAGGCGAGGAGTAAATTGGTAACAACATATCAAATAGGTGGAGTTCATTGAATCACTTTCTTATGTGATTAAATATAAAAAGTGGAAAAAGAACACATTATAGGCTGATGCCTTATCTCGGAGGTATAGCGTTAATCACTACATTGGTTCAAAACTTCGTTAGTTTTGAGGCAAATAAATATGACATTGATTTTGATTTTCTTCATTTATGTATATTGTGAGCATGCATTTGGGAAATTCTATGGACATGAAGGGTATTTATTTTGTGAAAACTTTTTGCATTCCTAAATGTTCTATTAGGAAGTTACTTGTTAGAGAAGCACATGGGGAGGTTTAATGGGACAACTTTGGAGTGCATAAACATGGAAGTAATATTACGTGTTCATTTCTTTTGGCCTGGTGAGCGTCTTTGATGTTGAAAGAATTTGTGAAGGTGCATAACTTGTAAACTATGCTAAGAATTAAAATCACAACCTCATGGAATGTATAAGCTTTACACATTCTATTGAATATTAGGTAGACATATATATGGACTTTGTTTTGGTTTTACGGAACAAGTAAGGGTAGAGATTTTTGTTTGTGGTTATTAATAGATTTTCTAAAATGGCACATATAATTCCTTGTCATAAAGTGATGATGCTACTCACGTTGTTGATTTATTCTTTAGAGAAGAAAATGTGCGTTTGCATGGAGTTCAAGAACAATTGTGAGTGATAGATATGCGAAATTTTAAGTCACTTTTTGGCGTATGATATGGAGTAAATTGGGCACTAAACTTTTATTTTCTACTACTTGGCACCCACACAAGCGATGGGAAAACTAAAATGGTCAATAGAACTTTGTCTCAATTACTTGACTTTGATTCAAAAAGACTTAAAGAATTTGGAAAGATTGTTTGCCATTTTGACATTTGCTAAGTTTGCATATAATAAGTGTACGATGCTACTAACTTTACTCATATTGAAGTTGTTTATGGATTTAACCCATTGAGTCCACTTGATCTTGTTCCTATCTAGGGATGGAAATGGGAGCGGGCGGGTTGGTCGGGTCTAAAGACCCAGGTCCCCGATCCATAGAGTGGAGTAGGATGGGTTGACCCGGCTGCGAGTCATGGGGCGGGAGGGTCTGCTCGTCACGACGAGGAATTAAATAAAATTAAATACAAAAAAATAAATAAAAGAAATATATATATATATAATATTCTTTACAAAGATGTTATTATCGTTTATAAATGGTAGATATAATATTAAAAGATACAAATTATAAAATAATATATTACATATAGAAAAAAATATATTAAATATATTAAAAATAATAAATTTGCTATATGGGGGGCGGTACCAGCGGTAGTGATATCGGTTTGTCTCGCCACAGCGGGTCGCGGGGTGGGTACCGGTGTGTTGGGAAATTTAGTGTTTAGATTTGATGAATGCCATGTAAAGCTTAGTAGGAAGTTGGCACCCGTTTTCTTTGTATTTTGCATTGTAATAGATAGGGTTGTCTGGTCAAGGTCATCGGCTATGCTTGGATATCTTGCAAGGAGTCTAAAATAAAGACTCCGTGAGAAGCGGTAGTATGGCAAGAAGAGAAGTCGAAACTTCGACTAAAGGGTATCCGTGAATCGGTATTTGTGAGAAATGTCGGTCAGTCATTTCAGACAACCAAGTCAAGTTGAAGTGTGAGATGGAGTCTTCCAATGATTGGGAGGCGACTCGAAGTCACACAGGAAAGTTAAGGCTGCAGTCAAAGTCAAGACAAGCTGAAAAGAGTGCATTGCCACAGTGATCGAAAGTTACTTAAATAAGTAATACTTCCCATCTTTATAATATTCTAAGTGCTCGGTCCCGAGAAGCGTGCAAAGGAATAAACCAATGGGAAGCACTACACCTGTCGAGGCTCGAAAAGCTAAAGGTTCATTTAATACGAGGAAATGTCAACATCAAGAGCTGCAACAAGACAAGCCAACGAACACAAATGACTTTCAAAAATCAGCCTATCTCTTCAGCGGCGATTTTTTAAAGATCACTATAAAAGTACGAGAATCACTTTGAGAGGTTACTGAACCCACGAACATTCAAGCTAACATTCGAACTGTAACCTGCAAAAAATATTCTCAAGTTATTCAAGCAAATCCTCAAGCCTAAATTTAGAATGAAATCAATCCAAAACCAAGTCAGTGAAGGAAAAGTGACTTCAAACCCTTTGAGAAGCCGATTGTGTGACCAAGCATCTCAGGCCCAGTCCTGTAAAAGGATCAAGTCGGTACCGTGATCAAGACTTGTATCGATACATTAACCACATTGTACTGATCAATACTTAGTGGATTCCTCAGGAGTTGGAGAAGAGGAGTAGAAAGAATTACCCCATCTTGAACCTCTATAAAATTTATTGTGTCATTTACATTTCAGCATTTCATTTCTGCATATTTCATTATATCTGGCGATAATTTGCATTCAATTGATATTTAACAAAGTGCTAAAATCAAGTGTTAAAACAAACTTAAACCAAATTCAAGGGTGTTAAGTCTTACTATTTGAAAATCTTATCAATGAGTTAAGGTTTAGTCTAAAATTTGAGTTATTCTATCAATAGCTCAATCAAAGTGGTTGAGTGGCTAACTCTATTTGGTTAACTAATTTAGATGTCCCTCAAAGACATAGTTGTGTGTTTAACTCTAAAACATTTTAAAAGGACTAAAATTGAAAAGTTGGTAAGGTTTATTCAACCCCATTCTAAACCTTACTCACACCCCTTGGGACCTACAAGTGGTATCAGTGGTTGGTTCTACTGAGCCTTCCGGACAGTTCTTGAACTAGATCTCAATCCTTCAAAAGTCTTTAACACTTGTTCTTACAAAAGCTATTTTCAAATCAACAAAGTTAATATCATGGAAGCAAATTTGACACGCATCCCTATGTTCACCATTGAGGAATTTGATGATGATTTGCATCAAGTGGAGAAGCAAATTGTTTACCCCTAACCAACTAGTCTTGAAATTATGTCTAGCAGCATAATGCGTAGGCATAAGAAAATTTTGATAGAACTCACGAGCCACGAACTTCTAGTCCCATAAGTAATTTAAGATTCCCAAGGTCTTTTATATGGAAACATGAACTCAAATAATGTTTGAAAGTCTAGAAGCAACATCATACCCAGTTGATAAGATCATCGGCATAAACTAACATATTGAGTTGCAAACTACCCGTATGTAGTGTGAAGAGATAATGTCGAGAATAGGATTGCTTAAAGAAAAACATATTGCTTTAATGCACACCAATTGGCAAACTAACATCCTTAATGTCCAAATTCAACCCATATAAGGACTTGTGAAGTCGACAAATTTTCCCAGAACACGGAGTTAAAGCGGGAGGCATTTTTCATATACACTTCTTCATCAAGATCACCATGCAAGAAAGCGTTGTGAACATCTATTTGATGAAGTTCCAAATTTTGAGATCTTTTGCTATTGCTAGGAAAGTCCCAATGTTACCATCTTTGCGACTCGGGCAAATGTCTCATTGTAGTTAAGACCTTCAACTGGATGATTGTCAAAACTCATGAGTCGCTTTACATCTCCCGTGGAACCATCGAGTTGTACTTAATTTTGTACACCCATTTGCATCGATTACCTTCTTTGCATGAAGTAAAAGTTCCCACCGATCGTGTCCCATTATTTTTCCAATACTGATCATGGCTCATGGCATTTCACGATCTTGCATCTTCATAGCCTCGAGAAAAATTTTTAGGTTCAATACATGTAGTAATGCATACCAAAAATTGTCGATGTTGCACATTTTCGAGAGAATCTACATACATGAC
Organism: Rehmannia glutinosa; assembly: GCA_016081115.2. Classification (NCBI taxonomy): domain Eukaryota; kingdom Viridiplantae; phylum Streptophyta; class Magnoliopsida; order Lamiales; family Orobanchaceae; genus Rehmannia; species Rehmannia glutinosa. The sequence continues at coordinate 55,766,221 of CM071935.1, forward strand.
TTTCTTAGGTCTTCTTGATGGAGAGCTCTCCTCTCCCTTGGACCTAGAGTCCTTCCTCTACCCACAGCGAAATCTGACTCCTCTAGGAGTTTAATCGATGAGCCAGCTTGAAGTCTATTGAACCTTTGAAGATTGAGTTCTTTGGCTTGGTTATATCAATAACGTAAGTCTTTTTCCATTATAAATCCCATGCAATTTTTAGGTCCATCCCTTGAAATATCCTTCCAGATTGTAGAGTTTTATACTCTTGATCGATCTTTTCACTAACTCAATGGGGATTGGATTCATCGTTGTTTCCTGGAGCTTTCATTTGAGGACCACCAACTTGGCTTTTAGATCTTCAACTCTTTCTGTTGCCTTCGTTGGAGGCCTTTGTGATCAAATCGAATAATTCGAAAGAGTTGAAGTAGAAAGACAATTGTCTTGTGAAGAGTTTAGTCCAGTCGTGAGTGAAGCAATTTTGTGTGATCAAGGCGTTTGCTCATTGATTCTCTTTTTGTTACATGACCGTATTTGCTTTAGTGGATTACCTCTAGGAGTTGGAGAAGAAGTGGAGTAGAGGAATTACTCCATCATCGAACCACTAGAAAATTGCTGTGTCATTTACTTTGAAGATTTATTTCCTAAATATTATTACACTTTGGTTGATAAATTTGCTAAGTCAATCAATAACAACTTAAGGGATTAAATATATTTAATATATTTTAACTAAAGAAAAGGCCTGGCACATTAAAACCAAGTTAGTTGTATTTTTAAAGAGTTCACTTCACTCGGTTGAGTTACTCTATTAATAGCTCGGTCGAGTGTTTGAGTGGTTAACTCTTTTGTTGATGTTGAACCAAAACTGTCCCTAAAGACTTAACTACTTGTGGAAACTCTCGATTTAAAAGACGAAAATCGAAAATTGGTTAAGTGTATTCAAACCCCTATTCTACAATTAACCCAAACACCCCTTAGGACCTACGAGAGATCATTATAATGCCCCAAACATATTTCGGTTAGGAACATCACTTTTAAGTACCTAGAATGAACAATGCTTGGAGACTTTTAAGAAATCCTTTTAGCCATTGCAACTTTCACATAAAGCGGCCCATGGAGCGGTCTTACCTCGCTCGAGAAGAATGATACATCGTATGTTGTTTCTTGGTTTTCAAACAAATGGACGTAATGCGTTGGCACCAGGTCTCGCATGAATCGAGAGCCAAACACGAACAAAATACTGAGGTCTGCTCTTAATAGAGATATAAATGAAGCCCGCCTACCAACCGATGTTAACATTCTTGATGCGAAAACAATGTTCCTGGCCAAATAGAGATAATGATTTGCATCAAGTGGAGAAGCAAATTGTTTACCCCCTAACTAACCTCTTGAGAAATGTCTAACGCATAATTGCGTAGGCATAAGAAAATTTTGATAGAACTACGAGCCACTTAGTCCCAATAAGTCGTTAATTTTAGCTCGGCCAATTAGGTTTGACTTGACCCCGAAGAGTGCCCAAGTTAGGCTACGTTTTCTTAGGCCAAATGAGTCGGACCTTTTGGCCACCCATTAGGCTCCGAAAAATTGGGTCGATCCGATCAACCTAACTTTTCCTTTATTTTTCGTGGGTCGAGCCACAAAAATAGTAATCCCATTACTATTTGACACGACCCAATTTTTGCTTTGGCTTTACGCCCACCGTAACCCGTTTGACACCTCTAGAAGCATATGATGGGGGAATAAAATCAAGGTAACAAATTTTTGAGAATTACTTCATGTTAAAAGTATCACTATTATTGTTCAAAGTATCACTCTTGTATGTTAAAAATATCACTTTTAACATGAAGTATTTCTCAAAAATTTGTTACCTTGATTTTTTCAATATCACTTTTCATATTAAGAGTATTCTTTGGAAAATACGTATGCGGGCTCATCTATCGACTTTACATGATGAGATGTGCATAGTGATAGAGGATGGGCCCGCTGCGCAAATAATGAAAGGTGAACACACTTTGCAAGGAGAGTGAGAGCCGCTTTGAAGAAGAGGAAAGGCTGCTCCTCTGACCAGCTATGGTTGATAAACCAAGAGCTGAGTGGACAAATGATGACAGAAAAGATACAATCTTGACAATGGGCCAAGGATATACTTCCAAGACTTTTGACAAAGCCGTATTCAACAAAGTCAAATCTTGCAAGACAACCAAAGAAATGCAGGATAAATTAACCTTAATTTGTGAAGGATCTGAACAAATTAAGGAAAACAAATTATCTGTTGTTGTTGAAAAATTTGAAAACTTCAAAATGCTTGCGGGAGAAACAATGGACCCGGTGGGAGCTAGATTCTCGAAATTACAAAACGAGCTCTCGGACAGGGAAAGAATACACACGAGAGGAGATGTATATGAAGATCTAAGGAGCCTCCCGGTGAGTGGGAAATGAAGACCATGGCTCTAAGGCACTCGATGGACCTATCAAAAACGTCCAATCATGAACTATTCTCGGACCTCAAAGCGATGAGTTTGAGTGAGAAGAAAGGATCAGAAGGAGATAGTTGTACCAAAACAATTTGCTCTCATAGTCGAGAAGAAAAGAGAGCCGAGACCAAAGAAGTCATTGACCAGGAGGAAATTGCCTTGATGGTTAAAAAGATTCAACAAGAACTACAAAATAAATAAAGGTGAATCCTCGAGAAGGCATTCAACTTCCTCTAAGTCAAGGAAGATAGGCCACCAAAGAGAGTCGAGTATCAAAGGTCGAATATCAAAGAGTGACAACCCAAGAAATGAGAAAGGCTGATCAAAAATGAAAACCTATGTTGGAATTGGGACGGCGGGACACTTTGCTATTGGTATCCCATATCCTGTAGTCAATAAATACGAATGAAGAAGAAAGAAAAGTCTTGAGAGAAAGAAGACAAGAAAAGAAAAGAGCAATGTTGGGCTGCTGGAAGGCTGCTGAAACACTAAGTCGAAAGATCTGATTTAGAGAGTAGTGAAGCCGACTACTCAAGTGATTCTGAAGAAGAAGCTATGATCTCGTCTAATGGCTAAAGAACAAGATCAACGACCAAGAAGATGAGGTACACTCTAACTCATCTCACTCGGAGTTCTAGTGATAGTGATTGTGACACACACACTTCATCACCCAGATCTTTATGGTTCATTAAGCAAAATGATGAAAAGAATTTGAGCAAATTAAATCCTCACACACTATTAAATGGGGAAAACAACAAACCCAAAGCGAAAACTCACGGTATTGACTAAGGAGTTGAGTACTCTAAGTCACATAGTCGATGAGAACAAAGAGTCAAGAGGTCGAGAATGTTAAACTAATAGCAGAGAGATAGCTGCTACTGAGAAAAGAGACAAAATGATCTCAAAAATGTGATTTGCTTCATTGACAAAGGCATCTAAATCATTGGATGACCTTATTATGAGCCAAAAGAATGTGGAGACAAGGCAGGGCATAAGATTCAATTCTTTTGTGCATAGTCAAACTTCAAGAGTGATCATGGAAAAAGGATCTTCAAGTAATGAAGCATCTCAAAAATCGAGCCCAAATGTTGCACACACATTCATTCCAAAGCACAACCACAAACAAGCGCAAGCTTGGATATAAAGGAAAAAGGAAAATACCCGATTGAGTATCTTGATAAAACGGTGAAAAGAAATCAATGAAGTTCCTCGGCAAACTCCAAACAGGAAGTACTTTGTGAAGAAGAAAGCAGAGCTACGAGAATCCCCGGAGAAGTTCCATCAAAGGAACACAAATGATGGGAATGGTAGAAACTACCCAAGCTAAGGTAGTGGAATAATGTGAAATATCGTGAGAAGACCTATGGAATACAAGCTTAAATGGCAAAGGCCTAGAACTTCGGCAAAGGTCATTCCAAAGGCGAAAGAACTATTATCGACACATATACGCATTCTACCCAACTATACTCGAAAATATGACAATTACCCAAAGAAGACAATTTCTAAAACACACACACACGAGGCATGTCTGAGACAAAAGAGATTGTATGAACCTAAAAAGCCCCCCGAACAATTTGCCAAAGTGAATTATGATTATGGCAAAGATAGATGGCAACCCCCGTAGAGTCAAATCATTTGGCTATAGGTTGGTTGGATCATCGTACAACACTAACCCCTCAGGACCCAGGCAAGTATGGGTACCTAAAAACTAATTTCCTTGATTGCGGGTTCAAGGAACAACGAGTGCCAATGAACCTGGTACATGGATAGTGGTGTTCCGGACATATGACAGGAAATAAGAAAAATGCAGCCAAGATTGAGAAATTAGAGGTGCAAAAGTCATATTTGGAGGAAATGAAGCTCCGGGGGAAATAAGAAGCCTGGATCCATCAAGAAAAATGGACTAGAAATCACGGATGTTGCATATGTTGAAGGCTAAATTTCAACTTACTAAGCATCGGCCAACTGTGACAAGAGGCTATAATGTTGGATTGACATGGGGTGTGCCAAATCAAAGACAATGAATCAAATGAAGTAGTGTTGCAAGAGCCGACAAAAGAACATGTCGTGGTAGATTGGTCGCATCGCCACATTAAGCACTTGCATTAGCAAAAAGTACAGCCGAATCAAGTTGGTTTGTGGCACAGAAGAAGGCGAGTCACTGAATTTCAAAACAATTAACAAGCTTGCAAGAAGTAATCTTTTAGAAGGAATTTATCGGACTCATTATACAAGAAAGAAAGTGTTTGTGATGCATGCGGATGGGAGAGAAGATCAAATCATCATTCAAAGAGAAGTCAAGCCCATCTTCAACAAGGATATTGCATCTCTTTGCATATGGATCTATTTGGTCTGTTGAGCGGCCGATATAAGTGGGAAGAAATACACTCACAGTAGTGGTGGATGATTATTCAAGATATACATGGACAATCTTCATGTGTAAAAGAAACCTTGCAAAGTTACCACGGTGATGAAAAGAGTTCAAAATGAGAAGAGTCAAACCATTATAAAGATAAGATCGATAGAGAACCGAGTTTGTCAATGGAATAATAACTTCGATCTTGTGTTGAAAAATGGTATTGCTCACGTTATCTGACAAGGACTCCGCAATGAGAATGGAGTTGCAAAAGAAGAATAGAACTCTCAAGGAAGGCAAAGGACCATGTTAGGTAGGCTGCTAAAAGATTTTGGGATGAAGCTATCAATGCTGCATGTTATATTCAAAATAGATGCATGATAAATAGGCAATGACAAAGACTCCTTGAGATTTGGACGGGGAGAAAGCCAAATGTTGCATATTTTAGAATCTTTGGATGTAAATGCTTAAATCCACAATAATGGCAAGAGATAATCTAAAGGCTTTTGATCTTAAAAGGCGATGAAGGTATCTTCTTGGGGATACTCAAATTTGAAAGCAAAGCCTATAAGTCTTGAACAAAGGACTATGGTCACAGAAGAGTCTATCCATGTGGTTTTGATGAACTTAATGTAAATGGAGAAGATATTGAAGAGTTAGGCGATAAGTGAATCGACCAACTATGCGAAAAGTCCTTATGTTGAAGTGAAACGAGTAATGTCGAGGTGAAGATGAGATAGCTGAATCTCAAAGACAAATGAAAAATCTGCTGACTAAGTGATGATGAGAGTTGCTCAAGATAACACACCGCAAGATGCAGATCAACCAACTGACTTACTCAACCCCGGTTGATGTGAGATGGCTAAGAGACCATCCACCGAGCTAGTCATTGGAAATGTAAGAGATGGTGTAAGAACAGATCGCAGCTCGAAGTTGCTATGTTCACTTGTTTTATTTCCCAAATAGAACCAAAAGATGTGTCCCAAGCATTGGATGACACACATTGGATTCAAGCCATGCAAAAAGAGTGAATCGATTTAGAAAGAAACAAAGTATGGGAATTGGTTCAAAGACCAACCCGTCAAAATGTCGTTAATACAAAATGGGTTTTGAAACAAGATGAACGAAGAAGGTTATGTGGTAAGAAACAAAGCAAGATTGGTAGCCAAAGGGTATTGCCAAGAGGAAGGTATAGATTTTGATGAAACATTTGCTCATGTTGCAAGATTAGAAGCAATAAGGATGTTTCTTGCCTATGTTGCACACAAGAACTTCACTTGTATATCAAATGGATGTAAAAGTGCATTCTTGAATGGATTATTGGAAGAGAAGCCTATGTTGAACAACCTCCGAGGATTTGAGCAGAAGACTCTTGGAGATAAAGTATACAAGCTCAAGAAAGCTCTATATGGATTAAAAAAGGCACCAAGAGCATGGTATGATACATTATCTCAATTCTAATGATAATAGATTCACCAAAAGCAAAAGTGAGAAACACTCTTGAGAATTCAAGATGGAGAGAGTATCTTGCTTGTTCAAATATATGTGGATGACATTATTTTGGATCCACAAACAAGGAGTTGTGTGATAAGTTCTCAAACCTCATGCAAGGCAAATTTGAGATGAGCATGATGGGAGAGATGACATTCTTTCTAAGACTTCAAGTTAAGCAGTGAGGATGGAACCTTCATAAGTCAAACAAAGTACACCCGAGATTTAATGAAGAAATTTGGTATGGAAGAGAAATCTTACTGTGAAAATACCAATGAATACATCGGTCAAGATGAATATGGATGCAATGGCAAGCTTGTGGACCAAACAAGATATAGAGCACTTATTGGATCTTTGCTCTATTTAACAAAGCGGAGCCAGGACATTACCTTTGTAGTAGGTGTATGTGCAAGATTCCAATCTGCTCCAAAAATCCATATGACCGCCAAGAGAATCTAAGATATTTGAAGGGATGCGAAGAAGTCGGAAACTTATGGTATCCAAAGGAAGGTGGATTCAAGCTTATTGGTTACTCGACTCACTACTATCTTTGGATGTAAGAGTTGATTGGAAGAAGTACTTCGGTACATGTCGATGCTTGGAAATGATTGGTTTTCTGGTTCGTGAGAAGCAAAATTCAATATCCACATCCACACTGTGAAGGCTGAGTACATAGGCTAGCGGGCGGCTATTGTGCACAAGTCTTATGGATGAGACAACAAGCGAGAGATTATGATGTTGAAGAAAAAGAAATTCCTATTATGTGTGATAACACAAGTGCTATTACGATCACTCAAAATCTGTGTTGCATTCAAGAACAAAGCACATCGATGCCGGTATCATTTCATAAGAGATCACGTTGAAAAGAAGACATCACCTTGGAATACATCTCAACCGATAAACAGGTTAGGCGACATATTCACAAAGCCATTATTTGAATCAAGATTTGAAGAACTCGAAGCATGAGCTAGGGTTAATTGAGTTGAGTTAACACTCGAAACTTCAAGGAGAAGAGATGAAACAAGAAAAGATGAAAATGGAGCTAAGTTAAGTAAATCCGCCTAAGTGAATCACCAGATCGAAAAATCACCGTTTGATCGAGTTAGGCGACAAATGAGTACCTATGTGAAAAGAGAGAAGAAGAGTTGAATCGGCTAAGGAGTAAGGTTGAGTCATTTATGAGCTAAGTGACAAAAACGCACTCGTTTTTGCTAAAGCGGGAATGTTTTAAGGATGACGTCGATGTAATAATGACAATGCGAATAACGGTAAATGCACGACAAAGCATATGGTTGGATATAAATCTTCTGCCGCATTAAATGCGAGCAATTAAATGCTAATCGGCGTGCTAAATCTGAGCGTTGATCTCGATCAAATTTCAAAACCGTATGCACGTCCTTTCATAACCTACATATATACCCTTTCGTCCATTTCTCTCTCTTTACACAAACTGTTCATCTCTCTCAAAAGCAAAGAAAGCAATTTTTCTCTCAAAACCCTACGGATCTCCAAAGTGAATTTCTAGAGTTTCGTTCGGTAAATCTTCAAGTAATGGCATCTACTTACGATTTTGTTAAGTTGGGAAAACAAATCCTGCCAGCTCTCTTGTGGATTTTGAAGGTATGATCAAACAAACCGATGAAACCTTGTGAAGAAGATAGTGAGAAAGTGGAGAATGCAGGCTGAAACCCTTTCTCACTATGGAGTTTCAGAGATGACTTATCTTTGAAGAAGTCGCTCGCTTCTACGTGAATGTTGAAGTTCACGACGAGGGCATCAAGTCCTCTATTCACGGAAAGGAGTTTACGATCACCGTTGAGGATCTAGCGGAGCATTGTCCGCTTAAAATCGGAAGGAAAGCCGGAGATATTGGAGGCTGATGTAAACTTGGGCCGCATGGAAGGAAGTGGCCAAACTTTATTGTCTTTGCGAAGGTGGTTTACACACGGTGATAAGAAGTCAAAGGAAGATTATCACAAGTTGCTGGATATTGTTGCCAAGTGCGTAGACATCAAATTTGGAAGCTTTAATTAGCTTTCCAAAACTAAGCTGATCGTGATGGCTGCGATCATGGAGGAGAAGAAGGTAAACTGGGCTGAGTTTGTATACAGCAGACTCTGCCAAAATGTTGGAAATAAGTCTTTCAAGGAAGATGGGTTGTTCGGAGGATCCTTGGGGTATGGCCTTGTTATTGGTCGGCTGATGGAGGTGAAGGGAGTTCCACTCCGACATGGAAAGGCATTCCATGTCAACAAGAAAATGTTCTGATCAAATCTTTCCGGAGCTCAGAAGAGAGCTTATGCCAAGAGAGCAGATACCAGTGAGGGGGAATCGGTGACCCCCTAAGGAAACAATCGTTGTCTCCCCTCCCAAGAAGAAAGTTGCCCTCGCAATGGAAAGAAGATCAATTGCGCCCGGAAAAAAAGAAAACAATCGCACTACCCTGCCGGTAGTCACCGCCCCTGCCCCGGTAGTGTCTCCCCTTTGGGCAGCCCCATGACGAGAGAAGAATCCTTAGTACCTTCTCCTGGATCAAGAAGAAGAGGACTACCAAGACGAGAAAGGCAATTTGCCTTAAGACAATCAGCTGAAGGCCTTTACCTTCGAGGAACCTGGAAGTGGAACTGCATTCCTTTGGTGAAAACCAAAAGAAGAAGAAGAATCTTCAAGCGCTGGAGCTAGAGAAAAATAAATGAGTCGCCACTCACCAGAATCGGCCAAAAGCAATTGGAGAAGTAGAGTCTCCAGAGATTATTGATGAAACCGCTAAGTCTGTGAGGCCGATCAACAGAGGCAAGTCGAAGACCAGTGTGGATCGAACATCGAGGAGCTAAGAATAATGAGAGCAACTAAGTCTCCTATTGATAGGACCGTGTCTCGCTTTGGGACGGATGATGCTTACGAGGTGAAGAAGCGGCAAACTCGCTACCCTCCAATCACGAGAAAGAAGTTCAAAGAGGAAGATGATGATGATTATGTGATCATGCTATCTCCACCATATCCAGACATCCAAAATGGTCTGCGAGAATGGAGAAAGTGGAAGTTGAGTCACTCTAGGGTACAGTTTGAACACCCATAGTTTATTGAGAAGGAAGCGAAACTCTTCGATTCCTTGAAGTTGATCTGATCTTTGCAAGTCCTTGATGAGGATAACTACCTCAACATGCTGCAAATTCGAAAGGAGAACGAACAAGCTAAGGCAGCAGAGGAAGCATAAGCTCGTGAGAAAGCCAGTATTTGTCCTCTAATTGGAACCACTGATCATACTCATCCACATCTTGACATACTTTCAGAGAGTGATGAAGATTTAGACCCTGCTGCTGCGACAGAAGAGCTAGAAACGCAACAAGCCATGCGGGAATCCAGAATGATGCATGAGCAAACGGTGATGGAAGGACTGGAGAGTCTTCCAAATCACAAGTGAAATTGACCTATGGAAGTGGTGCGGCCCGGTTGCAAATCGTTGTTGCTGCGACCACTTCCCACTCACTTTCGAGGAAGGTTCTAAGGGGAAATGATGATGAAGGTGTCTTACCACCCCCCCAACTACTGAACACTCAAAGGAAAAAAGTAGAGTTTGGAGGAAAGTGACCCCATCAAGTCACTTTCCCGGTGGTGTGCCGAGGGGGAAAACTCCTCCCCACTGCGGCTAGGTCGGAGGTTGCTGCGGAGATGACTCCACAACGAATCTAGGAGGCGAAGTGGAGAAGGAACAAGAAAACGATACACAACAAGTTGTCACCAGCCGACGAAGCTCGGACGATTGAGACTATCTCTACATTGAAGTGCCAATCGCTCTGCAGCGAGGACGCGATGCGATCGAGGCACGGATGGATTCGCCGTGGAGTTAACACTGGGCAATGAATGTGCAATCCACGGAGTTGAGGCTCTATGGATGCCACCGTCGAAGACCCAAGAAGTGAGTGCATCAAGGAATTGTCTAAGGCCTTGCGGCGAGATGAGACTGCGAGGGCATCAAGGCCCTACGGAGGTTGAGACTTCCGGGAAAAGAGGCGAAGCACAAAACATCCTGCAGTTATCATCGATGCATCTGAGAAGGAGATAAGTGCCCTTCATGATTCCCAAGACAACCCTGATATAACTTTTCTAGGATCTGAAGGTGAAGATGAGGCCGAGTCATCCCCGACAACTTCAAACTGTTGAAGAGAAAACTTTTGAAGAATCAAAAGGGGTCTACATTCCAAGGAGGATTGTAGAAAGGTTCAAGGTCGAACCAGTCTCAAGTTATTGGAGGGCTTCGTGATCAAATCCAAGAAGCTTGAGGAAGTGAGCTGAAGTAGCAAGGCAAAAGCCCTGTGAAGAAGTGAGTCGGATGAGAAGCCACCGTGTGACCAAGGCATCTCGGACCGAGTCCCAAAGGATCAAGTCACTTGTGTGATCAAGACTTGTATCTGGACTGTTAACCACTTTGTACTCTGATCAATACTTAGTGGATTCCTCCAAGAGTTGGAGAAGAGAGGAGTAGAAGAATTACCCATCTTCGAACCTCTATAAAATTTATTGTGTCATTTACATTTCAGCATTTCATTTCTGCATATTACATTATATCTGCTGATAATTTGCATTCCAATTGATATTTAACAAAGTGCTAAAATCAAGTGTTAAAACAAACTTAAACCAAATTCAAGGGTGTTAAGTCTTCCGCTGAAAATCTTATCACAACTAAGTTAAGGTTTAGTCTAAATAGCTGAGTTATTCTATCAACAGCTCAATCGAGTCTGTTGAGTGGCTAACTCTACTGGTTAACTAACTTAGCTGTCCCTCAAAGACATAGCTGTGTGTTTAACTCTGAAACATTTTAAAAGGACTAAAATTGAAAAGTTGGTAAGGTTTATTCAACCCCCCCTTCTACACCTTACTCACACCCCTTGGGACCTACACCGTGGGTCGGGGCAAAATTGGCATCCCTATTCCTATTGAAGAGCGAGCAAGTCTTGATGGAAAATTCAAGGCAGAATTGATTAAGAAGTTGCATGAAAAGGTGAAACACAATATTAAGACGAAAACTGAACAATATGCTAAACAAGCAAACAAAGGTCGAAAGCAGGTTATTTTCCAACCACGAGATTGGGTATGGCTCCACTTGAGGAAGTAAAGGTTTCCAACCAAGCGAAAGTCGAAGTAGCATCCAAGGGGAGATGGACCATTTCAAGTGATTTCAAGGATCAATGATAATGCTTTGTGATTTCAAGGATCAATGATAATGCTTACAAACTTGACCTTCTAGGTGAGTATAATGTAAGTGCTACTTTTAATGTGACTGATCTTACTCCTTTTAATGCAGAATCAGATTCAATGACGAATATTTTTGAATAAAAAGGGAATGATGGAGACCATCCCAAGCAACCAGCTCCAAGCACGAGAGATCCTTTGAAGATTCATGGAGGTCCAATCACGACGGCAAGAGATAAGAAAATAAAATAAGCTTTGATTCTTGTAGCTGATATTAAAGACAATGTAGAAATAAGTTTATTAGAAGGCCAAGTGGTGAATGTTGTTCAAGTCCTTCTTGGGCCAAAATGTATCTAATGAGTTGTGCTAGAGCTAAAATCCAAACATAATACTTACTTTGGGAAGCATGGGCCTTGAATTTGTCCACCACCCAAGCCCAAGAAGATTGTCCCTTTATTTTGTCTGGAATTTCTCATTTTCAGCATTAATGAGTCAAAAAGTCACTAGTTAGTCAAATGTCATTATGTTTTGGGTCGAAGAATCATTTTTATTCCTTAAGTCTAGTTAATAGAGTCAAGAATGTGTCTAGAATTCTTCTAAGGTGCTAATTTTTGTGGGATTTAAGAGTCAATTTGCACCTATGAAAAGGGAATATAACCATGTGTAAAATCAGCATTTTGATATAATAAAGTTGGCTTTTGCCTTTGTGAGGTTGAAACTCTCTTTGTAGTGTTTTCAACTGTTTAAGAACTTATGAAGATACTTGAGCAATATCTTGTGGCATTCACTATACCAAGGTTCTTAGATGATCATAAAGCCAACGGGCCGGGTCAAGGTCATAAAGCTCTAGGGTAAGATCAAACTAGATCACCGATCTGGGATATCCACTGCCTACTTCTATACGTTGGATTCTTGAATCGTTAAATTCAATAGGTCCTTCGTTCTGTCCATATCAGAGGTTTCTTTTGAATAGAATAACACTGTAATACCACTAAGGTAATTGAAAATTTGTTTAACACCGTAACCCTGAATTTGTAATACCACTAAGATAACTATAAATATGTTTAACACTATTCCGGTAAGATCTCCGAGTTGGCTCAAAATTGCATCATGTAAAATGATTTCTCCAACAACAATATCCGGCTAGTGCATTGTGCTAAATAAATAAGTGCTCAATAACATTGAGTATGTCATTTCAAGACTCGGTATTTCCTCATTAGGTTCATTTTGTTGGAATGGGTCTTTCTCGGGTTCTAAATTGTGTAGACCATCAGGGTGCTCAAAGAATGGGCTTTATCCATATGAATCGATTGAACAACCTCTTAGTAAAAATAGATTGGTGGAGGAGTATTCTGTTATCTTTATGGTCTAGCTCAAGACCAAGACCTGAGTTTGGCATTCCCAATATTTTTAACCTCAAATTATTTCTTTAGATATTCAACAAATAGGCTCACTCTTTAAGAGTGCCAATCAATTTCATGGCATTGACATAAACTGCAATGATAGAAAATCCATTATATTATCTTTTATAAAATAAATACGCAAATGGGATTATTTTTATAACCTTTCCTAACAATGTACTCACTCAATCTATGACACTATATGTGACCAAAATTTTTCAATCCATACAATGATCTATGTAGTTTGATCAATTATAGCTCATAGAGATTGTCTAGCTTTAGCATTTTATATCCACCATAAAATTTCATACTAATATTAGAATCCAGCAAACCACATAAATAGGTTGTTACTACATCCACTGGATATATGTCTAAACTCTCATAGACAACCATATTGATAAGGAAACATAAAGTGATTGCATCTATCACAGGTGAATATATTTTATCATCATTAATACCATATCTCTTGAAGAATCCTTGAGCTACTAGTTGGGCTTTATACATCATGACCTCATATTTTTCATTCCTCTTTCGAACAAACACCCACCTTTATCCAACGGATTTTACATTGTCTGTTGTTTAAACATTTATCTCGAATACATTTTGTTTCTTTAGGGAAGCTAACTTAGACTATAATATTTCATCCCATATAGACCAATCATGCCTCCGATGACATTATATTATCGAATTTTACTTTGTATTCTGCTGCTTGATCTTTTTGGTTTCTTAGATGTTTCACCAACACTTGGATTTCGTTCTTGAGTTTGCTGTTTTTTTCACACTTGTCAGCATCATTGTTGTGAAGATTCTCAAATTATTTCTTTAGCTTGGTAAATGGTTCAAAAAATATTTCTAGATCATCATCTTTATCTACACTTGAACTTGATATTGAAGTTGATGTGTAACCAAAATTTGTCTTTTCTTCGTCCTTGACAATTGTATCGTATCTCGCTATTAAGCATTCTTTTTTGTTGTTTGATGAATCAATCAACTGTGGCTTGTGCTTTCTTCCGCCATATTTTCTTTGCTTTGTTCTCGATTCTACATTTTCATCGAACTCGTTCATAAATTATCTTTGATGAATCACGAGATTTCCTTTCTTGTATGACTGTGAAATGTGCTTGCACTCGAAATTCCAAATGTTATAATTTTCCATGTATAGTCCAGGAGATAAAAAAAACAAATAATAGATCAAAGTTCAGTAACCTGCATGGATTACTATATGAACCACCCGCTCTGATACCACTTGTTGGTCCCAAAAGATATGGATGAAAGTCTAGAGGGGAAAAGTGAATAGACTTTTATGTTTTCTTGAAATAATTACAGTTAACCTCAAATTTTAATATATCCCAGATATATACAGCTAAGTGTCCATCACTATGTTGTTCAACGGAAGACTGATTGTTGTTGTGATCAAATATAGAATGATGATGGAATAATTGTATCAAAGAAAGTTAAGTAATGAACAATTGTGATGTGTGTTTGTGTTTGCTGTAATAAAATAAAGTAATAAATAAATGACTCAACAAATTATAGAGGTATGGGGAGTGGCGTAATTTCCCACTAATCATCTCTTCCATTTTCAAAAAGATGTAAAATGCACTAGTTGTTTAGGTTAATATTTTCTTGAATAACCCTATTAGCAGATACACGCTTTGCAACTACTCACATCAAACACAAATTCTTCTCAAACTCTTCTCCAGATTGATATTGTTGTAGTTGTAGATGTAAACTCCTTCACTGATGTCTTCTCAACCTAGTTTCAGTCTTAAACAGATTCTTCACTGATGTTTTCTCAACTCAGTTACTGCAATCCACACCTTGTGGTTGATAAACAAATGTTGAATGATTTCTCTCAACTTCTATCTTTCGTGTCTTCTTGAATACTTTGAAGACTTGGATTATGAATGCTTTCTATGTAAGATCATTAGTTTCAAAAGTTCTTCAATTTGTAGTGTGTTGAAAGTTTCAATCTGTTCTCGCCAGTTTCTTTGTGTCTATAATTTCACGCACAACCACTCACACCTTCATACTGTTGAACTCCTATTTATAGAAGTATTTCAATCTGCTCATTGAGAGATGAAGGTAAATTTGAACGTTGATTGGTAGCATGACCACTAACCTTGGTACTTGTTAGAGATTTTTCTAACTGCAAGTCTACGGTGTCAAGTTTTAATATAGTGATATGAGTAGGGTTGTCGTATCCACAGGAAATGCGTGTATAAGTACCAAGTATAATTTACATATGCTATATTTGACAGATCAATAATAGGTGGATGTCTCAGTTTATAAATAAAAATAACTAGATATAACTAATCAAAATATAAACATCTAAATCTATGGGAGAATGAATTATAGAGGTGTGATGAATCTAGTTTTCCCTTATATTATCAATATGGTATACCAATCACAAATTACCAATTTATAAGTCTAGATTTCTACAATAATCATTTCTCTCTCAGTGCCAAATCAAATACACCAAACACTCTAAATTATTGATCAAGTAATTTAGAAGCAATAAATCCAAATAGCACAAATAGATTGGGAAATCTAGATTGACAAACCACAATATCAAAACATAAGTTCAAACATAGATTACATCATCCCTCTAAAATTATAAAGTTTAGCTCATGATGAAAATACAAATACCCATAATCAAATGAGAATGCATCTCAAATGATATACAAAAACAACAAAGAAAGAATTAAAGAGATTAAAGAAGAATCTTATCTATTTCTAGATGATAAATGTCTTCAATCCTCTTCCCCAACTCTTCCTTGTGTCTTGGTGGTGTTGGTTTTCATCCCCAAGTGTCCTCCATCCCCTAGATCAAGCCTCCCATGTATCTATTTATAGTACCCTCCTTTTAGATCCAAAATCGGACTTTCATTGTTTTGTCCGTCCCACGGCGGCCTTTCGAAAATGGGCGCCGGTGCCAAAAACACAAACCTGCACGGCCTTTTCGTATCAGGTCGGACTGCGCTAAGGAGGGGCGCTGCAGCGCCCAGAGAACACTCACCTACAAGTAAGACGTTTTTGTCTTATTTCTTCTTCTTCGCCGTAGCGCCATCCAAACGTCCGAATGTGCTTTTGTTTCTTCATAAGCCCTATCTCTTAGCTTTCCGTAGCCACTTGAATCAGCTCAATATCAATTTTGTGGAGAGAGTTATGGCCAATATACTAAAACCTGCCAGTGTTGGAAATTCTAGACGCGTTTGGACATTTCTTGATATCAATCTCCTTCTTGTTTGATCATCCTTGCTTCTTTTGACATGAGACTCATTTTTATGACTCTAGACTCAATATACTTGGCCCACAATATGTCTTGGCCACTCAAATGACTCGAAACAATAGAAATTAATGCTTAACCTATGAGATATAACAAAAATGACTCAAAATACTCAAAAACAACACAAAACTCAAGTCTAGGAAGCCCAAATCAATGGTATAAAACCAAGTGAACAAATACCCCCAAACTTAGAATATTGCTTGTCCTCAAGCAATTACAACTCTAAAATGAAAAATACAAGACACAACAATACAAACAAACTGCAAAACTTCACAACCAATATCATTTGTCTCATACTCATTTCACTATCAATCAAGCATGTGTTTTAACATTGTGATCAAAAGTATGGAATGTACATGCCAACTCCGTTTACATTATTCAAATAGATTCACGCAATCAAGTGTTTTCAAAATGATCCACTTTTTGAATATAGTGATGAGATGCTTACCGGACTCCATAGACTTGTCTTTCACACTAATCTCCACTAATGTAGGCTAATGTAACACAAGGATCAATAGGACTTTTAAAGCTTGTATTGTGGGCTTAGGGTAAGGTAAGGAAATATGGGATTAAGTGGCTCAAATCACCCAAACACACAATTAACACTTCGAATTATCAATAAGCTACTACCCTTCACTTTTTGACATCCCCAATGTTTATGAACCTTCAATCCCGATGATTTTTCTCAATTTTTTTTTACACATATTTTTTTTTAGGGACCCCAAACTTATTCTTTTTATGCGTACATGGGGTTCCATATTTTCGCTTTCTCAAACTTCATTTAATTAAATACACACCTTCTCATCATACCCTCCTCAACTTCCAATATTGTTTTCTATACTTTGTGTGTATGATTGATGGGTAATTAGGATATTAACCTTTAGGCTCGGGTATTAGATTGGCCGCCAAAGAAACGGGTTTATAAGAGCTCAAAAGGGGACACTAGGGAAAATATAATACAAAGGTAGGCATTCTAGGCTCGGCTTGTTCAAAGATGGCCTAAATTACTTCCTTAATGTTACTTCACCTAGGATTTCGCCTCGACTAGGGATTAGACAAGTTCTAGCATCCGGTGGGATCATAAAGTAACCACTCAATTGCATAAATCATCCCCAAATAAATCAACATAGTTAAGTACATAGATGGAATTAATGGAAAGAAGATTAAATCACAGTTTAACACATGCTCTCTTGACCGTTCAACTCATATTCGACAAATTCACTTAGTCAAGCAATTTCACAGTTTTACAAACGACCTGACTCTACTCAACTCAAAGCAAATATGCAAGAAACAAATAAAAAAAATCACGAAGAAAGTTGGATCACAAACTGAAAAAGGTATTACCACTCCCCCAAACTTAATATAACCATTGTCCTCAATGGAAGAGGTGAAACTCCTCGTCGAAATCGTGGGGTGAAAGAGAAGCAACAGGGCCAATTGGTAGCACTCTGTAGGGCCGATGGCTTTTTCTTTGCCTTTTTATGATTTAGGAGGCACAATACCAACCCGTCAAACAAAACCAAACACGTGGAAACAAGCAATGGGATAAAGTACCACAATATCATACGAAGACCATGGGAGACACATTAATGTCATATAATTGTAATCAATATGTGAACTCCCAACAATAAACCAAGAAGGGTATGCAAAAGTGTTAAATTTCTCATTGAGGCATTTTATCAAATACATGGTGGGCATGGATAGAAAATAAGGATGTGGAGGTAATTTATATAACCAATTATACCCGAAATTCAATACCAATCCAAATTCTATCACAATAATCACCTTTTGCTCATAATTTCACAAGAATCGCGTAATGAGCATGCAAGAGGGATAAGGGTGAGATGTCATAACTACTACTAATAAAACACAAACATTCTAACTAATCTAACTATGAAAGCAAGTAAAATGAGCTTGGGTTGCCTCCCAAGAAGCGCTAAATTTAAAGTCTTTAGCCAGACTTTTGTTTCACTCAACCAGGGTCCAAAAATAAGTGTCGGTCATGCCACGCCTTTGTATTTTCCAACAATATAGGTGATCCTTCAGTGTATGAAAGACGTGGATGATTAAGGATCACAATATTGATGGTCTTTTGGAAATCAAATGTGTTCCTAATGATGATAAATGGTTTATCAATCATAGTAAAGGTATTTCTATCTTTACTCACATTAAATATCATGAAATCTGTAGAACATGTTAATTGATCACCATTTTCAAACATTGTTCCTTCAAGTGTATGCTTCTTAAAATTTGATACATTTGTATTGAAGCTTACATCTAGAGTGCACATATTTTTGTCAATATGAGGATTTTCAATTGAGTGAGAGATAGAGATACTCCCGAGTTAATTTGATGTGCTCCTCCTCTTGTAAGATCGGATTGCACTCTTCAAAAGTCTCCTCCAAATTTTGAAGGACGTCCACCTTTTTCATAATGGGCAATTCATGTTCATGATTTTCTATTTCACCAGGTCCCAAGAATGATGACAACTCTTCATTATTAAGTTGGTCAATCATTTGTTGGAGTAACTTTGACATAGTTTGACATGTAATCTCAATTTGTTGAATGCTGGCCTCGGTTTGTAGTAATCTACAATCACTTTCTCGATTTTTTATCTTACACTCTTCGATAAACTCAACAAGATTCTTTTCCAACTCGGACCGACGTTTTATCTCATCTTGTCGTCTTCTTACCTCACAATCATCTAGAAGTTGATAAAGTATTTCTTCCAAGCTAGACAATTGTTCTTGTGGCTGATGAAAGGTTTCATGATTTGCCATATTTTGGGTCCATACATTTTCTTGAGGTGGATAATAAGGAACAAAATGGTTCACACTTTGACTTCCAAAATCACAAGAAGCATCATCGGTTGGCCACGTATATGCATACATTATAATTCCATCCAACGATGTGCAAAACAATTACACAAAATTAAAACAAGAAAAGAAAAAAAACAAAAAAATAGTCAAATTACAACTAGGCAATCAACCTTGATATCATACAAAACACATTCCCCGGCAACGGCGCCAAAAACTTGTTAGAGATTTTTCTAACCCAAGTCTACGGTGTCAATTTTTAATATAGTGATATGAGTAGGTTTGTCGTATCCACAGGGAATGCGTGTATAAGTACCAAGTATAAATTACCTATGCTATATTTGACAGATCAATAATAGGTGGATGTCTCAGTTTATAAATAAAAATAACTAGATATAACTAATCAAAATATAAACATCTAAATCTATGGGAGAATGAATTCTAGAGGTGTGATGAATCTAGTTTCCCCTTATATTATCAATATGGTATACCAATCACAAATTACCAATTTATAAGTCTAGATTTCTACAATAATCATTTCCTCTCTCGAGTGCCAAATGATTTTAGATCACAATTGGGAAATCAATATCTCTATAAAAATCACCAATTGAAATCTCAATAAGAACTATGAATCTTGGTTGATGACTTCAAAGGATTCACAAATCTCGCAATTCTATAAAATCCTAGGTTATGCTATTTCAAGGCCAAGTATTCAATTACCTCTCTCAAGTGTCAAATCAAATACATCAAACACTCTAAATTATTAATCAAGTAATTTAGAAGCAATAAATCCAAACAACACAAATAGATTGGGAAATCTAGATTGACAAACCACAATATCAAAACATAAGTTCAAACATAGATTACATCATCCCTCTATAATTATAAAGTTTAGCTCATGATGAAAATACAAATATCCATAATCAAATGAGAATGCATCTCAAATGATATACAAGAAACAACAAAGAAAGAATTAAAGAGATTAAAGAAGAATCTTATCTATTTCTAGATGATAAATGTCTTCAATCCTCTTCCCCAACTCTTCCCTTGTGTCTTGGTGGTGTTGGTTTTCATCCCCAAGTGTCCTCCATCCCCTAGATCAAGCCTCCCATGTATCTATTTATAGTACCCTCCTTTTAGATCCAAAAATCGGACTTTCATTGTTTTGTCCGCCCCGGAGCGTGCAGCGCTGAAAATGGGCGCCAGCAGCGAAAACAAAACACAAACCCAGACGGCCCTTTTTCTGTGTCGGGCGCTACAGCGCCAAGGAGGGGGCGCTGCAGCGCCCGTAGAACACTCCCGGGCACTGCGGCGCTCGTTTTGGGCGCTGCGGCGCCGCTATTGCGCTGCAGCGCCTCTTCTTCGCGCTGTAGCGCCATCCAAACGTCCGAATGTGCTTTTTGTGTCTTCATAAGAGTTGTAGCCCTATCTCTTAGCTTTCCGTAGCCACTTGAATCAGCTCAATATCAATTTTGTGGAGAGAGTTATGGCCAAAATACTAAAACCTGCCAGTGCTGGAAATTCTAGACGCATTTGGACATTTCTTAATATCAATCCCCTTCTTGTTTGATCATCCTTGCTTCTTTTGACATGAGACTCATTGTTATGACTCTAGACTCAATATACTTGGCCCACAATATATCTTGGCCACTCAAATGACTCGAAACAATAGAAATTAATGTTTAACCTATGAGATATAACAAAAATGACTCAAAATACTCAAAAACAACACAAAACTCAAGTCTAGGAAGCCCAAATCAATGGTATAAAACCAAGTGAACAGTACTTATTCTTTTTCAAAACGTTTAATGAATATACTCTGATCCTCATCCTCCAGGTGTCACCTTGCAACATACACATTTTGTTCTTTAGTTAGGTCCTTGTATGCCACTCATTATCCATAAATATCTTTCTAGCCGAGCCATCTCGACCTTAACTATTTGCTTCATAAAGTCGTAAGCTATCAGCTAAGCAAGGTGGCAGTCTTGCTATCCTCTGTTGTTGACTTGGAATTAGCTATAGAATGACTCTTAGCTGCTCTATTTTACTTAGTTGCTACATATTCTTTGATGGGTAGACCATCCTTGACTTCCTTTGCTGCTATGTCGTTGATTGGTTTGGTTGTATCATCTTCTTTACTTTCTTATTCTTTGTCTCTTCTTCATACTTAGCTGCACTTTGTTTTGGTTGTTCGGTCTCTTGTGCTTCTTCGTTTTGGCTGTTCCCAAAGACTTAGCTATACTTTTACAACTCAAACAGGGGTAGCTAACCTATTGTATTTTCATCATCCAAACTAAATGTATTTCCTAACACTGAAGAGATGACTGAAAGGACATCAACTCAGTCACCATGCATATCCCTCATGATGCTCGCACATGTGTACCTCTTCAAAAGTTGTCGTTTGATGCCATCAATATGGGGATAGCGCGTACCCCTATCGATGCGCATGCGTGCTGATACACTTGCCTTTGGCAGCCAGACACTTGGGTGCCTCTTATTCTCTCATCTTCTCGATGTATTCTCTCATATATCACATACTCCCTCAATATCTACTCCAACTACTCAAGAGAGAGGTGTATATTTCCTAAGGCTACTCATGAGAGCTGAACACAATAGTGCTCCAAAACAGAAGCCCATTCCATCCAACTATAATGGTACACTCCGTCCATGAGTTAAGACTTTAAGTATCCTGGACTATGATGGAACTGAAGATCTCCAAGAACACTTTGATAAATTTTATGCTAAGGCGGATCTCTATGATAAGAATTGTGTAACTTATAGCAAAGCTTTATAGACAACTCTCAGGATGAAACTCTTTACTAGTTCAATCAACTCCCATTAAATCTACTACTGACATGAAGATCAAAGAACTTACTACACTAATTGGCCATCAACAGGAAAGACTTGAAGAATATCTATTGTTTACTCTCCACCGAATAGAAGGAACGAATCCTACAGATCAAACCAAAAAAAGCCCGGATTTAAACGGGCCAAAATAATTTGGCCCTAACCCTCTTTTTTCTGTTTAAACAGTCTAGTCCGGTGGGTTCCAACCCTTTTAACATCTCTACTCCTGCCTCCTCCGGAGCCTGGTAGTGGAGGGCTTATGATGAGGGATAAAATTGACTTTTAATTACTGTCCATTTATTTAATTAGATATTTAATTACAACATTATTTACCATTAACTTGTTAGCTAAAATTTATTAAGTTAAACTGAAAGTGTACGATGTAGATAATAGATAGTGGCAAGCAATTTCGTATTCTACAAAGATTGGTTTAAGAACATAAAGTACCAAAATTTTAGTAGCCTCGGTTTTATTGAAACGATCAAAATAATGGATTTGATTTTACTATCACTCTAAACCAACAAAAATAATAATATAAAATAACTCTAAGCTATCACAAAGAAAACTTGAAAGAAATCATTAAATTAAAAGTGATCATACGACTATGACTTCAATATCCAATCCCAATTACTGTTCAATTTGTGTTCGCAAATGCTAATAGTATCTCCTATGGTCCGAACCCCGATACTAGATTGTTCCTTCTGTCGAAGCCTAAATGCGTAGATTTAAACATACATTCTAGCATTTCTACTCAATAGTTTATGCAAACTTCAAATGGTTTTATGGATTCAATTTTACTCCCAAAAATATTATAAGCCTCTCGACTCTACAATTATTCATGTTATGATTTCTAGAGCTATTGTTGGAACTCATCTCTCGAATTATAAACAAACATATTAAACATGCAAATTATTGGTCAGATAATTTACAAGGAATAAGCGAAAGAAATCATAAATAAGTAGATAGTCATAAGGAAATGCAAACAAGCCAAATCAAATAACAACGGGTCTTGCAGTTTACATCAAACTCTATGATCTAAAGAAAATTAGCTGGACATAATTATTTGTGAATTCATAGACGGATAAAAATAACATGTTCAACATATTAAAAAGAAATAGGAATAAGAGTTCTAAACTATGGTGATGAATCTCATAGCTTGGATGAATTCGTTTTCACAATCTTAATATGAGGTGGTGGTTCTCTCGTGTTCTCCTTTGCATTCTAGCTCCTTTGCTAAGGCACTTCTGAATACTTTTTTATCGCCCCCGGGGTTGACCCATTACTATTCAGACCCAAAAACATAAAAATCTGCATCAAAATAACACACCACATGACCAACTTGTGTGACTGGCACACGGCCGCGTGGAAGACCATTTTTTGGTATGTCATGGCCCGTGTTTTCCCACATTGTCCGGTCGTGCGGAATACCCCATTTTTTGCGATTATTATGTCTTTTTGGCCTCATTTTATCTCTGCTTTGTCCTTGGTCACTTTCTTCACTATTTGCGTGTTTCCTTTTCGTCACTGCTTGCAATCTATCCCCTGCACCAATTTGTAGCTTTATTTCCTGCAAAATTGCCAAAGACTTGCAGTGTCTAGTCCAATATATAATACTGAAAGAATTAAGCTCAATTATGTATGCAAATGCATCATAAACACATTAAATTATACCTCAAAATGCAAACATGAAAACCACCTAACATAACTCATAGTTACTATTTATTGGATCAGATTATTATCTACCGGCCCAAGAGGTCCAATATACTAAGCAAAGCCCATGTGGCTCAAATTAGGGGGCAATTCGGGTCATCGAGTCGGGTTCGTGTTTGGTGTCGGGTTGATTTCGGGTTATGATTAAATTACATTGAAAGTTAATAAAAATTTAAAATTACTACGTTTTAGACAAACTGGTAACATCGTGTCGGGTTCGTGTTAGTCGTGTTCGGGTTCGGTTTCTCGTGTTCGGGTGTCTCTCAGTAACTTTGGGTCGGGTTCGTGTCGGGTTATCGTGTCGTGTCAGACATTGCACCCCTAGCTCAAATGGCCCACGAGGCCAATCCACAAAACAAGAGCCATGAGTCCCAACGTCCTGATTATAAATAGTCCATCACCATTCATTTGCAAGTAATATCAATGACCTTATTATTTACTATGTACTTTGTACTTTATTCAGAACCAGTGCTTACTTAATCATTGGATGGGCTTTCTCATACAACCTGGTGCTCTTGTAATTGTTTTTTTTTTTCGTGTTGCAGGCCTATTCGCAAGCTACGCGTAATTACTCATAAGACCTTCATGGATTTCCTAGAGTACCTTTGCACTTGGAGCTGCTTTGACACATGGACTGATTAATTAAGTTAGCAAGAGTGATCTACACTTTTTGATGGTATTAGCTATCTAACCTTCATGTTTCTCTTAAATATTTTACTCCCGTGTAAGATCATTTCATACTCATTTAATTATATCTATTTAGCGAAATGATGTGTTGTTTTTCTTATCAATTTTTTGGGGCATTTTGACTTTTACTACTACATTATTACATTAATTTGTCTGATTTTTTGACATTTTCTCTATAACAAAAATTTTTTAGCCATGTTTTTAGTCATTTTTGAGTTCAAATGTCAACTTTACTTTTTTTTCATTTCTAGGGACTGGTACATAACTCGGTACAGAGTTATGTGTCTCTATATCGAGATACATGACTCGGTACCGATACACATAATTCGGTATCGAGTTATGTAACTTGGTACCGATTTATGTACCGCATCAATTTTTAAAAATATGGACAATAACCTCATTAGAGAATACACGAAAGGTGTGACCTTCAATTTTTAATCAAAATGGCTATAAAAACATGACTATTTTTTATTTTCACAAAACATAAGTGTCCATTTTGGCTTATTACCTCCACTAGAATTGTATACAACTACTGTTTTCCTCCTTTTTTGTTTTCTCTTTTCTAACAGTGATAACATAATCTTCACATGAGAATAATAGTCAATACTTATTTGAATATTTAATTAAGAATCATCGATATACAACTATCTACAACTAATGACAATAAATTACTCTAGTACTATGAAAGGAGATCTACAAAATAGAAACATGCTTTGTGGGATTCGAATACAGAACAATATATGAAGAAGTCAACCAAAATCGAGCCAATCTATGCAAAATGGGAGAGGACAACATACATATATTTTAGTCTGAAAGCTGAGGATGAAGAAAAAGATTGTTCGACATTGACGTCGTCCTGAGGACGTTGAAGCCAATGCACAGACTAGTGTTACTTTTTGTACGCACTAATAATACTAGATAACCAAAATGGGTGGGGGCCAAGTTTTTATATATATATCTATTGTTCACTCTATGTCTTCACAACTACAATCCAACTGCATATACTCGAAAACTTTGTTGATATCTTCGGTGCTGAGACTTTTGTCCCCATTTCCCCACTAAGCCCATCCCCCCCTAATTTTACACCAGAGCACACACATCATCTTTTTTTTTTTATCAACTTTGTATTTTACCTTTAAATGTTACTACTAGCCTTATGGCTACTCTCAAATTGAGGGTTCCTCATTTCCGTAACTCAAACCAATCTCAAACACAATTCACAAATAATAGTGCAATGTGGAACAACAAGCAAATGTCTGAAGACAACCACGATGATGATTCTTGGGAAGTAAGGGCGTTTGAGGAAGACACAACGGGCAACCTACTGGGATGCACGTGGCCTCCACGGTCGTACACGTGCACATTCTGCCGCCGAGAGTTTCGGTCAGCCCAAGCCCTCGGCGGTCACATGAACGTGCACCGCCGGGATCGTGCCCGGATAAATCAAATTCAACCCCCTCATCCTTCAACCGCCGCTAAACCACCTTCTAATTCCACACTACTAATTCCAACTCCAGCAAATGGATTCTGCTTTCTCTACGCCTTACCTTCTAACCCTAATACCCTTAATCTGCCATCTTCTTTCTTTCCTATCCAACCTTTTGAAACGGATAAACCTATTGATACGGCAGCCAACAGTGTCGTTTCGTCTCTCTGTCACTCTACCAACACGGAACCCTCGGGGTCGAATAGCAATAATGACAATAACCATGTCAACGATGAAGCCAAAGATTCAGCCATTATCGAAGAGCTCGATTTAGAACTTCGTCTGGGACGAAAACCGCCACATCCACCGCCATGATGGATTGAAGGCTGAGGGATATATGATAAAATTAAATGTTTGCTTAATTAATTGCTTTGTACGCAATTTTTGTTTTCTTTTTCTTTTTGTTGGAAGATTCAGTGAAAAAAATTGGTTACTTATTTGATGAGCTTTAGAACATTTTGAGCATTTCTGTTTTTGTTTGATTGAGTGAGATTAATGGAGGGGGTGTTGGTGACCTTTGAATATAGGTAAAAAAGAGGATTAGGTATGTGATGAGTAAAAGAAGGGATTGTCTCAAAGGAAAAGGTGCTAGGGTTGGATTGGTAGCAGAATAACAGTTGATAAAGCTTGCAGTGCAGTGTCATTTTCTAACATTGAATTCTGAGCATATGTTTATTTCCGTGAGGATTTATTGCTCTCTCTCATGCAACTTAATTTCAATTTGGCATCTTGCTGTCACTACTTAATTAGCACTGATCAAGAATGCTGATTTATATTTTATTAAAGATTCAAATACTTAGTTTGAAGCAATAATTATGGTTCAATTATGTTTTCAGATATTTTAATTTTTACATCCGTCTTCCTAATATTTGTCATCCTTACTACTATTTTGAAAGTTGTGCCTTCTTATGAGGAATTATTTTCTTTTCAGAAGTAATAGTGTGACATCAATGTTTAAGTTTAAACTCTCTTCAATAAGATAAAAGTAACTTTCATTCTATTTGTGAATGGATCACAGACTCACAGTTTTTCAAATTCATAATTTGAATAATCAGAAATGGTTTACACGGAGAGGAATATCGATTTTAATTAGTTACAAAATCTTTTTTGTATAGCTACAATAATTTGAAATTTTTCCAAAAACAAAAGAAAGTTATTTCAAAAACAGTAATTTTTAACCACGAGTTTGTAGCTCAAGTGGTATGGATCACCCTTATATTGTAGTTCATATTTATAGCAACAAATTACTATATACGTTAATTTAATAAATAAAATCAGAGTACCATTTGATTTCTCGATAAAAATATCATTCTAATCAAATCTTGATTATTTGAAAACTATCTTATAACTTAAAAGATTATTGTTTGAGAATAACAAATAAATATAACATAAGTAATTGATCAATTAAATAGCATTTCTTTTATGTAATAAATATCTATTTATTATATATTCAAAATATTATATATTATATAGAATTTCGATATTTTAGGCATTTCATACAATATTTCTACATTGAATTATTTTATCAGATATAATACATAGATACGAAGAATTATACGTATATAGGATTCCAATATTTTAGGTATTTCATGTAATATTTATAGATTATTTTCTCAAATATAATACATAGACACATATAACAATACACACACCCACATATATTGTTAGGGTGATATTTACAGCCTAAGGCAATTTACAAAATTAAAAAGATTGTGTTTTTTAATTATTTTGTCTTTCTAGACTTATGGTATGATTTGGGCTTATTCAGATTAGAAAACAAATCATATTGATATGGTATTGATATATTAGGACTCTTAGATACTTATCTTGTTTCCTAACATAAATGATTTACTTGTCATATATTTGTATATATCTTCTTTCCTTGTGTATTAGGACTCCTTGAAGGGTTTGGATGGCTATATAAAGGGAAAAGGACGTGCTCAATACTTACACAAGAAATACACTAGAGTTACAAGAGTCTTGAGAGAGTTAAGAGTCATACACGCACAAGGAGTCTCGCTGCCCTGGATGCGATCTCGAATGTAACTACATCTGAGATAACATTCAGCCCTGCAGGTGTGTTTGTTAGTTTTCTCATTCATTGTTTTTAGTATTGTGATTAACGAAGTCCACACATGTCTATTGTTAGATGAGTTGAATTACATAGATCAGATCTACTCTAGATAGGAGTTTTAGTTGATTTTTTCTAGTTGATTTTAGTATTGTTGTATACGGAATCAAAACGATTTTACTAGTGGAAAGTTTCGCCATCTTGGCACTTCTACAAGCTAGTTGGCTTGTAGATAATTTTTATATCTTGTGTCTTATTTCTGTTTTTAAAATTCCGCTGCATGTGATTGTAAATGTGATCACATCTGCAATCACATCTATACTCTGCGAAACTTTTGGTATTTATCCGTGCTATAATTCTTTCAATTGGTATCAGAGCCTACACTTGACGACACTAAGTGTTGATCCTAATTATTTGTTAGCATGGATACTCAAAATAACCCCACATTTCAACCTCCCATTCTTGATGGCTCCAATTATTCTATTTGGTAAGTCAAAGTTCGGGCCTACACCAAATCTATCGATGAAAGGGTCTGGCATGCAATCCTTACTGGGTGGTCACCTCCGAAACTCATTGATACGAAAGGTGACTACAAGGACAAAGGATAAATTGATTGGTCTAATGATGAGATAACATTGGCAAATTATAATTCGAAGGCATTGATGGCTATCTTTAGTACTATGGATCAAAATATGTTCAAAATCATAGTCAATTTTACTGTTGCCAAAGATGCATGGGATACTCTGCAAAGTCACTGTGAGAGATCTGCTAGTGTGCGACAAACCAAACTTAGGTTGCTTACCAATAAGTTTGAAAACCTAAGGATACACGAATATTGTAGGTCCCAAGGGGTGTAGAGTAAGGTTTAGAAGGAGGGTGGTTGAATAAACCTTACCAAATTTTCGATTTTAGTCCTTTTAAATAATTCAACAGAGTTGACTCAAATCAGTTGTGTCCTTGGAGGACAGCTAAGTTGGTTATTCAGCTTAGTTACTCACTCAACAGACTCGATAGAGTTGTTGATAGTAAAACTCGGCTACTTATGCCAAATACTTAACTTGGCTGATTTGGTTTTTAACAGCGGAAGACTTAACACCCTAGATTGGTTTTAAGCTTGTTTTAAACACCTGATTTTTAGCACTTGGTTAATTATCAGTTGGATAGCAAATTTAAACATATCAGCAGATATAAAATAAATATGCAGGAATATAAATGCTGAAAGTAAATTGACACAAGTAGTTTTATAGAGGTTCGAAGATGGGTTAATTCTTCTAATCTTCTCTTCTCCAAATCCTGGAGGAATCCACTAAGTAACATATCAGTTTACAAAGCAGCTATCAGTCTGGAGACAGCCTTGATCACACAGTTGGCTTCTCTTGCGACTCAACTTCTTCACGAGGCAACTACCTTGCTACTTCAGCTCACTTCTCAAGTTCTTGGATTTGATCACGAAGCCCTCCAACAAACTTGATACTTGGTTCGACCTTAAACTTTCTACAATCCTTCAACTTGGAAAGTAGACCCTTTTTGTTTCTTCAAAAATTTCCTCTTCAACTGGTTGAAGTTCTCTCTCTTTCACAGCTTGTGTTGGATTGTGTTTCTTCGAGTTTTAGGCTTGAGGAATTGCTTTGAGAATTTTTGCAGGTTAGTTTCTTGAATAATACTTGCTCTTACTTGGTTAAGGTAACCTTTTCTCAATAGTTTCCTCAGCCTTATATAGTTCACATTTGAAATTTTCCCGTTGAAGAGATAGGCTAGTTTCAAATGTCACTTTGTGTTCGTTTGCTTGTCTTATCTTGGTTTGCAACCTTTGTGATGTTGACCTTTCCTCTTATTAAATGGGATTTCAGGTTTGCATGTTCTGACACAAGGTGCAGTGTTTCCCATTGGTTCCTTCCTTTTACACAATTCTGGGCCAAACACTTTAAGACTTGGTAGCTTGACATATTACTATATCGAGTAATATTCTTGACTTTAATCCAATGGATCTAAGTCAGTTGTCTTCACTTGACTGTTGCCTTTACCCCAAGTAACTTGAGTCTGCTCCAATCATGGGATTGACTCAGCTATCACTTCAACTGATAGACTTGGCTTCTTGAGTTGACTTGACTGACACTTCTCACAGTTGTTCCTCAGTCGACTCTCCTTTAGTCTAGTCCTTGACTTCCGTTTAGGCCATACTTAGCTGACGGACAGCAGAGTCTTCATTCCAGTCCGTATTTAACTTTTTGTAATCTTTGACATAGCTGACTTAACTCAGCTCTTCCAGTCCTATCTATTACAATGCATAATTACAAGAAAAATGGGGTGCCAACTTCCTAGTTTAAGTTTTACATGGTATCATCAAAATCTAACAAATAAATTTCCTAATAATTTTCCCCTTTTTGATGATGCCAAAACTTAAAACATTCAATCATAAGTAAACATAAAACATACAAGCAGTCTAGTAACAAAGAATGTATGTTTTGAATAATCATTTTATTGATCATAGCATTCTTGTCCTTTACAAAGCAGTTTACAATAGGTATCAGAGCTTTATATATAACGATACAATGTGCATCTAAGCTAAGATACATAGAGAGTGAAAATTATAGGGAAATATACAGAGCTTATTACAGAAGACTTATATTTATGTATTTACAAAGTAAAGTACACGAAGGGGTTCGCAGCACACTTCAACGCCTTTGCTGCTTCCTTCTTCTCTCGTCTTCTTCAACCCTCTTCCTGTCATCCTCTTGGCTTCTCCTCTTCTTCTCTTCTTCCTCTCTCTTCTTCTTCTCATAAGATCGTTTGGCAGTAGGGTCATCCCTTCACTGCCTCTCAAGCCATTCTCTTGTAGATCTTTCATTTTCTTCATCTTGCCTCTTCTTGGCTTCAGCTAGCTTGCTAGATTTGCAAGGTGGTTATGTCTAGCCTATTATATGATCTTTTTCGTCTGTGGATCAACATACGTTACATCCTTTGATCTTGGCCATGGTTGAGAACATCTTCCACTGCCACCATGTCGTCCCCGTCCTGACTCTGCTCCTCTTCCTCTTGGTGTATACTGTATTGGAGCCTTGGACTTTCCAGCCGAGTGACTGCTGGAAGTCTGTTGCTTATCAGCTGATTGACACACTTCCAATCTCTTCTCCCAATACACATCCCATGCTTGAGGCAGAGTCATTCCTTGAAAATAACCTTCTGCTTCCAGAGTCTGAAACTCCTCTAGAGATCTGGACTCAGATCCAGCATCAGGCATTGTTATATCCTTAGGTGGCTTGATCGCAGCATAGTCATTTCCGGCTGGAGGACCACCATATTGCTTCAAAATTTCTTCCACACGAGCTGACTGCTTCTCAGCTACTTCATCAAATGCAGCTTCGATGGCCTTCCTTTTATCTTTCATGACCACTTCAGCTCTTTCAATGGGTAGATTCTTGGGCAGCATGCTGAGAATAGAGGATGTGACTTTACCTAGCTGTAGGGTTTCAGCATACATCATTTTTAAAGGAAGATTTTTGGTTGAACTTCCTTCCCTCTCAGCTTTGTCACCTCCTTTCTTCACTTCTTCTTTCAATTCCTTAAGGGCCTCATCTTCCCCCTTTTTGGCATCATCACCAAAGTAGAGAGGTATCCTAGGGAATAATCCACTCAGGAGGAAATCCAATCGGCTGTTTGTCAAGTTTTGCTTGGAGTCTGCTGTAGAATAGGCTTTTCGAAACTCTAAGCGAGTAGCCTTCGACTAGGCTGTCAATAACTTCATTTCAATAAGAAGATCGAACTTATCATTCATGTTGTTCTCGAGTCGAGTGATCTAAGTCTTGTGAAAGTCTTTGTGTGACTCCATATCCGACTTGTGAGAGGTTTCCATCCACGACTATGTATTCCTTCATCCTCTGCTGATACATAGAGGTGTCCGCACTCTATACTAGCATTTTGGCAAATATGGCCTTGAAGTAACGAACCTTCTCTGAACGCATGGTTGTCTGCTGTGTAGCCCATTCCCTTATACGAACAATGATCCTCTCAAATCTGCTGTGAGGGTAGCATCCCAATTCTCCAATCTTAAATCCGAAGATGCCTGGTGGCGTTCCATCTTCTGAAGCTCTTCGCAGATCTTCTTGAAGGCTTCACGGAACTTAGGTGTCGGATTTGACTCAGTTGTCGACCACACTACATTGAAATCATAGTCCATTGGCACAATCGTATCTGTAGGAATGACGGACTCTTATTGCACGGTATATTTCTTTAGTTCTGCAGCAGATTCATCCTCCATGTTGGGCAGTTTAGCAGTGAATGGGAATATATCCTCAAAAACATCATTGTGTACAAAGGGTATCCCCGAGGCTTCACCTTGGGGGTCATGACTCTGAAGTTCCTACAATGATCCAGCTCTTTGTGCCTCGGTTGCGGCAACGTCATCGGCAGATGTTGGTGCAGCTATGAAAGCCTGCGATTGAGTACATGTGGAGTCGTTCTTCTTGCTGCAGCTATGGTAGCTCTTGGTGACTGACTCCCACCGGAGCAATTGTAGATGTTTGCTAAGGATGAGCCTCAAATCGTCTTAACTTCCTTCTGTCTCGATGGGTTTTTCCAATTGAGTAATCATGTCCTTTGCTGTATCATCACCGTCATCGGAGGATGATGAGGCCTTTTGAGTTGGCTCATCATCAAAGTTGAATCTCATTCGACCCGTCTTGTCACTGACTTGACTCTGAGATTTGAGAACATCCTCAGCCTTGTCCATCGAAGAATCTTTAGGATGTGTGGACTCGGCTTCATCCTCCGATCCCAAAAATGAAGTACCTATGTGCTCTTGGGAATCGTGAAGGGCGCTGATCTCTTCTTCTGCAACAGCTCCTTCAAGTTGAGGAATATTATGTTCACCTTGGTCTCTACCTAGGGAAGTCTCAACCTCTCTTAGGCTTTCTTTACCCCCAGCAGTCTCAACCATTGTAGGGCCTTCAATAATCCCTTCGACAATCTTAACTGTCTTAGGGTCTTCTACAATCCCTTCGACAGATGCAGCTGTCTTAGGGTCTTCGACCAGGGCATCCTTTAGAGTCTCAACTCCTTGGATTGTACTTTCATGACCCAGAGTCTCAACTCCCAGGGTCTCTCCATCATTTGCCTTAGATGCGGCAGCTTCATCGAGCAGTTGACATCTCAGCTGAGATAGACTCAACTGTCCGAGTGTCATTAATGTTACACTGCTATTATGTGATCTTCTCTCCTTCGCCTCCAAACTGCAATGTTTGGTCTCCCACAGCATCCTCCGACCTTGCTGTGGTGGAGAGAGTTTCCCCCTCAGCCGGTGCACCAGCTGAGTGAACAATAATGGGATCACTCTTCTCATGAGACACGACTGTTGTTCCTCTGAGTGATCAGCCGTAGGGGCAGGTGCTTTAACACCTTCTTCATGGTTAGGCTTGGCTTGGGGGCCCAAAGTCCCAGCTTCATCCCCAATTCCCTTGGAGCCATCTTCAAAACCACACGGGGGACGTGCTCGTAGCAATATCAGAGGCAATCTGCTGTGCCACCCCCAAAGGATCAGTCCTATGAGAGACTTTAGAGGACTCTCATGGTCCTTCTTGGAGACTCATCTCGTGCATGGCTCTTGATTCTCTGATAGCCTAGTGCATCTCGGACTTCTCTAATGCAACAGCTGGATTTATCTCTTCATCACTATCAGTAGACTCATAGATGTGCTCATGTGTCCCTGTGTGCACGCACATCTTGGATTTTTCCAAGGCTTTGGCTTGCTCCTCAGCTTTCTCCTTTTCTTCCTCCTTAATGAGTCGAAGGGTTTCCATACAGATCTCTTCATTCAGAGCAAATTGGACAGATGCGTGTCCAAGGAACCTAAGAAGTTCCTCCTACTCCTCAATGAATTTTGGGCGAGTAAACTGACGCCTGGAGTAATCCAACTTCCATGCCCTCCATTCCCTTAATCTTCGCTGAATGTCTGGGTAGACTGGAGAATACATTATGAGATCATCATCATAATCCTCTCCAGTCTCCTGAATAGGGGCTAATGGGGCTTACTCCTCCTCAGACTCAGCTGCATCTGTCTGAGGGGGTGAGACAACCTGTCTTCCTCAGGCTTGGTTGTCTCGGCGGTTTCTCTCCGTTTGTTGTCTCTCCCGCAACTGGGTCTTCAATACTCTGCTGATCACCATTAGCAGTCTTCTCGGGCTCAATTACACTTTCTTGAGACTGCTTTTCTTGAGCATCAACAGTCTCTTGGCTTCTCTCTCTTAAAATCTGGGGACTCGGCTGTCTTTTCCAGTTGAGATTTCCTAAACAACCGTCTTCGCTTAGTGGCAACCAATGGAATCTCAGGTTCCACCTCTTCAGACACTTCCTTAGGGAAGGCTTGTGTTTCAATAGAAGTTTTCTTAGAAGCAGCTGCCTTTCTGAACTTGGCAGTCCGCTTCTTCTTCACGATAGGAGAAGGAATTCGGGGTTCCTCCTCTATCTCGGCTGTGGGGGTAGGGGCTTGGGCTGCTTGGGCAGGTGCATCGACTGTGTGGGCAGGGTTTTAGTTTTGGCTGCAGGGGTAGGTGCTTTCTTTGACTTGGCTGCTGGGGCAGGGGCAGGTTTAGATGTAGCAGCTCTCTTCTTAGATTTCTGCTTTGAAGAGAGAGCTGGAGTGGTCTCATCTGTGTCTTCAGTGTAAGCTGATTCCTCCTCACTAGTATCTGCCTTTCTTGCATGTGCCTTCTTATGGGCTCCGGAGAGGTTCGCTTTGAACATCCATTTGTTTGCGTGGAAGGGCTAGCCATGGCGCAGTGCAATACCCTTCACCTTCATCAAATGGCCAATGACTAGGCCATATCCCAGAGAACAGTCAAATGTCTCATCCTCCTTGTAGGACCGATTGATTACGTTCTGGTAGACTCGTCTGAAGACGAACTCAGCCCAGTTCACCTTTTTATCTTGCATGATCGCATCCATCATGATCAGCTTAGTCTTGGACAGCTGATTAAAGCTCCCAAAGTTCATATCAATGCACTTGGACATGATGTCCATCAACTTATTGTAATCTTCCTTCAGGAAGTCCTTCTATGTTGTATACACAGCTTTCGTAGCATACTCCGGCTTTGCAACTTCCTTCCAAGTTGTAGCCAAGTTGGCATCCTCCTCAGCGATGTCGTTCATCCCTTTAGTGGGCAGAAAACAGTGCTCAGCAAGGTCCTTAGCAGTAATCTTGATGTCTTTGCTGTGAATAGATGAACGAATTTCATTGTCGTGCACCTATGCATTCACGTAGAACATGGCCACTTCTTCCAAGTAAGTGTGCGTGAACTGCATCGACAAAAAGTCCTTCAGACCGGACTTCTCCAGTTTGTCAGCTATTTTCTTCAAAAGGGCACCATCATTCCCCTGCTTGATCATACCAGCGAAGTCCACAGATGCTCCGGTGTGGATCTTCTCAGATAACAGTGCGAAATCATGATTTGCAGCCATTTCTCAAGCTTTTAACCGATTGAAAACACGAAAAACGAACTTGAAGAACTAGGATTTCAAACTTAGTTGCAGAGAGAATAAGCTTTCTTTGCTGAAGATGAGTAGGTTAGCGTGAGGAGAGAGAAAATAAAATTTCGTATATAAGGGACATGAAAGGACAATTTTTGGAATTTGAAAATGTTGATCAAAATCAACGGTCAAGATTAAACCTTCAAAACCGCATTAATTTCCCCACATTAAATGCAGCAGCATTTATATCCAATCATATGGTTTACTATGCAGCTTTTATGCTGACAGTCATAATTACGCTGACGTCATCCTTTAAAACATTCCCTCTCAATTAAAACGATTGTATTTTTGTCACTTAGCTCATAAATGATTCAGTTTTCTTCCAAAGTGACTTAGCTCTGCTCTCTCTTCTCATGATGTAACTCAGCTGTCAGTTAACTCGATACAACTGACTTCCCAACTAGGTTGTTTCACTCAGCTGAAATATGAAACTTGCTCATTTTCCATTTTCTCATCTTCTTTCTCTGTTTATTGAGTCTTCTGAGTAATCTAACTCAGCTCAATTAACCCTAACTCATTCTTGAGCTCTTCAAACCTTGATTCACATAATGGCTTTGTGAATATATCAGCTAACTGCTTATAAGTTGAGATGTATTCCAAAGTGATGTCTTTCTTTTCAACATGATCTCTTATAAAATGATATCTAACATCAATGTGCTTTGTTCTTGAATGCAACACTGGATTCTGAGTGATTGCAATAGCACTAGTGTTATCACACATAATTGAAATCTCTTTTTGTTCAATATCATAATCTCTCAGCTGTTGTCTCATCCATAAGACTTGGGCACAACAGCTGCCCACAACTATGTACTCCGCTTCAGCTATGGATGTAGCTATTGAGTTTTGTTTCTTGCTGAACCAAGAAACCAATCTATTTCAAGCATTTGACATGTACACGAAGTACTCTTCTCATCAACTCTACATCCAAAGATAGTAAGTCCGAGTATCCTACCAGCTTGAATCCTCCTTCATTTGGATACCATAAGCCTACTTCCTAGCATCCCTTCAAATACCTTAGGATTCTCTTAGCTGCAGTTATGTGGCTCTCTTTTGGTGCAGATTGAAATCTATCACATACACCTACTGCAAAGTTGATGTCTGGCCTGCTTGCTGTTAGATAGAGCAATGATCCAATAGGGGCTCTATATCTGGTTTGATCAATAGCTTTTCCATCTGCATCCATGTCCATGTTGACTGAAGTATTCATAGGAATATTCACAGAAGACTTCACTTCCATACCAAATTTCTTCATCAAATATTTGGTATACTTGGTTTAACTTATGAAGATTCCATCCTTCAATTGCTTGGCTTGAAGTCCTAGGAAAAAGGTCAGTTCTCCCATCATGCTCACCTCAAATTTGCCTTGCATGAGGTTTGAGAACTATTGTCACACAGCTCTTTATTTATGGAACCAAAAATGATGTCATCCACATATATTTGAACAAGCAGTATACTCTCTTCATCTTGAATCCTGAAGAGTGTTCTATCAACCTTGCCTTTGGTGAATCCATTGTTAGTTAGAAATTGAGATAATGTATCATACCATGCTCTTGGTGCTTGTTTCAATCCATATAAAACTTTCTTGAGCTTGTAGACCTTATTTCCAATAGTTTTTTGCTCAAAACCTGGAGGTTGATCAACATAGACTTCTTGTTCTAACAGTCCATAAAGAAATGCACTTTTCACATCCATTTGATATATACAGTGAAGTTCTTGTGTGCAGCATAAGCAAGAAGCATCCTAATTGCTTCCAATCTGGCAACAGGAGCAAAGGTTTCATCAAAATCTATACCCTCTTCTTGGCAATACCCTTTGGCTACCAATCTTGCTTTGTTTCTTACAACAGATCCTTCCTCATTCATCTTGTTTCTGAAAACCAACTTAGTACCAATAACATTTTGGTGGGTTGGCCTTTGAACTAATTCCCATACTTTGTTCCTTTCAAACTGATTCAGCTCTTCTTGCATGGCCTGAATCCAATGTGTGTCTTCCAATGCTTGAGACACATCTTTATGCTCCATCCGGGAAATAAAACAAGTGAACATAGCTTCATGTTGTGCTCTGGATCTGGTTCTTATACCATCTCTAACACCTCCAATGACTAACTCTGGTGGATGATCTCTCAGCCATCTCACATCAGGTTGGAGTAAGTTTGCTGGATTCAAATCTTGTAGCCGTCTTGAACAGCTCTTTCATCTAAGTTGTCTTGAACAACTCTTTCATCTTCATTCAGCTGTAGACCTTCCAGCTGTCTTTTCCATTCACATTGATAGACTCTTTTGTGACCATAGTCCTCTTGTTCATCAATCTATAGGCTTTGCTCTTAGCTGAGTATCTCAAACAGATACCTTCATCAGCTTTAGCATCAAAAGCCTTCAAATTATCTTTGACATTATTATGGATGAAGCACTTACATCCAAATATCCTGAAATATCCAACATTTGGCTTTCTCCCTGTCCAAATCTCATAGGGAGTCTTGGTCAACTGCCTGTTAATCATGCATCTATTCTGAGTATAGCATGATGTATTTATAACTTCACCAAAATCTCTTAGGTAATCCTACTTGACTAACATAGTCCTTGCACTTCCTTGAGAGTTATGTTCCTTCTTTCAAATACTCCATTCTCACGTGAGTCCTTGCAAATTGATAACTCATGAGCAATACCATTTTCAACACAATACTGAGTTATTATCCCATTCACAAACTCAGTTCCCCTATCAGATCTTACCTTTATAATGGGTTGACTCTTCTCATTTTGAACTCTTCTCATCAGCTAAGGTAACTTCTGCAGTGTTTCCTTCTTTTTACACATGAAAATTATCCATGTATATCTTGAATAATCATCCACCACTACTGGGGTGTATTTCTTCCCACTGATGCTAGTTGGCTCCACTGGACCAAATAAATCCATATGCAACAGATGCAATATCCTTGTTGAAGAAGGACTTAGCTTATCCTTGAATGATGATTTGATTTGCACCACTACTGGGGTGTATTTCTTTCTTATACACTGAGTCTGGCAATCCTTCTACAAAGTGACTCCTTGTAAGCTTGTTGATTGTCTTGAAGTTTAGGTGACTCAGCTTCTTGTGCCACAACCAACTTGATTCGGCTGTGCTCTTTGCTAGCAGACATGTGATTGGTGTAGCAGTAGACCAATATACCACATACATATTCTTTTGGCTTGAACCTTGCAACACTATTTCATTTGACTCAGCATCTTTGATTTGGCATATCCCCATGTTGAATCCTACATTGTAGCCCTTTTTACAGAGTTGGCTGATACTTAATAGGTTGAAGTTGAGGCCTTCCAAATAAGCACCATCTATGATTTCCAATCCATTTTTCTTGATGGATCCTGTGCCTTTGATCTCCCTTGGAGCTTCATTTCCTCCAAATATGACTTTTGCACCTCTAATCTCCTTGAATCTTCACAGATTTCTCTTGTTTCATGTCATATGTCTGGAACAGCCATTATCCATGTACCAGGTTCCTTGGCACTCAGCTGTTCCTTGAACCTGCAATCAAGGAAATCAGTTTTTAGGTACCCATACTTGTCTGGGTCCTGGGCGGTTAGTGTTATAAGATGCTCCAACCAACCTATAACCAAATGGTCTGGCTCTAAGAGGTTTCCATCTATCATTACCATAATCATAATGCACATTAGCAAATTGCTTGGGGTTTTAGGATCATACAACTGTCTCTTTTGTATGTATGTCTATGTTTGTGTTTTAGCAATTGCTTTCTTGGGGTAGTTGTGGTATTTATGAGTGTAGTGCTTGGGTGCATATGTGTGCTTATAAAAGCTCTTCTGCCTTTGGAATGACCTTTGTTGATATTTAGGTCTTTGCCATTTTGGCTTATATTCCATAGGTCTTTGATGATGTTTCACATTATTTCTATCAGCATAGTTTGGATAGTTTCTACCATTCCCATCATATGTATTTCTCTGATGAAATTTTTGGGGTTTTTGGTAACTCTGTTTGTTTCTCACAGAGTATTTTATGTTTGGAGTTTGCTGAGGGACATGGTTGAATTTCTTCTCAGTTGTCCCTTCAGCACACTCAACTAGCTTCTTTCCTTTCCCTTTATAACCAATGCCAATATGATTGTGATTGGGCTTTGGAGTGAATGTGGGTGCAGCATTTGGTGTTTTGGGTTTTTGGAATGCTTCATTACTTGAAGATCCCTTTTCCAAAATCACTTTTGGAGTTTGACTATGCACAAAGGAATTAAATTCTATGCTTGTCTTGTCTCCACATTCCTTTTGACTCATAATAAGTTCATCCAGTGATTTGGATGCTTTTGTACATGAGACAATCACATTTTTAAGATCTTTTTCCCTCTTTTATGTAGCAGCTAACTCTGCTATGATCTTGGCATTTTCAGCCTTTAGCTTAGTGTTCTCATCAGCTATGTGACTCAGAGTACTCAGCTCTTTTGTCAGCTATGAGTTTTGGCTTTTAAGCTGGCTGTTTTCCTCATTTAAGATTGTGTGTGAGGACTTTATGTGTTCAAACTCTTTCATCATTTTGCCTAATGAATCATAAAGATCTGTGGGTGATGAAGTATGTGTATCACAGTCACTATCACTTGAATCAGAATGAGATGAGTTAGAGTGTACCTCATCTTTTTGATATTGTTCTTTGGCCATGAGGCAGATCATAGCCTCTTCTTTAGAATCACTAGAGTAGTCTGCTTCACTACTATCTGAGTCTACTGCCTCTTTTTGCACTTGGGCTGGCTCGTGATCTCGGCGACCAACATGGCTTTCTTCTTTTCTTGTCTTCTTTCCCTAAAGACTTTTCTTTCTTCTTCATTCCTATACTTGTTGACTGGTGGATAGGAACAGTCAATTGCAAAATGGTTGTCTGCAATTCCAACACAGGTTCTCATCTCTTTGATCAGCTCTGTCTATTCTTTGATTATCAGCTCTCTAATAATCAGCTCTTTGATGCTCAGCTCTCTTGGCGGCCTGTCTTCCCTTGCCTTGGAAGGTATTGAATGTCTTATGGAGGTTTCACCCTTATTCCTTTTATAGTTCTTGTTAAAGAACTTGTTGAATTTTTTAACCATCAGATCAATCTCCTCCTAGTCTATGGATTCCTTTGGCTCAGCTCTTTTCCCATCACTGGCCAACAGTGCAGCTGTCTTGGGCACAACGGTTTCCTCCTGATCTTTTCTTCTCAGCTCCAACTCATAGGCTTTGAGTTCTGAGAATAGCTCATGGTTAGATGTTCTAGAGAGGTCCATTGAATGTCTCAGGGCCATGACCTTCATTTCCCATTCAGCTGGAAGGGCTCTTAAAATCTTCATACACATTTTCTTCTGTGTATATTCTTTTCCAAGAGCTGAAAGCTCATTTGTAATATTAGTAAATCTGGCATCCAGCTGATCCAGAGTTTCACCTGTAAGCATTTTAAAATTTTCAAATTTTTGAACAGCAACAGATAATATATTCTCCTTAATTTGTTCTGATCCTTCACAAATTAAGGTCAGCTTATCCCAAATCTCTTTTGTGGATTTTCAAGATTTGACTTTGTTGAACATGCCTTTGTCCAACATTTTGTAGAGAATATCCTTGGCCACATTGTCCAGGTTATATCTCTTTCTATCATCATTTGTCCATTCAGTCCTTGGTTTTTCAATCATGGTTGGTCTTGCTTCAGCAACAACTTCTTCTTCTTCAGCTGCAGCTGCTCTTCTTACAGCCGTATTGACTTTGAGTATTTGCAATGGCCCATCCTCTATCACTAACCAAATTTCATCATGTAATGATGATAGATGAGCCTTCATGCAAATTTTCCAGTCATCAAACTCTTCCACAGTAAACATTGGAATACAAGTTAGATTTGCTTCCATGATAATAACTTTGCTTAAAAGATGAAAGACTTTGAAAAACACAAGTGTTAAAACCTTTTTGAAAATATAGAGATCTAGTTCAGTAACCAGTGCGGAAGGCTCAATGAACCAACCGCTCTGATACCACTTGTAGGTCCCAAGGGTTGTAGAGTAAGGTTTAGAAGGGGGGTTGAATAAACCTTACCAAATTTTCGATTTTAGTCCTTTTAAATAATTCAACGTGAGTTGACTCAAATCGATTGTGTCCTTGGAGGACTAAGTTGGTTATTCAACTAAGTTACTCACTCAATGACTCGATAGAGTTGTTGATAGTAAAACTCGGCTACTTATGCCAAATACTTAACTTGGCTGATTTGGTTTTTAACAGCGGAAGACTTAACACCCTAGATTGGTTTTAAGCTTGTTTTAAACACCTGATTTTTAGCACTTGGTTAATTATCAGGTGGATAGCAAATTTAAACATATCAGCAGATATAAAATAAATATGCAGGAATATAAATCTGAAAGTAAATTGACACAAGTAGTTTTATAGAGGTTCGAAGATGGGTTAATTCTTCTAATCTTCTCTTCTCCAAATCCTGGAGGAATCCACTAAGTAACAGATCAGTTTACAAAGCAGCTATCAGTCTGGAGACAGCCTTGATCACACAGTTGGCTTCTCTTGCGACTCAACTTCTTCACGAGGCAACTACCTTGCTACTTCAGCTCACTTCTCAAGT
The DNA here is from genome assembly GCA_016081115.2 of Rehmannia glutinosa. Taxonomy (NCBI): domain Eukaryota; kingdom Viridiplantae; phylum Streptophyta; class Magnoliopsida; order Lamiales; family Orobanchaceae; genus Rehmannia; species Rehmannia glutinosa. Next base: position 55,808,123 of record CM071935.1, read on the forward strand.
TCTTGGATTTGATCACGAAGCCCTCCAACAAACTTGGTACTTGGTTTGACCTTGAACCTTCTACAATCCTTCAACTTGGAAAGTAGACCCCTTTTGTTTCTTCAAAAGTTTCCTCTTCAACTGGTTGAAGTTATCTCTCCTTCACAGCTTGTGTTGGATCGAGTTTCTTCGAGTTTTAAGCTTGAGAAATTGATTGAATTGCTTTGAGAATTTTTGCAGGTTAGTTGCTTGAATAATACTTGCTCTTGCTTGGTTTAGGTAATCTTTTCTCAATAGCTTCCTCCGCCTTTTATAGTGCATATTTGAAATTTGCTCGTTGAACAGAGAGGCTAGCTTCAAATGTCACTTTGTGTTCGTTCGATTGTCTTGTTTTAGTTTGCAGCCTTTGTGATGTTGACCTTTCCTCGTATTAAATGGCATTTCAGGTTTGCAGGTTCTGAGACAAGGTGTAGTGTTTGCCATTGGTTCCTTCCTTTTAGACAATTCTGGGCCAAACACTTTAAGACTTGGCAGCTTGACATATTACTATATCGAGTAATATTCTTGACTTTATTCCAACGGATCTAAGTCAGTTGTCTTCAATTGACTGCTGCCTTTAACACAGGTGACTTGAGTCTGCTCCAATCATGGGATTGACTCAACTATCACTTCAACTGATAGACTTGGCTTCTTGAGTTGACTTGAATAACACTTCTCATAGTTGTTCCTCAGCTGACTCTTCTTTAGTCGAGTCCTTGACTTCCTTTTAGGCCATACTCAGCTGACAGACAGTAGAGTCTTCATTCCAGACCGCAGTTGACTTCTTGTAATCTTTGACATAGCTGACTTAACTCAGCTCTTCCAGTCCTATCTATTACAATGCATAATTACAAGAAAAATAGGGTGCCAACTTCCTAGTTTAAGTTTAATTGGTATCATCAAATCTAACAAATAAATTTCCTAACAAAGATGAGAATATCACCACCTACAATGCTAAATTGTGTGATATTGCCAATGAAGCTCCACCTAGGTGAACCTATCTCCAATGCTAATCTTGTGGGCAAAATGATGAGATCTCTTCCTATTAGGTACAATATCAAAATTTCATCTGTAGAAAAAACCCACAATCTATCCTCTTTAAGTCTCGAAAAACTTGTTGGCATTCTTCAAACCTATGAGATGAATATGGCTCAACAGATGGAGAGTATGAGTCAAAAGGTTGCTTTTCAAATTGAGTCTCCTTTTCAACTTGAGTCTAAAGTTACTAATGACTTTGCTGAACTTATCAATGAAATTGAAAAATCTGATTTACAAAATGAGTCTACGGCCATGTACTCGAAAAAGTTTGATAGGATCCTTAAACTCAAAAGTCAGAAAAAATCTCAAAATTTCACAAAGCCTTTTAAGTCTGAGCTAAGCAAGTTCCCTCAAAAGAACACCTTTGATAAAAGTCAAGAGCGTTTTTATGGTGAAAAATTGAACAAGTCTGACACAAAAACTCTTGACTCCATTTCATATAGAGCGTGTATTGGGTATGGTCATTATGCTACCCAATGTTCTATTACTCTTATGAAAAAGGGAATGAGCCTGAGTGTGACTTTGAGTGATAACGAGTCTGACAATGAGAAGATTGAATAGGAAGAACACAAGGTTCTGACCACTTTATTGAAAGATCGAAAGTCTCTCCAAATAAATCCTTTAGGTGTGGCCCGAGATGTGATCACACCTTCTTTGGTCACATCTGAGGTCACATCTGAAGAACAGGATTTCTTATCTATCTCTAACCTTTTTTGTTTCAATTTTGCCTCTGTTCCTGATGATTTTGAATAGGATGATGAATTTGATGGTGAAAGCCTAGAAGACACGTACATGAACCTGTACAAGGATTGGCTGAAGAGGATTCAAGTGAATGAAATGCTCCAAAAGGAGAATGATCGACTCAAGAAGGAAAATGATGATCAAAGGGAAGTAATTACCAGGTCAGAGGCTTCTATCACCAAGAAAGAACTTGATTTTGAAAAGGTAAATTCTAAACTTGAAGAGTCTCTTGAAACCATGAAGAAGTTTAATTCTGGGAAAGCAAAACTGGATAATATACTTTCCTTGGTAGTGATGATAAAGCTGGCTTTGGTCATAAAACTCCGGTATTTGTTAAAGCAAAAGAATAAGGAGAATCCTCAGATTCCTCGAACAATAAAAGGAATTTTTCCCAGAAGTCTAAACCACAGAAGCGCCACTTTATTTGTCACTATTGTCCTGCTTCTGGACATATTAAACCATTCTGTTACAAACTGAAATTGGATTTAAGGTCTGGACGTCAGATGTCATCGCAGATGTTAAGACATCCTCGTAATCATTTTTCAAAATCAGTCTGGATTAAAAAATCTGATATTAAATGTCATATTATATATACTTCCTTAAGATCTAATGTTGCAGGATCTTGGTATTTCGATAGTGGATACTCACGACATATGACAGGTACCTTGGAATATTTAACAGACAATGAAGTTTACAATGGTGGCAATGTTACCTATGGAGGTGAAACCAAAGGGAAAATAGTTGGGAAAGGGACTTTGAACATTGAAGGACTACCCAAACCACATAATATATTTCATGTAGTTGGTCTTAATGCTAATCTCATCAGTGTAAGTCAACTATGTGATGATGATCTCTATGTAAAGTTCAACAAAAATTCTTGTGAAGTGTTCGATGAGTTTGACACTTGTATCCTTACTGGCTTGAGGTCTTCTGACAACTGTTATCAGTATTGTAATGTGCAACTCTGTCACAGGGCACAAACGGCTGACACTGATCTATGGAATCAAAAATTATGTCATGTTTTCCATAAACGCCTAAACTGCCTATGAAAATTGTCAATGTGTGTGAAAGTTGTCAAAGGGGTAAACAAAAGAGTGTCGCATCAAATGACATCATATTTCCACACCACTAGATGTCTGGAGTTAGTTCATATGGATCTCATGGGTCCTATTGATATTGAGAGTGTTGGTGGTAGAAAGTACTCTTATGTGATTGTTGATGATTTTTCATGTGATACGTGGACATATTTTCTACGTGAGAAATCTAAAACTTTTGATTTCTTTAGAAGCTGGCATAAAAAGGTTTGTAACTTGTATAATTTAACTGTTGCCAAAATTAGATCGGACCATGGTAAAGAATTTGAGAACTCTTCTTTCTCGTCTTTCTGTGATAGAAAGAGGATTTCTCATGAATTTTCCGCACCTAAAACTTCACAACAAAATGGAGTGGCAGAGAGGAGAAATCATACATTGAAAGAGATAGCCCATGTCATGCTTAGTTCTAAAAAACTTTCAAAAAGGTTTTGGGCTGAAGCTCTAAATAATGCTTGCCATATAGCAAATCGTGTATATTTGAGGCTTGGATGTTCTATGACCCCTTGTGAAATTCTTTTGGGAAAGAAACCTAACCTCAAATATTTTCATGTTTTTGGGTGTGTATGCTATATTCTTAATGATCGTGATAATCTTGGTAAATTTGATTCCAAAAGTGACAAATGTCTTTTTCTAGGCTACACTTTGAATAGCCATGCCTATCGAGTTTACAATCTTCGTACTAAGACGATCATGGAATCTATAAATGTTATCTTCGATGATCTCTAAGATATTGCAGGAAAGAGTGAAGAAGATAATTTTGGAGATCTGCTCGAATTTGTTGAGACTGCCCCAACGAAGGATGTAGGCACAGATGTAACTGAGAATATGACTGAAGCCCCATCCACAGCTGTCTCAAATGCAGAACCAAATGTGACGGCATCTGAGCCCACATCCGTGTCTGTTGCAGCTAAGTCAGACTCTGATTCTGACAGCGAACCAGTTGAGGAAACCAGTAATCCAATCGTGGATCATGGCAGTGACATACCTACAAGGATTCAGAAAATCACCCTGCGTCTCAAATCATTGGTAATACTACTGATGGTATTAAGACAAGAGGGAAAGATAGAGTGAACTATCGTGATATGGTAAGAATGGTCTGCTTGTCTATCAATTGTATCAATATGAGAACATGTTGTTTTGTGTCCAATTTCGAACCTAAGAATGTTGTTGAAGCTCTAAAAGACGAATTTTGGATACATGTTATGCAAGAGGAACTAGACCAATTTGTCAAAAATAATGTGTGGTTTTTGGTCCCTAGGCCAGAAGATGTTAATGTCATTGGAAAGAAATGGATTTTCAAAAATAAAACAAATGAATCTGGCAAAATTGTTCGCAACAAAGCTCGATTAGTTGCTCAAGGGTACACACAGGTTGAGGGGGTGGATTTCGATGAAACCTTCTCTCTTGTAGCCCGTATTGAGTCCATATGTTCATTGCTTGCTATTGCATGTTACTTTGGATTAACTCTTAACCAATGAATGTAAAAAGTGCTTTCTTAAATGGATTTCTAGATGAAGAAGCTTTTGTTGAACAACCTAAAGGCTTTGAGGACCCTTTTAAGCCTAACCACGTGTATAAGCTTAAAAAGGCTCTATATGGTCTCAAACAAGCCCCTAGAGCTTGGTACGGTAGGCTAACTGAGTACCTTCTTCAAATTGGTTTTAAACGTGGTGAAGTTGATAAAACCTTGTTCATTCAAAAGAAAAGCCATGACATGATGATTGCTCAAATCTATGTCGATGACATTGTTTTTGGTTCCTCTTATGATAAATTGTTAAAAGAATTCATTGCTTGCACGTCCTCCACTTTTAAAATGAGTATGGTAGGTGAGTTAAGTTACTTCTTGGGCTTGCAAATTAAACAATTAAAGGAAAGAATTTTTATCTCACAAAGCAAGTATGCCAAAAATCTTATGAAAATGTTCGATCTGGAAAATGTCTCTCACTTGAAGACTCCCATGGGGTTGAGTCAAAAGTTGAGTAAAGAAGATGTGGCTGAAAGTGTTGACCACACCTTGTATAGAAGCATGATAGGAAGCTTGTTGTACTTGACTGCCAGTCGTCCTGATATTATGTTCAGTGTTTGTCTTTGTGCTCGTTATCAATCTGATCCCAAGGTTACTCACTTAAAGGCCTTAAAATGTATTATTTGATACGTAGGAGGCACAACTGATTTGGGAATTTGGTACACAAAAGACACTAACAATAATCTTGTGGGATTTAGTGATTCGGATTAGGCTGGAGATGTTGTTGATTGAAAAAGTACAACTGATGGATGTTTTTATTTGGGAAATAATTTGGTCTCATGGTATAGCAAAAAGTAAAATTGTGTATCTCTTTTGACTGCTGAATCAGATGTAGCAGTTGGGAGTTGTTGCACACAACTTTTATGGATGAACCAAATGATTGAGGACTATGGTTTGAAAAGTGAAACATTGATTTTCTATTGTGATAATATGAGTGAGATTGATATTTCAAAAAACCCTGTCCAGCACTCTCGTACTAAACACATAGATATTAGACATTACTTTATTTGAGATTTAGTCGAGAAAAATATAATTCGGATTGAGAATATTGCTTTCAAAAATCAGCTTGCGTATATCTTCACCAAGGCTTTGGATTTTGATAGATTCTCCAATTTAAGGAAGTCTTTTGGTTTGTGTGTTCTCTGAAATATTACACGAGATGACACAGCATTGCACATCACATTCGCTGTGACATCCAAACACTGCATCTCTTTTCCTCTCCTTTATTTCTTTTTTATTTTTTTTGTAGACATCCCTGCATTATAAGCTCATCATGCATATCTGCAAAAAGTGGATTGATGGTTCGAACAAGTCACATATATTGTCTCACTTCGAAAACTAGTGTGAGTTGATCTCTCCAATTCAAAAAAAAAATGATGATATTTTTTCCAACAGCTGAGTTGTGAATAAAGTCTTGATCATGTTTGGAGGCCTTCTAGGAAAAAGCTACCAACCCATTGTATGAAGCTATTCCTTGTGACTAATTTCTTCAAGTATATTGCTATTTAAAAAGACATGATCATGTGAAAAAACAAGAGCTACTTATGGCATTTGAGTGAAAGCGCTCCTGTTGGTTAACTCTCTCATGAGACTTGGAAAAATTGAAGAAAACTCGAAAATTTTGAAAAGCTAGGATTTTGGATTGCGATTCATTGAATCAGTTAGTACAGGTGTGACTCAAAATGCGACGACATTTGAACCTATATCCATTGCTGCAGCACATTTCACCTCTTGTGTGGGATTTTTTTTCTTGCTTAGGCATATTAAGTTTTGCATGTCCTGGTGATTTTGGATTCTTTGTTGAGATTTGGTTCCATATATAATCTGAGAGTGATATCTTCTCTTCCCAAAATCTTGAAAATCTTAATATGGATTTATTTTGTAGGTTGAACTGATTTGGAGGATAAGGGAAAATCTTATTTTTTGATCTTACTTTCCTTATCATAATTTGACATAATTTGGACACTTTGTGAACTAGAGTTTAGAATTAATTGGACTTCAGATTCATTTCCTTATTTTTCGATTTTGTCCATGAGATTTTGTTTCCTAAATAAACTCTACTTATTACACCTCGGTTATCATTCCCAATTATGACTCTCATCCTTCCCTATTTATTTGCAGGTACTCGATTACACCTCATCTCACTATCTCTCACAATTTTTGAAGTATTTGTGTGGTTGGTATTTTTTCTCAGGTTCAAAGTTCATCTTCCTCTCCATGGCTCGGTTTGTTTCTTCTATCAAAAACCTATTTGGAAGTCCGAGCAAATCATCATATTCATCGCACAATTCTGAGAGCCCAAATTTTGACAAATTCATGGCTGGCGATGTTGATCCGAATGTTGTCATAGATGGAGCGACATCTGATACTGTATCCCTCTCTAACAGAAATCCACCTTCTTCTTCTCCGATTAGAGATGGTTTGGCACCCCCTAAGTCAGTTGCAACTCCTTCCTCCACTCCCACAGAGGTTGCCGCAGAGACCACCACTCCTCTATCTCCAAAAACCCTTGCACCTGCGTTCGCTCAAGATGCCCCTGCATCTGGACCTGAAGATGTCCCTACACCTGGAACTGCATCTCACACCACTCCAACCCACGAACTAGGTATGGAATCCACCCTTCCTGAGCACCCATCTTCGCCAAGTTCAACCCCCACTGCTCTCATCCCAGTTCCATTTCAAGAAGAAGCCCTTGCCTCTGTTCTTCCTGGGAAAAAGGACAATGAAATCGACGTCGACAACCCTCTAGATTTTTAGGTAATTCGAATTGTTCATGGGACACTGGGAAACCCCAATGTTTGATGTTCGAAATGTCTTAGAGGATACTCTCCAGAAGTTTTTTGAGGATTCAGAGTCTACACCTGAAATCTCACCCAAAAAGCAAAAGACTAATTTAAGGGGTACTTCGAAGCAAGGGGAGAAGATTTGCCTATTCCTCATGTCACTTTCAGTGATTCCAAAGATAAAGTGAATCAATTTATTGTTAATCCCAGAGATAATGTGCAGCCCGAGCCCAAAGATAGTGATGATGATGTGTGTTTGGCACAAATGGTTCAGAAAGCCAAGAAAGGCAAAGGTGTGGCCAAGGATGTGACCACATCCAAACTTGCACCTAATGCAGTTGAGTCGAGTTCTGACTCTAGTGATGAGGACTTCGATGCCTCAAAGGAACCAGACACAAAGATTAATTATGAGGCTATGGTTGATGAAGTTGGTGATGAACTGATGACTGAAGAACGAAAAGAGGTTGTTGATGCGGATGCAAAGGAAGATGTGATGTCATCCGACGACACATCTGACTCTGAGTTCGATACTGGCAGAGCTCATTCTAAATTATGTTACACAGCTACTGCAGCTTCCAGGTTTCATGCTTTAATTTCCCGTTCTTTTATTGATGAGAAATGCGGAGATTATGAGCATTTTGCCAAGTATAATTTCAATCAATTTTTTGAGGAACGGAATTTATTGACCACTATTGATACTGCTCTTCCGTATGTTGATACTGTGGTTTGTCAGTTTTATGCCAACATGTCCAGCAGAATTGCTGTTAGACGGTCTCCTAAGTATGGCAAGGATTTTGTTCGCAATAGGATTTATGAGTTCAATCCTTCTGTCATCAATCGCTTCTTTGATATGCATGACTTTGAAGAGGGTGAGGTTCCCTCTGATTTCAATGAAATGACCAGGTTTCTCACGGGTGGCCGGAAAAAGAGTGGCCAGCTCATCTCAAGAAGCTCACATCTTCCCGTCTTACGTCCTTTTATGGATTTTTGCACAAAAATTGTTGTGCAAACTGGTCTCCGTCCAAGAATAATTCCATTGTAACTAGGACACATGCCAAAGTTTTGTATCAAATTGGGAAAGGGTTGCCCTTTAATTTTGGCAAATTGGCTATCCAGGAAGTGATATTCTTTGCTACAAGCGAGTTCAAATCTTGGTCCCTACCATTCCCCAGTCTCATCTATAAAATCCTGGTTTCTCAAAGATTTGAACCAAGGCATGGTGATCGCTTCACTAATCCGCCTGGGGTCTTTCATGTTTCTCGACCACTGCTCAGTTCTTAGAATCTGATTATCGATTTGCCCCTTGTATATCCAGGGGATGATCAACCTGCTCCTGAAACTCTTATATATGTTGCCTCCCCAAGTGTTGATGCCCCTGTTCCTGAGTCTGTTCCAGATGTGGCCACGAATGTGGTCCCGGATGTTGGCAACATCCCGGCTCATATTTCATCTAACATCCCCTCTATCCCTATTTCTATGGCTTTCTTACAGATACAACTCGCCTTTGCTGAGCACCAAATTGCTCACTTCACTGCTCTTCGCTCTCAATTGCAAACTATCCTTGCCTCCATTTCTTGACAAAAGAGGGAGATAATGTGGCTGGACCAAGCAATGTTGAAGGGGGAGTTATGGCTATTGAGGCTCCTGGGAACAATGATCCAATTCCTGAAAATACTGCAGCCCAAGATGTTGTTGTTGCACCATTGGCTAGATAGGGTGAAGGCGATGAAGGTCTTCAGTTTGATTTTGAAGGGCAAATGGATACGAATATGTCCACTGATGAACTTTATGATATTTAAATCTGGGATGTACTTAACACTATTCTCTAGCTAGGTTTATTTGTGTTTGGTTGTTGATAACTCGATAAAACTCTACTTATGTTATTTTTGCTACAGTTATGAATGTGACCTAAAATGTGATTGCATCTATTTCAATATTTTTACTCGGCATGATATTTAGGGGGAGTTGTTATATTTAGGGTGAGTTAGTGTGTTTTGTGCTTAATATGTGTTTTGTCCAGAAAGGCAAAAACGGGGAGATTGTTAGGTCGATATTTATCGCCTAAGGCAATTTCCAAAATTACAACGATTGTGTTTTTTAATTATTTTTCCTTTCTAGACTTATGGTATGATTAGGACTTATTTAGATTACGAAACAAATCATATTGATATGGTATTGATATATTAGGACTCTTAGATATTTATCTTGTTTCCTCACAAAAGTGATTTACTTGTCATATATTTGTATATATCTTCTTTCCTTATGTATTAGGACTCCTTGAAGGGTTTGGATGGCTATATAAAGGGAAGAGGACGTGCTCAATACTTACACAAGAAATACACCAGAGTTACAAGAGTCTTGAGAGAGTTAAGAGTCATACAAGCACAAGGAGTCTCGCTGCCCTGGATGCGATCTCGAATGTGACTACATCTGAGACAGTTGTGTTTGTTAGCTTTTTCATCCATTGTTTTTAGTATTGTGATTAACGAAATCCGCACATGTCTATTGTTGGATGAGTTGAATTACATAGATCAGACCTACTCTAGATAGGAGTTTACGTTGATTTTCTTCTAGTTGATTTTAGTATTGTTGTATATGGAATCAAAACGATTTTACTAGTGGAAAGTTTTGTCATATTGGCACATCTACAAGTTAGTTGGCTTGTAGATAATTTTTATATCTTGTGTCTTGTTTCTGTTTTCAAAATTACTGTATGTGATTGTAAATGTGATCACATCTGCAATCACATCTATACTCTCCGAAACTTTTGGTATTTATCCGTGCTATAATTATTTCATATAAATTTGAAGCTTATATATTTATTCAAGTTCTGTAAGATGGTTTTTATTTCCAATGTTGTTGTTATCTAAATTTGTATTCCATGTTCAACTTTTTTGAGTATTGATTATTTTATAGATTTTGTTGTGTATTGTTTATATTTTTTGAAAATTATATTTGGATATTTTGTGTTTTCTGTATTTTATAAGAAAAAAATGATCGAATATATGATTGTCCAGTAAAAATCCTATCTAGGTAAGAAAGCGAACAAAATAAATATTGCTTTTGTTAATAAAAAAAATTTAAATGTTATGTATTAAATTAGGATTCAAATATGCCAAAAAACTTACTAATTATTAAAATATAAGCATGTTATATCATTTTTTATACAATGATCTTCATTATTTTTTTGGAGATGAAATTATAAAATTATTTATTTTAAATTGAAAAGCATGAATTTTGTGAAAATACGATTTAATGAAACTAAGAAATTATTTTTTTAAATTAAGAAAGTATAAAAGTTGTTATCAAAATAATTTTACATTAATAATTAGAACTTACCAAATTACGTGAAAATCCAAGTTACTGAAAATAAGAAATTATAATAGTCAAAATACATAAATATATAAATTAATGTTCAATAGCCCGAATGCATAATTTTTAAAACCCAATACAAAATAAAATTTTGAGTAAATATATCTTTTATTTTTTATTTATTAAATTTATTTATTTTTTCTTATATGCAATATGGACGTCAAACTGAAGATCGTAAAAAGATGATTAATTTCATAAATTATACGTCAAAAATTAATCAAGAACAAAAAGTTATTAAATTTTAAAAGGAAAAAGAAAAAGACAAATATAATAATTAATGAAGTACGCACACATATTTTGAAAAATTAACTAACGGAGTACATATAGATTTGAAAACCATGAAATCACAAATATTTTTCACTCTTTTTTCCGAGACTTTTATTGCTTATTATAGCAATGAAGAATGGGCGGGAAAACTCTAGGTTACTATTTTGAGAATAGTAGTCTCTTTTTATGTGTTGGGCTTTGGTCCAGCATCCTGCCTGCAATGGGCTTTAAAAGAGGATTTATCGATATCCTTGAGTTTTCTTTCTCCATTATATTTTCCTTCATCTAGTTTGATATGGATATGAATAATTTGTCTATGAATTCTTTGTTTCCCATGTCTGGCTAAACAACTTATGATTCCGGGGCTATGGGTAGATTAATTTACTCTTGTTGGATGATTAGATTTTAATTGAAGTTATGTTTCGAATCATATTCGAGTACTTTGATGTATTGTTCGTTTTATCATCTGGCCAATGATTTAGTATGTTTGATGTGTTGATTCGTAGATCGAGAGATGAGTTTCAATATTAGATTTTGAGTACTTGGCATGAATATATTGCATGATTGAGAAGTTTGTGATTATTTGTGAGAATTTATTGATCGTTTATGCTATTGGGAGTTGTTTATTCTATGTTGAATAGATATGCTAGCGTATGCAATCCAATCTACACGTTTATTTTGTCTCGAGAGAGAGAATAAATAACTTGTGTGATCATCTTATTGGGAAGAAAAATAATAACTTTGGTTTGATTGATTTGATAACAAGAGAGTGATTAACTGAAACCATGGCTCTGGATCCATCCATTTATTTGATCTTTTCCCTTGTGATTCTTTGTTTTGTTTAGTTTTCGTGCTAGAATATTTTTTAATTAGTTTCTATTAATCATCAATCAAAATTTTGAGCGTCTAAATAAAATTAGTGTTATTATAATCACAATATACTTAGTACATTAGTTTATTAGTCCTTATGGGATCGACTTTGCTCACTACATCTATTAACTTAAGTCGTTCACTTGCGGTGAAGCTAAAAAAATAGGGGAACATTAATATAAGTTGGTACTTGATAAACTCAGTCCTCGTGGGAATGATACTCTACTCATTCATTTTATTACTTGTTAACGATAATGTATACTTGGGTTTGAAAGTAAAATTCGCAACACCACCAAGATTCATATTAGTTTTTACTTAATGATGAATTTATGATTTTATAATTCAAGAAATATTCAATTTGTATTGCACATTATTGTTTATTATTAAATCATTTCGTAGAATGAAGCCACATGGCCAAGTAGGAGAATGTAAAATATTTTATGTCCTATGTGTCCCATTAAGAAAATTATATTTCAATTTAGTTAAAGAGATCATTGTGACTTAATAATATTTGATTTAGGTAATTATTTTTTATTTAAGTTAAGAGATAATTATGGTTAATAATATGATGTTGTTAAGTTTTATTAGTCAATAATGAAATATTTTATAGTTATGACACGTTGATGGACCGTATATCTATAAATTTAGTCAATTAGAAATTGTTAATCTCTAAAGTCAGTAGCCTTTTTTTCTCTGATCAAATCTCTCTTTCTTTTGCTTCTTTTTCTTGTTCTTCATCATTAAGGGGTTATTTTTCCCTGATATCACCCAATCTACGTCTTTTTTATCATTTTATTAGGGATATACATAAGCCTTGAAGATTACAGAAATCATACCAATAACCTAACCAATAATATCCTGACCAAAATATCTAATGACCTTTTTACTTTACTCGGCGAACCATCTCAAAATTTCCAAAGATGGTTCTAGAAATTTTTCAAATATCCGTACCAAGAATCATACCAAACCATACCGAACTATATATTTTTTTATATATGCATATGTATTATTTTTATATTTTATTTGTATTATGATATTGGATTAACTACATATTCTTTGAAATTCAATATTATATGAAACATAATACTAAAAGTATCAATTAAAAGTTTAGCATACATTATCAATATATCAAATGAATAATTCAATATAAACTTAATTCATTAAGAGTTACATTATATTAATTAATTTATTTAAATATTTTCAATAAATTAAATTGAATAACCATATTTATGAAAAATATTTTTAAGCTCATGATACTTGACTTAGTAAAGATCATAACTAGCGTAATCCTCTAAATAAGAACATTAGTTAAAGGCAAACACTTATATGAGATTGTTTCATGGGCATTGTCCATGTGACGGGTCCAAAATAAATAGAATTTTATAAACTCAAACCCAAACCCATAAAAAAAACCATGTTTTTTGTATTTTGTAGGATCCGTCTCATGAACTTATGTCCATGAGACGGTCTCATATAAGACCTCCTCTTAGTTAAATGATTAGTAAATTTTATTATCTATTATGGTTTTAGAATTCGGGATTGTATTTGATCGTGAAAATATTTACATTGTACTGCAAGTGTACATCGTAGCTAGCAGATAATGGTGAGCAAGGCCGTATTCTTCAGGTTGAATACAAAACACTTAGGCTATAGTAAATATCGTATTCCAATTTTATTGAAGCGGTCAAAAATCACAAGTTTATTATTTAATTTAATCCTAAATTAACAAATAAAAATAAAATAGTTAAATTTGTAAAAACCCGAACTCTACAAGTTCTTTTCAACAAATACAAAAGCAACCCTAGTTAGATTTTCGTTCGTTAGAACTCATCTCCCGAATTATGAACTAACAAATATGAAATGCAAATTATTGATCAGATAATCTACAAGAATTAAGCATTTGAATTCATATAATAGAACACACAAACCAATTAAGAAAACAATCAATATAGATTTAACATGAATCCACAGTTTGGATTATGTTCTAGGATCAGAATGATTAGCCCAACATATTTGACAACAAATTCATAGACAAAGATAAAACCAAATAGTTTGACATCGTTTAAGTACAAACAAGAGATCTAAACTAAGAAAGTTAGAACCATTCTTATCAAGAGGATCCTCATTTCCGGCCTTCGAATCCTTGAGCTTTCGTAGATGCGAAAGGCCTTGTGGTGTTCTTCGTAGATTTGCCCTCCTCTCTCAGAAGATTATAGATTCGTGTAACCCTAGTGTATTTTGATGTATTTGATGTTGTATGACGCGATATTTTCTTCCATGCCTTGGTCCCCTTTATATAGGTGCTTTAAGAGATCATTGGTAGAGTTACGATGGGATTAGGAATGTTCAGCCAATAGACGGTTCACACGGTCGTGTGAAATCACACGGGCAGGTCGTGTGAATGGTTTTGGTCTCTGTTTTTGGCATGAGCAAAACACACGGTCGTGTGAATTCATATGGTCAAGTTGTGTGAATGGTCTCTGAAATTCTTCCCTCGAACAAGTCGCACGAACGTGTAAAAACACACAACCAATTCACGGCCGTGAATTCACACGTTCAAGCCGTGTGGCTTGTTTTTCATTGTTTTCTTCGGCGTATTCGATCATATCTTCGCATTAGTCATTTTTGTCCGGCCTTCTAACGATATCTTCTCTTTCTAGCTCCGTCTCCTGTAAAAATTACAAGAATACGCAGATCATACCCTTCTAAGGAAACCAAGTAAAACACACTAAATATGCATGCAGATGCATCAAATATATATCAAATTAAGCCCCTAAATGAACGTATATTTTACATGTATCAAATTCCTCCAAACTTAAACTATTGCTCGTCCTCGAGCAAAACTAAAAAAATTAATCATATGGGGTAAGTAGAATACTACAAACACTTAATCTCATTCAAAACCATATTCAAGTAAACATGCAATTCATTATAAAGAAGTCATCAATCACAAGTTCTGCATAATTGATACTCATCTGGTATTCGACATCGTGACTTACAAGAAGTAGTGTATCACTCAACTCTCAAAAGTAAATTGGACTTGTATACGCTCAAATCAACTCAATGATGTCGAACTACCATAGGCTTGCAAATCGTCTAACATCTCTACCACTTAAGTGTGCACAATTTAAGAATCAAAAAACTTTTCATTTGGTTGAAATGTAGGTTCTTTGGTAAGGGTAGGAAAAATTTGGATTAAGTGACTTGACTTGAGCAAATAGAATTTAAGTACACAGACTTCAACACACCAACCGAATTTTATCACAAAACTCATTCTTTCAAGTTATTTTCTTTTTCATCTCATACTTCACCCTTTTTTCATGTTTTTCATTCCTATGCCCTTTTTTTCCTCTTTCTTTTGCCTTAAGCTCTTAATTTATTCAAAATTTTCAGAATTTTTCTTTTCTTTTCTTTTTTTGCTTGCTCGATTTTTCTTTGTTATTTTTTTCATTCAAACATTTTCTTTTTTTTTCCCCCAGAACTTCATTATTCTTTCACCTATTCACTGTTCATCCCTTATTCTTGCCAACACTCTTATTTTTTTCAACATTTAAACCACATCTCCCTCAAAATATATATCTCTATAAGGTCAAGTTTTGGGGATAAAAATTAATTTTTAGTTTAAAGATCAAAATGTGGCTAACAATAAAAAATTTAGGCTCAAAGTGGCTAACTAGGGAATCACGAGCTCATAGGTAGGCTTTTTAGGCTAAGTAGGCTAAAACAAAAATGGCCTTAAATCATCTTCAAAAATTGCACACACGCATGGCTTCAATAAAGATACCAATGCAAGTTCTAGAGTTCTAACAATCATGAATGACACACTCAAGAAAAAAAATAAGATTGCACAATATAAAAATAGTTATAGGCACAAAAGCTCACAGGCTTATTTTTCGCAACATGCTCAAATACACAAGTTTCTCAATCAACACCAAACATGCAAAAGATACTTTTCTAAATAATTCATCACATAATTCACCAAATACGTCTTTTCATGAAACCAAGTGCTCATAGTAAAATCATACGGAAGCTTTTTGTACTTTTTCGAATTTCTAATTCTAACTCACACAAAAGCAATAAACATGCTAAAATAAAAATACTAAAAATATCAAAATTTAAAAAAATAATTATGCAATTTTTTATGCTTCTACACGCAATCTAAATGCAATGCAAAAATGCAATAGTACTTATTCACGCATTCTTGACAATCTCCCCAAACTTAAATTATGCTTTGACCCAATCATATAAATATCAAAAGAAAGAGGAATGCCTAAAAAGTACTACAGAGCTCAAACATTGGGTTGCCTCCAAACAAGCGCTAAGTTTTACGTCTTCAGCCAGCCTCCCGATTGTCTTACGGCTCAATCAAACGGATAATTGAAATTTCTTGTTGCATTTCTTGCTCAAAATAATGTTTATCTCTTTGCCCATTCACTATGAAGGCTCGACCATCCTTTGCTAACAGTTCAATGACTCCCGGTGATAGTACTTTTCTAATAACAAATGGACCCGACCATCTTGATTTGAGTTTACTCGGAAAAAGTCTCAATCTAGAATTATACAAAAGTACCACTTGCCTAGGTAGAAACTCTCTTCTTAATATTCTCTTGTCATGCCATCTTCTTGTGCAATTTTTATAAATCTCGACATTCTCATATGCATCTTGGCGAAATTATAAATTCACTTATATGCAAATTTCTTTTCTCACCTACCGCTGTCATATAACAGTTAAGCTTTTTCACTTAAAATGTATTATGTTCTAATTCCACCTAAGGTGGCATGACTTCCAAAACTAATCGATACGGTGACATATCAAGAGGTATTTTGTATGTCGTATGACAAGCCCATAAAGCATCATCAAGCTTTAAAGCGCAATCTTTTCGATTTGTACTAACCACATTTTCTAAAATTTGCTTTATCTCCCAATTTAAAACCTTGTCTAGCCCATTTGATTGCGGGTGATACACAGCGGCCACTCGATGTCTCACTCCATATTTTTCCATCATATTATTGAGCAATTAATTACAAAAGTGAGACCCCCATCACTAACAAGAGCACGTGGAGTTCCAATACTTGTGAAGATATTCCTTTGCAAGAATTTCAACACAATTCTGGCATCATTCGTTTTAGTAGAATTGCTTTCACCCATTTGGACAATCAATTACAAAAGTGCCCCATCAAGAAGAATGTATGTGTACCCATTTGACATTTGAAACGGTCCCATAAAATCTATACCCCAAACATCTAACAATTCCACTTCCATTATGTTAGTCAATGGCATCTCGTGTCGTCTTGAAATATTTCCCATATGTTGACACCTATCGCATTGCAAAATAAACTTATAGAAATATTTGAAAATAGAAGGCCAAAAGAAACCGAATCGTAATACCTTAGTCGTTGTACGCGTTGGGCCAAAGTGATCCCCACATGGTGATGAATGGCATTGTTCTAGAATGTTTGCCCATTCTTCTTGAGGTACACATCTCCTAATAACCGAATCGCACATCTTTTAAATAATAGAGGTTCATCCCACAAGAAATATCTCACGTCATGAAGATATTTCTTCTTTGCATGATATGTGATATCTGGTGGCAGAACCCCACTTGCTAAATAATTCACAATATTAGTGCACCAGGGGATAGTGGTTCCGGCCATCGATTAGCTCATCCTAAATGTTTATTTGATTGTTATGCCTTTTATGTTCTCATTAGCCTCTGCTAAAGTTGTGAGAGATAGTCCGCCACCACATTCTCGACATCCTTTCCGATCCTGAATTTTGATGTCAAACGATTGTAGAAAGAGTATCTATCGAATGAGCCTAATTAGCTTAGCATCCTTCTTTGCAAATAGGTATTTGAATTAGACATCATTTAAATCCGATCAATGTCAAAGATGGTCTAGAAAGAGTATGGATTATTGTCTTTGTCCTGCTCAAGTATGCCCAAAACTTATCAAAAGCAAACACCACCGCAAGTAATTCTTTTTCAGTTGTGGTATAGTTTTGATGTGTTGGATCCAATGTGCGACTTGCGTGTATATTACGCGAAAATGCTTATCGCTATTCTATCCCAATGTTGCTTCTACTGCATAGTCACTCGCATCGCACATTATTTCAAATGGCTGACTCCAATATAGCGTGATCAAAATTGGTGCACTCACCGTAGCCTTTTTCAGTATTTCAAAAGCCTGCAAACAATCACGGGTGAAAGCAAAAGGTACATCTTTTTCAAGCAAATGGGAAAGGGGATTATAAATTTTTGAAAAATCACGAATAAAGCGTCTATAGAAACCCGCATGTCCCAAAAACTCGTTGCTACTTTCTCATTCTTCAGAGGTGGAGGATTCTCAATTTCTACCACCTTTGCTCGGTCAACTTCTAAACCTACAAAGTAAACATGATGACATAGTACAATACCATCTCGTACCATAAAATGGCACTTTTCCCAATTCAAAACTAAGTTTTTCTCCTCGCACCTCTGCAAAACAAGGGTTAGATTATGCAAGCAATGATCAAACGAACTACCAAAAACAGAGAAGTCATCCATGAAGACTTCCATTATATTTTCAATCATGCCATGGAATAATGGCATCATACATCTTTAAAAAGTTGGAGTTGCATTACATAACCCAAATGGTAATCTACGGAATGCGAAAACACCATAAGGGCATGTAAATGTTGTCTTTTCTCGGTCCTCTGGGGCAATCACAATCTGATTATATCCTGAGTACCCATCCAGGAAGCAATAATACTCGTAACCTACAAGACAATCTAACATTTGATCCATAAAGGGTATGGGGAAAGTGATCTTTACGAGTTGTTGTGTTTAACTTTCGATAATCAATGCCAATACGCCAACCCATAACAACCCAAGTGGCTATAATTTCTTCAAATTAACTTTTTACTATTGTCATCCCCCTTTTCTGAGGCACGACTTGTGCTAGACTAACTCAATTGCTGTCAGATATAGTGAATATGATTCCATTATTTAACCCTTTATGAACTTCTTTCTTAACGACCTCTTGCATAATTGGGTTAAGTTTGCGTTGATGTTGCACAGAACGTTTACAATCATCTTCTATTCTTATTTTATGCATGCAAATCGAGGGGCTTATACCTTTTAAATCAGAAATTAACCAACCAATAGTAGTTTTTTGTTCCCTTAAGAATCTAAGCAGTTTATCCAATTGATTTATAGTAAGGGAAGAAGAAACTATTACCGGATAGGTCTCGTTTTCTCCCAAGAATGCATATTGAAGATGGTCTGGTAGACATTACATTCTGGTGAAGCTGGGAGCTCATCCGTCAAACCAAGAGTTGAAGAAACAGAAAGCAAGGTCGGGTCGTGTACTTTCACATGATCATGTGCGTCGAATTCTTCATCTTCAGAGACAGAGTACACGGTTTGACCTTGTGAATTCCCACGTTCATGTGCTCTGTCCTTTCCTGATGCTACATGTCGCACGGTCCGACCGTGTAAATTCACATGGTTGTGTGACTAGTTCTGCGCACCTTTTTCTGTTATTCGCTCTTCCGCTGAGTCTAAGGCAATCACATAATCGTTAATTTCATCGTTATTAATATCAAAACACATACCTTTTGACTCTTGCATGTGGCTCAAACACCATTCCAATGCGTCTTTCATCACAACATGTTCAAATTGAGCTTCCATGCATGGTGTTAACACATTAATCATGTTGCAATGTTCAATGTTTTCATGGAATTGCATCGCTTTGTAGATCCAAAAATAACACTTGTTCATCATTTACTCTCAATGTTAACTCACTTTTCTACACATCAATTAATGATCTACTTGTAGCTAAGAATGGTCTTCCCAGAATCAATGGGATCTCACGATCCTCCTCCATTTCCAACACAATAAAGTCTGCTGGAAAGATGAATTTGTCCACCTTAACCAATACATCTTCAATCACCACTTTCGGATAAATTACCAAACGATCCGCTAATTGTAGGGTGATTGTCGTAGTTTTTACTTCGCCTAACCCAAATTTCCGAAATATTGATAATGGCATTAAGTTTATGCTAGTACCTAAGTCACATAGCGCTTTATTAAAGGTAGTACCCCAATTATATAAGAAATTGTAAAACTCCCGGGATCTTTTAGCTTTTGGGGTAACTTCATTTGAATAACCACCTACACTCCTCGATTAGTTTTACCATTTCATATTCCAAAAATTTTCTTTTTTTTTTTGCCATAATATCTTTCAAAAAATTTGCATAATTTGGCATTTGTTCTAAAGCATCCATAAAAGGTATATTAATTTGAATTTTCTTAAAAATTTCAAGAAATTTAACAAATTTAATCATCTAATTTCTTTTTCTCAAAACCTTTGCGGAAAGAGATAGGTAACTCGAGTTTTTGGGATGTTGGAGTAGATATTACCTTTGTTTTTTCCACTGGTTTAGGCTCGGCTTCTACTGTCGTGTCCTATTCTTTAATTGTTTCCTCTTCAACCTCTTGTTCAACTAGCATCTTTGGACCCTTATATCCTGATCCACTCCTCAGACGAGTGGATTTGCATTGATCCCTCAGATCTACCTCTGTATTATTTGGGAGTTTGCCTTTCTGGTGTTGGCCGCCTACTGTTGTGGCTATCTGCCCCACCTGTTTTCCAAAGATTTCAATCATGCATTCATATTGGTGTTTTACTGAGTAACCTGATCCTCAATTTTGTCTATCTTAGCCTCATCCGGATTTAATCTGGCTCTAGTTTCCCCGATGAAGGAGGCTAACATCTCTTATAGAGATGGTTTCTATTTCCTTGACTCTGTTCTACCTCAATTACCAATATTAAAATTTGGAGGTGGCGGCGAAACGTTTTGTTGTTTTCATAATAAAAGTTTTCATGGTTTCATAGCTCCGGATTATAATATGTAAGTGCCTGATTATTTCTATAGTTTTTGTTGTAATCTTCTTTCCTACAAAATTCGACTCTTTTACAACAATTGTCGGCTCTCTTGAAGTCGCTTACTGCATCGCATCCAGTTTCATACTTAACATGGATATTTGCTCGGTGAGAATGAGAATTTTATCCTCATCCCAGATCTCCGCGACATGTCTATCATCGGATCTCTCAGATGGCCACTGATAACTATTACTTGCCATCTCCTCCAACAATTCTAGTGCCTCATCCGGATATTTCCCTAGTAGTGCACCTCAAGATGCAACATTTATAATAGTTCTCGTGTTGCCACTTAAACCATTGTGAAAATATTGTACCTATTAGTAATCGGGATATCCGTGTTGAGGACACTTCTTCAACAACTCTCTAAACATATCCCATACTTCATATAAGGTTTTTGCACCTAACTGCCTAAACTAAGCGATCTCACTTTTTAATTGCAGCGTTTTACTTGGGGAAAGTACTTAGCCAGAAACTGTTGACTTAGTTCAGCCCAATCTATTGTTGGTGGTATCAAAGAGCATAACCATCCCTTTATCGTGTAGAGAGAATGCAAAAAGGCGGCATTGAATGATATACTCATAAACACCATTCATTTTAACCGTATCGCAGATTTCTAAAAATTGCACCAGATGCGTGTTTGGATACTCAACGGCTCTTCCCCAAATGGTTTTGTGAAACCATATGGATTAACATAGGTTTTAGTTCGAAACTATTTGCGTTATTCGGCAGATGGGCTACACCCCCATATCTTTGACTTACTTCCGGCTGGAAGTAGTCCCCAACTGTCCTCCTCGCGGGCATTTTCTCTATCTGGTTCCGTCCATTCACCCCAGGTGGGCACTCTTCGTTATTTCTATTGTTCAAAACATCCTAATTGTTCCCCTCTGTCATTGCTTTAGATCTTTTTCTTAACTGTTTCATTGTCTTTTCGATCTCTAAATCAATGAAAATTGGGTGGCTAGATCTGGAACGCGTGATCATGCACTATCAGTACTCAACAAAAATAATGTTAGAATCAAAGCAAATAAAATTTATATTTATAAAAAAATCAAAAATAATAAAAGAAATAAAATAATAAAAGAATATTGCTTCAATAAAGATTGAACTACTTATTAACATATCTAAGTTGAATTTTTCAATCCCCAAAAACGGCGCTAAAAATTTGATCATGAAATTTTTTTCACTATACTGCAAGTGTACAGTGTAGCTAGCAGTTAATGGCGAGCAAGGTCGTATTCCTCAGGGATTGAATACAAAATACTTCGGCGATAGTAAATATCGTATTCCAATTTTATTAAAGCAGTCAAAAATCACAAGTTTATTATCTAATCTAATCCTAAATTAACAAATAAAAATAAAATATTTAAATTTGTAAAAACTCGAACTCCACAAGTTCTTTTCAACAAATATGAAAGCAACCCTAGGCACATAATCTCAACATTCTTCTTAAATATTAAATTCAATTAATATTTATCAAAACCAGTTTATGTGTTTTTATGTGTTCAATTCCTAAATTAGTTTATTCCCTCTCCCGGGCGGCGCATAAACAGTTGATTAATAACAGTTGTAGGTCTCCTGATATGTTACAATTAATATTAACTCCCAAAAGATCTTTGAATTGAAATACTCCCCACAAACAGTTGTAGGTCTCTCAACATGTTACACCCGTTTATGTCTGAAATCGATTTTTGTTCATTAAAAATCATCTCCCGAACTATGAACTAACAAATATGACATGCAAATTACTGATCAAGTAATCTACAAGAATTAAGCATTCAAATTCATATAATAAAACACATAAATCAATTAAGAAAATAATCAATATAGATTTAACATGAATCCACAGTTTTGATTATGCCCTATGATCAGAATAATTAGGCCAACATATTTGACAACAAATTCATAGACAAAGATAAAATCAAATAGTTTGACATCGTTTAATTACAAACAAGATCTAAACAAAGAAAGATAGAACCTTTCTTGTCAGGATGGATCCTCCTTTCCAGCTTTCGAACCCTTGTGCTTCCGTAGATGCGAAAGGCCTTGTGGTGTTCTTCGTAGATTTGCCCTCCTCTCTGAAAAGATTATATTTGCGTAACTCTAGTATATTTTTTTGTATTTGATGTTGTATGAAGTGATATTTTCGTCCATTCCTTGGTCCCCTTTATATAGATACTTTAAGAAATCACTGGTGAGTTAATGGGATTAGGAATCAAATTCAACCGGAAGACAGTTCACACAGTCGCGTGAAATCACATTGGCAGGTCGTGCGAATGGTTTTGGTCTCTGTTTTTGGCACGAGCAAAACACACGGTTGTGTGAATTCACACGGTCAGGTCATGTGAATGGTCTCTGAAATTCTTCCCTCGAACAAGTCGCACGAATGTGTAAAAACACACGGAACCAATTCACACGGTCGTGTGAATTCACATTGTCAAGCCGTGTGGCTTGTTTTTCCTTGTTTTCTTCGCATATTCGATCATTTCTTCACATTCGTCATTCTTGTTCGGGCCTTCTAACTGGTATCTTCTCATTCTAGCTCTATTTCCTGTAAAAATTACAAGAATACGCAGTATCATGCCCTTCTAAGGAAACCAAGCAAAATACACGCATATTAACTAAATATAAGTGCAAATGCATCAATTATATTTCAAATTAAGCCCCTAAATGCACGTATATTTTACACGTATCAGTATTAGCGATTATGGTTTTTCAAAATTTGAGATTGTAACATTTATTATAGTTTTACTATATATTTAGGGGTTGTACTAAAAAAAGGATGAAAGTATAACTGTTCTGTTATTTTTTACATTGATTTTTCCCTTTCTCCACCTTTTATGTGTTTTATTTATGACTAATCTTTGAATCTCCATTTCCCTGTCTCGTGTCGTACTGTCCCCTACCATCCCATTAGAACTCAATCTCCATCTCGAACTTTTGGGAAGGTTCGGGATGAAAAAAAATTCTCTGTGGTACGGTTCTGGAAATTAAATTTTGGAATCTCCGAAATTTGGGATGGTTCTGGAAATTTCTAAATCGTCGGACCGTCCCGTACCATGCACATTCCTATAATTTATTTTCTAAATAAGTGGTTTCCCACATAGTTGTAGGGTGTTTTGTTTGTTTTATTGTTTGTGATTTCGTCGTCTTGGAGCGATGTTTTTTTCTTGTGCAGATGATTCAGATGGGTAATTTTCGATTCGACAACAATAACAAACTAGATTATCGTTTTCAACATATTGCACAATTGAAATCAAAAGTAATCTTGTCATTATAGATTTTTCAAAATTGTAGTCTTTAAGCTGCATTTTTTTTATTTACCTAGATGTTATGAATAGTTTCATAGTGTAATTTTTTGCAATTTTTAACGGATTTATTTATGTGTTTATATCAATGTATTGAGTTTGAATTAAAGAAACTATTTTTTTAAAACTAAAAAGGAAATCGTTCATCTCAAACCGACTAATTGAATTTTTTTCATTTTACTTTTTTGTACAAATATACTTCCATTTAAGGGTGGCATTTAGGGCTGCAATCGAACTGAACCGAGCCGAGCTTTTGAGTGTTTGAGTTTGGCTCGTTTATTATCGAGTCGAACTCGAGCCTGAATTTATCGAACATGTTGATGGCTCACGAACTTTTTCGAGCCTAAACGAGCTTAGTAAATATTAATTAAAAATTAAAATATCTTCAATTTATTACTAAAAATAAAATTATTTATATTTAAAATTCGTAATATATTTATTAAAACTTATAATTTTATTCAGAAAATAATTTTATTGAAATATTTTTATATTATCTTAAGTAAAAATATGAACAATTAAAATTAAAATAAAATTATTAGTTTAATTTATACGAGCTTACTATCGAGCCTATTCACGAGCTAACTAACGAACTTGTTCACGAGCTAACGAACCGAATATCTCTAAGTTTGAGTTTGGTTCGTTTATTTTAACGAGCCTCATTAAACAAACTCGAACGAGCTTTTATCGAATCGAGCTCCGAATAGCTCACGAGCGGCTTGGTTCATTTGCAGCCCTAGTGGCATTCCCTAACACGACATGATAACCCGACACGAACTCGGAAATTACTAAGAGAAACTCGAAAACGAACACGAGAACCCCAAACCCGAACACGACTGACACGAATTTGACACAATGTTACCAATTTATCTAAAACGTGGTTATTTTGTATTTTGATTAACTTTTAATGTATTTTAGCATAACTCGAAATCAACCCAAAATCAAACACGAACCCGACCTGATGATGTGAATTGTCACCCCTACTTTCATTCTATCTTTCTTCTTCTTTTTTTTTTTTTCAGGTACAAATATACTTCTTCTATATTGATTGGATGTTAAGTAGGACATCAAAATGACCCACTATGTTCGTATGATCCAAAACATCTGTAGAATATTCCATTTATAGCTGAATAAAAACATTTCATGTTACATGATTGTTCAAGCTGCTCTATTGGTATTCTTGGCTCCAATCATTATAAATACGTTTGTATTCTAAATTAGGATAGAAATCCACAATTATCAGTCTATCACCCATTTAAAAATAGTATCCTAATTAACAAAAGCCTCAAGCTTTCAAAAAACCAAAAATAATAAATATAGCATTGCTAATACATACTTTTTTTAAATTATCCGCATTCTAGGCATCACAACTATAAGGCTTTAGCTACTCATGGACCTCACCGAGCCCACCCATGGACCCTCGAATGATGTATATTACGGGATGTACCTCACCAATCCTCGTGTTCTCCAAGAAAGATCATTGGCGCGCACAAGAGGCCAAATCCCAACTAGACAATGACCATGCGTACAGGTGGATTCGGCCACACCAACCGCTTCCATACACTTATCTTGGATTGATCAAATCGTTGTGTTGTACCATAGGGTTACATTACTATTTTTCCATTTGTGGTCAGTGTTGGGTAAATTTAGAAGGTTTCTGTTTCGGAAATAGCAAGTGTATGAAGTGTATGGCTAGTCGAGGCCTGAATTGGATTCAATCTCCGCAAGACGAAAGACGCCCCGTATACAAAGGGCTTACAGTTCTGGCGTTCGTCTCTAAGATACAACAACTTTTCTATTCCGGTTTAGCAGCACTTGCAAAAATCGGAACATCAGCGAACTATAAGTGTTTCAGACTTTTCAAGCTTGTGAATGGGAGGAATGTCAATATGCTTGAATACAATAACCGTTTATTAATTTGATGTTTTCGTATGTTTCATTATCTGCAGGGGTCCAAAATATATAGGCAACTCGGTTCCCGTATGAACAATCATGTCTTTTGGCTCGAAAAATATGTTTACAATGAATAGTCGCATTTGTTCAACTTTTTCGCATCGACGCACGACCAGCGCATGGCCCGTGCGTTGCCCGTGCTTTCGGATGTGAACAGATTGACAAAGTTTCGGCTTGATGCACGGTCGTCGGCGTCCGCCCGTGCTCGAGTGCAAACGAGTTCATCTTGACGCACGACCCGACGCATGGGCCGTGTGTCCGCCCGTACGTGGATGCGAACACTTCCCAGTTGGAATCCGGAATTAATTAATTAAAAATAAATTAATTATTTTTTTAAAGGTTTTTGGTCCAAAAAGAATAAGGGCCTTGAAGCCCAAGCCCAATCCCACTCAGGTCCTCACCCCTTTAAAAAACTTGGGTTCCCCCCTTTAAAAACTTGGGTTCCAAAACCCATAAGTCCAACTTGGGATATATCAAGTGAGCAAACTTTGCCTCCTTTTCCTATGTGGGATGGAGCATTTCTCCTACCCCATATTTTTCATTTTCCATACTATTTTCTAGTATTAAGTGGCTAATTTCTAGCATTAATTTCTCATTCACCCAATTAATTTTGAGAAATTCCAAATGATATTCTCATCTACTCTCATAGTAGAATTTTTACAAATAATTTAATTCTATTTTTCACTAATGGAAACTACTTAATTATTTGGTCAAAATCGGGTTAACAACCATTTTACAAAACAACAATTCCAACAATCCCCCACATGAATGAAATTAATGCATGCGTATATGCAGATTCGCTTGAAAGTCTCGTAAATCGTTATTGCATCGATAGGTAGCTTGTGGCATTGAACCTTCTTTAGTAAAATACTATTGAATTTCTTGGGCGCTTAGTGACGCGATGTCTTCAACTACTCGATCGTTTGTGTAAACCGAGACAACAAGATTTCTTACACAATAACAATTCTAACACTTGTTATTCTCACGTTGTGTCCATTTCGCCCTGACCATATCTTAGATTCAAAAGTGTTTCATTGAAGCGACCATTACTTCTCACTTATATAGGTGATCTCCTATTGAAGAGTATCCCGCCATACTCCACCTTTCGGTATAGGAATCATTAAAAGTCTTAAACTTAACCTCACCACATTCAACATGTTTTCATTCACTTGGATGTTTCGAGAATGAGCTAACACATTTTCCAAGTGTTCAACTGAACATTCATAACTTAGTTGTCACATTGAACCAAGGTCTTGGGATCTCCAATTCACAAGGTTGGGTTACCGCTATGAACATTCTTTAGTTTGTGGATTTTAAACCTATTCCCCTTAACAATTTATACAATTGATCTCGATTTATGCTTTTGTAAGCGGATCCATAAGGTTTTCCTTTGACTTCACGTAGTCAACCGAAATAACCCCATTCGAAATCAACTGTCTAATGGTATTATGTCTTCGACGAGTATGTCGAGACCTACCTCTTTCCTTTGCAAGAAAAGACAATTCTTATAAATACAAAATTTCTTGATTAAATGATCGTACCACCATTTATATCACAAACATTGAATTTGTTTCCTTGGGTGCTTCTACTTTAGCCAAAGCACCCCCATATTACAAGGTATTCTCCTTTATGTGGTTTGCTAAAAAGTAAAGCTCCCTTATATTTTCCGATATCCTTATTCAATACAAGATTATCCAGAACTTCTATGGCTCTCGGCCACTTTCCTTTTATTATGTTAGAACATTGTCCCAATAATCTAGTTAGAATCTCGTTCTAACAGATTTCAGACCTTAGTTCCAACAACTCCATTAACACCTTTAACAAGGTGTGTAACTTTTGATGTTATCACATCTTTAGCAACACTTCGGATTTTAACTTGATAGTGTGACTACCTCTAGTGTTAAAACACTTTGGGCAATACTTCATGAAATTGTGGTTTTGGTCCCACAACTCTTTTGGCAACACCTTCTATTATATTTAAAAATGCAACAGAAACTCCGATCCACTGGTGTTCCATAAAAGTGTGGTCACACCACCACAATTTTCAATTTCCATTTGGAATCCCGGTTGTCTTCCTCAATCCAAAGTCGAACTATCAAATCCTCAAGCTCCATTTCCTTCCACTTGTGCTTAAGGTAGTTGTTAAAATCTTTCCAGGATGGCGGTAATTTCTCGATAATCGCAGCCACTTGGAACGACTGACTCAGAATCATCCCTTCAGACACTAAGTCGTGAAGTATGATATGAATTTCTTGGACTTGGCTGATCACCGTCTTGATGTCAACCATCTTATAATCCAGAAATTTACCAACAACAAATTTCTTTGTGCCGGCATCTTCCGTTTTGTACTTCTTCTCCAAAGAGTCCCACAACTTTTTGGACATTTTCAACGTACTATAGACGTTATAGAGGGTGTCGTCTAGCCTGTTCAAAACATAATTGCGACACAGAAAATCGCTGTTATGCCAAGCATCCACAGCGATTCTTCGGTTGTTGTCGATTTCTTCATCACCAACGGTAGGGGGGTCCTCCTTCAGAAAACGAGACAGTCCCAAGGTGGTAAGGTAGAACAGCATCTTCTGTTGCCAGCATTTGAAGTCGATATCGGAGAACTTGGGTGGCTTTTCGCAGTGAGCAGGAGCAGCAGCCATCGGTGTGAATGATATTGAAGCCATCGTCTTGAACAAACGTATCTTTTATATTGCGATTGTTGGGTAAATTTAAAAAGTTTCTGTTTTAAATGGCTGGCTAGTGTATGAAGTGCATGGATAGTCAAGGCCTGAATTGGATTCATTCTCCGCAAGACGAAAGACGCCCCGTATATAAAGTGCTTACGGTTCCGGCGTTCGTCTCTAAGATACGACGACTTTTCTCTTCCGGTTTAGCAGCACTTGCAAAAATCGGAACTTCAACGAACTATAAGTGTTTCAGACATTTCAAGCTTTTGAATGGGAGGAATGTCAATATGCTTAAATGCAATGACCGTTTATTAATCTAATGTTTTTGTATATTTCATTATCTGCAGGGGTCCGAAATATATAGGCAACTAGGTGCCCGTATGGAAAATCATGTCTTTTAGCTCGAAAAGACATGTTTACACTGAACAGGCGCATCTGTTCAGCCTTTCGCATCGACGCACGACCCGTGAGTGTGCCCATGCTCGGATGCGAACAGATTGACAAAGTTTTGGCTTGATGCACGACCCGACGCACGGGTCATTCGTCCGCTCGTGCTCGGGTGCAAACGAGTTCGTCTTGACGCACGACCCAATGCACGGGCCGTAAGCGGATGCGAACACTTCTTAGTTGGAATTCGTTAATTAATTAATTATTTTTTTAAAGGTTTTTGGTCCAAAAAGAATAAGGGTCTTAAAGCCCAAGCCCACGGCCGGACCCGAACCGGGCAAGACGCCGGCGGGGCATGCGCGCGCGCGTGTTTGCTTTGAACCAAACCCACAAGCATGTAGGTCCTCACCCCTTTAAAAACTTGGGTGCCCCCAAGGGCCCAAATCCATAAGTCCAACTTGGGATATATCAAGTGAGCAAACTTTGCCTCCTTTTCCTATGTGGGATGGAGCATTTCTCCTTCCTCACATTTTCCATACCATTTTCTAGTATTAAGTGGCTAACTTCTAGCATTAATTTCTCATTTACCCGAAATTGGTTTTGAGAAATTTCAAATGTTATTCTCATCTACTCTCTTAGTAGAATTATTACAAATAATTTAATTTTATTTTTCACTAATAGAAATCACTTAATTATATGGTCAAAATCGGGTCAACACCCATTTTACCAAACAACATTTCCAATAGTTGGTGGGGAAGGAGGGGTTTGGTTACCAAAATTTTCTTTCTGACCATTTCTTGGACTTATAACATCTCCAAGAAGTATTTCCCATTAGTGCAAATTCCTACACTGGACTACCTTCAATTCAAAGGCCTCAGTAGATTTTTTAGTTTTAAGAAGTGATTGGGATCAGGTCTTCGAAATATTTACACTCATCTTATAGATATATGAAGTATTGAATTTAAGTAGCTATATTGACATCCCAAAAATTAGGTTGGTTTTCGGTAGCAATATCCTTTCACAATGGCAATGGAAACTAGTAAAGTATCGATCTCTATTGGCGGCATACTTATTAATTGCATGACAATAGAGAAGTATTAGAGCGCAAAGAGAGTTGAGTATACCAGTTTAAGCATTCAAGTGAGCAACAGACAAAAGCAAAAGCATGTTAGGGCTGCAAATGAACCAAGCCGATCGCGAGCTATTCGGGTCTCGGTTCGACAAAATATTCGTTTGAGATCCTTCGTCAAGCTTAACGAGTCAAACTCGAGCCTAAAATTCGAGCTCGAACTTTTAAACGAGCCGAACTCGAGCTTACAGGTATTCGGCTCGAAAGTTCGCGAACATGTTCGTTCATGTGCTCGAGAGCTTAGGCTCGAGTTTGGTTCGTTCTTACAGGCTTGCGAGCCTGGCTCGAGTTCGTTTCGTTAATTGAGCTTGTGAACGTATTCGTTCTGTGCTCGTTAGCTTGTGTTTGAGCTCGGTTTGATAATTAAGCTCGCGAACATGTTCGTTTATGGCTCATGATTTATAGGCTCGTGAATCTATGTTAACTCGTTTGTAAAATAATATTATTCTTTATAACAAACTATATATCTAAGGATTAAGGCTAGACAAAATATTAATCAAACTTACAAAATCAATTTCTTTGCATATTTTTATTGACAAAGATTCTATTAGTTCAAAATCTATATTTTTGTAGAAAATATTATCTCATTTGAATAATAATATATTTTTGAATTTAGAAGATAACAAATTTAAAAGTAAAATAATCTAAAAATCAAGGATTCTATCTACACTATTTTTAAATTAGTCAGTCTTTTCAAGCTTAAATATTATATTATATGTATAAAAATATAGAAAACGAGCAAGAAAAAAAAAAAAGATTTTATTAGTTCAAATTGATATTGTTTATAGAATATATTCTCTCATTTGAATTAATAATATATTTGTGAATTTAAAACTATCTAATAATATATTTGATCAACCATACAAAACCAAAACAGAGTAAATTCAATAGTACTATAATATATATATATATATATATATATATATATATATATAGGATATGGATCAAATAGTCCTCCTACTTGGGTGAGTCCATGGGGACACATCCTAACCATAGATCAACAATTTTGGGTGGTCCAGTTTTTAGGGCTTTTTTATGTTTATTTTTTTTTTCAAAGAATTAAAAAGGGTAGGTGGTAATTTGGCACTTTAGAATCGATTACTAAGATTTCATTCCCTCTTTCACGTGATTTCACCCACTATTCACGCATACTCGATTTTATGTAGTATATGGTTGTTGCTTATGACTTGCTTATATAGTTAATGTATCTGTGATGCATGTGTAGTGTATATTCGTTGCTTATATAGTATATGCTTATCGCTTATGTAGTATGAGTTTGTTGCTTATGACTTGCTTATGTAGTTAATGTATTCGTGGTGCATACGTAGTGTATATTTTTTGCTTATCTAATATAGACTTGTTGCTTATGTAGTATGAATTTGTTGCTTATGACTTGCTTATGTAGTTAATGTATCTGTGGTGCATACGTAGTGTATATTCGTTGCTTATGTAGTATAGGCTCGTTGCTTATGTAGTATGGGTTTGTTGCTATGACTTGCTTATGTAGCTAATATATTCGTGGTGCATACATAGTGTATATTTGTTGCTTATGTAGTATAGGATTGTTGCTTATGTAGTATGGATTTGTTGCTTATGACTTGTTTATGTAGTTAATGGTATATAAAAACACAATGACACATCTACACAAGCAACAAATTACATCTTCATAAGCAAACTTCGAACTGAAGTCAAGCTCTAGCAACTATGGCAAATTGTCTGCAACTTTTTTCACACAATAGTGCGTTGAAGAAGAAAGGTGAATGATTTCTCACAGTAGTTAGTTGAAGAAGAAGGAGGATGATTAAGGAAGATGAGATTTGTTCACGTTGAATTTGATGTGAGATTTGGATAGATTGTGTGATCATAATGTGAACAATCCCATGAATATCGGGTAATGTTGTAGGATGACTAATTTACCCCTTTCTCTAATTACCAACATTTAATTTGAACTTTTAGCTCTAAAATCACAACCATTGAAAAATCTAGATATGTGGCTAGGATTGGTCCCTATGAACTTACCCTATGAGGTGGTCTCATATAACCCTCTCCCTATATATATATAACTATCTAATAAACCAAATCAAACTAAAAATATAATATATAATAATATAGTCTATATATAAGCACAAATATAATACCAACCATATATACTAAAACAAAAAATAAAGTTAAAACATGGCATTACCTTATTAATCTTGTACATGTGTCAACTTCTAATTCTTTTAATCTCACGTGGATGCTTCACATTTATCCATGTGGCATTCTATGGACAAATTTAAAAGATAATAAATAATCCAAAAAATTAAATAAGGATTCATCTTTGAAATTTTATTTCTTTCAATAATTTTAAAAGATAACAAATAATTCAAAATCAAGGATTCTATCTACGCTATCTTTTGAAATTTATTTGTCAACAAATCCCACGTAACACACGGGTGTTACTCTAATTGAGGCATATTTGAAAAAGTGTTGGTTTGGAATATTTTTAAATTATTTGATTTTGTTTAAAATTAAATTATTTTAAAAAATTGAATAGTTTAGTGAGAACTAAAAAATATTTAGTCTATAAAAAAACTCGTGTATCATATGAGAGTTACCTAGTATTAATTATAGATTTTGACTTAATAATTAATATAATTATTTTATCATAAAGTCATAAGCATATTACAAATGTTTAAAACATCACATATAAATTTTAAAATATTAATGTTATTAATAATTATCCAAAACTAAAATTTATTAGTTAATTATGATTCTAAAAACTTATGGTAATTTCATTTATTGTTTGCTTTCTAGTAATATGTAAGATTTAATTTTTACTAACTCTTATGCATTTGATTTTTACTTTTTAATGCCACAACAAGTGATTTGGTCTTAATATGAAATTTGATTAAAAAAATGACAATTTAACATATATTTTAAGCTTTAACGAACTCGAACTCGATCTTTAACGAACTCAAATTTACTTTGACGAGCTCGAATTCTAGCTTAACCATATAACGAGACTTTACGAGCCGAGCTCGAACTAAGCTCATTAAAATTTAAACGAGCCTTCAACGAGCCTTTAACGAGCCGAGCTCATTTAAGCTTAAATGAGCCTTTAACGAATCGAGCTCGTTTAAACTTTTTTTTTTTTGTGAAACACGGGGATTAATGTTCCCCAACCTTTGTATTAGGCCTCAAAGAAATTTACAAAGTTGTGTATGATGCATGCTTACAACCAAAAACTAACTAACTCTCCTTTTGCAAATTCTGAAGGATGGCATGCCTATTCTATCTAATCTAACAGAACCTTTTATATGGTATATTATGAACATTGAAAGTATGAACAATATTTGTGTTAAAACCTAACGAAGCTAATCTATCAGCAGTAGTATTGCCTTCCCAGAATATGTGAGATATCTTATATTGAGCATCTTTGAGACTGGTATTGATGCAAACAATTAGAGTCCTTGACCTGCCAATGACCTGGAGCATTTTTGGAGATTGTAGAGAGAAGAATTTGGGAGTCAAACTCAATCCAAAGTCGAGATTTGAAAGCTGGTGGAAGCAGGTTTAATGCAATTTCCAGGGCTTTAAACTCTGTCAAAAGACACGAGATGGGACCCTGGATTGGAGCAATGAACCCCCACAGCGGCTGAGCATTGTGATCTCTCAGGATATCTCCAACACCTGCCACTTGATTATTCTTTTTTGAACCATCTATGTTGAGCTTTAACCAACCATATTCAGGCTTCCCCCATAAAACAGGAAGATGATGAAGGGATTTTGGCAATCTGAAATGAACATTATATATAACAGCAATATCTAGCATCCCTTTCCAGTGAGTTTTATTAAAAATGTGACTGTGAGCCATCAAATGCATGTGGTTTTCCATGTTTCTGATGATCTGCCTGTGATCAAACTGGATCTCCTCATGTTTGCAAAGGTTCCGTGCTTTCCAAATAAACCACATAACGGGACAAGGTAGGATAAAAGTAACATGTGATGTGTGTGCAAATGGAGTGAGATTTAGAAATGCAGTCAAGAAGAGGGAAATGTGCTCAGTGTGTGGGGATGGACATCTCAACTGGCTTGTGAAATGGGCCCAAATTCTTCTGACTTGATCATTGATAAGGAACAGATGGGGGATGGATTCAATATCAGGGGATGAAGAGGGTGAGTTACCTGAGCAACACCAACACTCAGGAGGGGGTTTAGGAGCCATTGAGCTGGGAGATTGGGGAAGGGGATCAGGCTCTGGAGTATCTTTCTCAGAAGCATTGGGGAGAACTTTCTTAGGAGGTCTAGGAGCATTACCCACAATATAGCAAGATTCCACCTCATGACCAAGGTGGAAACAGCCTTGACAGAATTTAGGAATAGACTCAAACACAATTTTTTATTCTCTTATTTTTGAATCATATTGAATGAAAATACTCTCTCTCCTAGGTTTGGAGACATCCACGCCCACACAAATTCTGGCTACAGAAAGCCTAGAAAGTGAAGCAGTTTGAGCATCCAGTTTTAGAGGTTGACCAATGAGCTTACTGATCGAGAACAATGCATTTTTATCAAATAAATGAATAGGAAGACCAGGCAAACGGACCCAAACAGGAACCATAGAAGACTCTTTATGCATGGAAAATTTTGGACTCCATTTAAACATTCTCATAGGGTAACCCTGAGTAAACCACACTGGCCGTAGCCACATTTTAGTAAAATCCTCTTCATGACTGAAATGCAGTAAAAGATGTCGCACATTTAAAACACTAATGTTAACATGACCTTTCAATTTCAGACCCGAGAGAGGCTGTCTAATGATTTTCAGATCAGGAATTCCCTAAGAAAACTTACCAATTAGAGCTAATTCCCACTTTTTTGCAAGGGAGTCATTTTCTGCTGATGAGAATTGAAGCACTTCCTTAGACGGGCCTTTTACGAGCCGAACTCAGCTAAGCTCGTCGAATATATTAAACGAGTTTTTACGAGCCGAGCTCGAACTGTCGCGAACTACATAATTTTTAAACGAGCCGAGCTCGAACTTCATTAGGAAAGCTCGAATCAAACTCGAGCCGATCAAAACTAAACGAGCCGAACTCGAGCCTGTTCTTGTTCGGCTCGTTTGCAGCCTACTAAAGGCACACCGAAGCGCCTCAGCTCTCGCTACCTATTTCCGCATTTCAACGATATTATTTTTAAATCTCGTAGATGCATTTATATACATGTAAAGTTTTAAGCAACTACCCGTGAGTAAAAATTAAATAATTCTTGGAATAAGATATGCCTCATACTAGTTACTAGTGTAACGAACAGAGCGTTAAACGCAAACTACTCGTGAACAAGCTCGGATATTGTTCGTTTATGTTCGTTTATTTAGTTAAACGAACATAAACGAACAAATTTTAGTGCTCGTTAAATTAACGAACAGAGCTTGAACAATCATATACTGTTCAATAATAGTTCGTGAACAAGCTCGTTTAGTGTTCGCTTATAAATGTTCATGAACAAACTCATTTAGTGTTTGTTTAGAATTGTTCGTGAACAAGCTCATTAAGGGCTCGTCTATTAGCTCAATTATTATTCAATTAATAATAAATAATGTTATTTAATTTTAAAAAAATTAATTTAAATATTGATATTTGTTTGTTTGTTTGTTTGTTTGTTCGTGAACAAAATTATTGATTGTTCACGAACAGTTTATGAACACAAAGTTGAATATGAACATGTTCATGAACATGTAACGAACACGAACTCGAATATGAACATGTTCACGAACATGTTCGTGAACAAATTCGAACATTACACAAATTAAATGAACGAACACGAACACAAACTTAGCAATCCAAACCGAGCTCGAGCCGAGCTCGAACAGGACCAAAAATAAACAAACATTTGGCAAACAATGCTCGGCTCGGCTCGGCTCGGATCGTTTACAGCCCTACCTTGTTACCCAACGATAACCTCCTTAATCTCTTTTTATGCTACTACAAGGTATAACTAAAGAATGGAATTTTTACAATTTTACAATTTTACAAATGAGTTAAAGAAACACGAGTGAGATATCCACCCAGATGTGGCACCGGAGGACATCGAATTTAGGATTATGCTATTAATGTAGTTTATTTTGTTTTTTAAACTAATACATTTTAAATTAATCTTAAATTAATTAAATTATAATTAAATTTAAATTGCTATTATGTGCCATTTTATTTTTTTGGGGATGTGAAATGGAAAATTGGTAAAACTAAAAAAAAATTGTAAAAAAAAAAAAAAAAATCAAATGAAGCGCATGGATGAAGTGAGCCTTTTTAAAAGGCTCACATAGTTCATGCGCTTCATTCATCTGAATTTAAAAAAAAAAATCGAACGTGAGCCTTCTGAAAAGGCACATTTGGTGGATGAGCCTTTTGAAAAGGCACACTTACAGCATGCGCTTACACTTAATTCCACAAGGGGATCAAATTTTACCATACTTTGTCAATTAATTTTCAAAACTACTACACTTTGTCAAAATCCCCGTTATTTTAACTCTATTTTCAAACCCTGCACATTATTTTTCAAAAGCATGTTACCTATTTATAAAGAAAAGAAAAACACTGTTTCATTTACATTTGAAAATAATTAACAAATATATTTATTCAAATAAAATGTCAAATCAAGCTATCAACTCAATAACTCAATTGATCTAATTTTAAAATTTACCCATCCAAATATATCTGCATTTTCCCCATTCCCAAAAAAAAAACCTCCTCAAAATATTTTCCTGAAATGATAATAGAAATTACTCTAAACATATTAAGATTTCAAAATATCTAATTCAAACATTGAATGGATTGAATTCTATCAAAATGACAAAACATAACTCAATGTAATTTCTAAATGTGTGAAACTCGATAAGAGAAAATTGTCAACTCAAAATGATTGCTAAAGTAACGGAACTCTATAATAGCTTAAAATTATTCAAACAAATAAAAAGCACTTCTTAAAGGTGAATTTTAAAATTATTAACTTTATAAATCATGTGGATAAGAAGATCTGGATGACCAAGTGCGATTTCAATTAGGCTCCATTTCAATTGATGGGTTGAATTTGAGGGGAGGATTTGTTAAAAGGATTTCAAAGGGTTTTTTAACATAATATTGTTGTTGAGGAATTTTATTACACAAATATGGTAAATTTGGAGGGTCTTAATTTTTAAAGATAGTCGTTATCCCGCATCAACGACTAAAGCTTAGTCGTTGATGCGGATAAACGACCAAACAATAAATTTTTTTTTTTTTTTGAAAAATTGTCCCATCGTTGATAGAGATAACGACTAGGATTTTTTTAAAAAATAATTCCATCGTTGATGGCATCAACGATTGGGAGAATCTTTGTTTTTTCTTATAAAAACAATTTGAAAAAAGCGTATATATTCCTGTACCATTACTCCTCCGTTCATCGGATCAAAGCCGCACTTGTAGAAACCGAGTGTGGGGCCAAACAGAGAAAGGAAGAAACAAAAGCAAACCGATTATTAGTGAGTTTCAATATTTCCGATGCAACAAACGCATTGGCTAATGCTAAATAATAACTCTCACTAATATTCTATTATCATGACTTTAAATGTCTTGGCCAAAGTTGATTTGAAAAGTTGAAGCAATGAAGCAATAACAACAAGATGTTTTTGTTGGGAAAAATAGGATCCCACATTCATCCCCTAGGGACAAGTAGAAATAACCGAGAAATAAAATAAAAATAACAACAATCCACAACACAAGAATTTTAATTTTTCATATTTTTACTTATGATAATATAAAAATATTTCAATTATTTATT
Organism: Rehmannia glutinosa; assembly: GCA_016081115.2. NCBI lineage: Eukaryota > Viridiplantae > Streptophyta > Magnoliopsida > Lamiales > Orobanchaceae > Rehmannia > Rehmannia glutinosa. Next base: position 55,846,005 of record CM071935.1, read on the forward strand.
TATTTGAATAAAATTATAAGTTTTAATAAATATATTAAGCGTTTTAGAAATATATAATTTTATTTTTGTAATAAAGAAGAATAATTTAATTTATAATTAATATTTATTAAGTTCGTTCAGGCTCGATTAAGCTCGATAAAGTTCGTGAGCCATCGATATGTTCGATAAATTCAGGCTCGAGTTCGACTCGATAATAAACAAGTCAAACTCAAACACTCAAAGCTCGGCTCGGTTCGGTTCGATTGCAACCCTACAAGAACCACTCTGAGCTGAAATATTTAGGTAAAACCCCCGAAGAATTGCTAAAAACGTGAGATTAAACACACTTTCGGCTCAAAATATGTAATCGCATTAATATTAGTAACCAGAAAGTACGATTTGATATAAAGGCAAATTGTATTTTGAGAAAGCCATATACGGCCATCATTAATTAATAGTTAAGCCGGATGGTAGATAAATGAAGACAAAGAAAGCCATCCATCCATCCCTCCTGATTTTAAATATTGAAAACAAAGATTCTCCAAGTTGTTGATGCCATCAACGATCGAATTATTTTTTATAAAAAAATCCTAATCGTTATCAACGATTGGGACAATTTTTCAAAAAATAATAATTTATTGTTTGGTCGTTATGCATCAACGACTAAGCTTTAGTCGTTGATGCTTAGTCGTGATGCGCATAACGACTATCTTTAAAAAATTAAGATCCCCTAAATTTAACATATTTGTGTAATAAAATTCCTCAACCACAATATTCTGTTAAAAAATGGCTCCAAATGAGATGAAATTCTTTTTTTGTTTTTCTAAAGTACAATGGGGAACATTAGAAGAGGGGACACACACTCATATGAGATTGAACCTGGGTCAATAAAAAATAACTCGAAATAGGATCTAAGGAATATCATCTAAGCACGCTCAATGTATTTGTTATTATAGATTTGAAATGAGTCTATCGGATTTTTGGTCATTTGTCCACAACAAAAATAATTTTTAATTACGTTTTTCAAAAACATGTTTTTAGCCATTTTTTGAGTTTAATTGTCCACCTTGCTTTTTCTTCATTTCTGGAACCAATACATTTCTTGTGACTGAGAATCATTTCTCGGGATCGAGGCCCATTTCTCGGTATCAAGAAAAATATACTGCATCAATTTTTTGAAAAATGATCGAGTATCTCACCAAAGAATACAAGGAAGATATGACCGTCAGTCTTTAGTAATAATTGGCTAAAAAATCATGGGTATTTTTCATATTCAAAAAATGTAAATGACCAATTTGGCATTACCACATTTGAAATCTATGGCTCCAAATCCATCAATCCAAAGCCTTTAAAACAAAAATTTCAAATGACTACATCTTTCAAAATTCACCATTGTGATTCAAAAACAAATCTCAAAACAAAAATCAACGAAATCAAAATTAAATGTAACATGAAATTATGCCAACAAATTCAATAAATCTGCTAATATAGATATTTAAGATTTTATGTTCAAATCCAACAACTTAAATATAGACTTTGCTTATGGTGCACTACAACACATTGTCTGCAAAAGAACGTGAGAAATAAATAGAATTGGATGTGACGGTTCCCCCACACACAATGGTCGCACATATATACAAGTAAAGATTGCATTGCTATTGACAGAAAATCAATGTATATCATCACAACAGGAAATAATCATATCAACATATCAAATGATGAAATTCCATACATCCTCCAAATAAAAATTCGGGCACATTTATGTACATTTTCACTTAAGGGACAAAACATTCTCAGCTTTGCTTTTAGTCCTTTCCAAATTCAAACCCATTTTTATCTTCCTTTGTGAAAATATCTTGTGGTTCAAGATTTACCAATCAAATAGCTACAAATGGATCATTCTTCTTATTAAAGATGTTGACACTTCAAAAATTCTCCAAATTCACTTGCTCGCTACAAAAAGTGTTTGTTCTTTGGAAAATCAACATCCAACTTTTGTGCGAGCAAAATTAAAGATTCACATTTCACACACACCCATCACCACCACCCTTCCTTTTTCTTTCATCCCTTTACAAATTAACCAAAAACAAAAACCAGAAAAAGAAAATTTCTAGCCAAATTCCAGAAATGTTTTTTACACTTTTATCAGTCTTTTCTTTTGATTATTACTGAAATTGACAGTGTGGATGATTATTTGATTCAATTACCTGTTAATCACACCCTTGGATTCGGCTACGGAAGCCAATTTCTGCAGATTCAGCTTAACAACAGTATCAGCGAAGAGGCGCGTGTCCTCCTCCGTGTTCCCCTCCGGCACATCCACGGCGTACGATTCCAGAACGACGGCGTAGATCCCGCCGTCACGACGCTCCACCTCGTGCACGGTGGTCACGGACCTGTAATTCCGCAGCCTGTGGTCGCCGCCGACGATGCTGAACCCGGTCACGCGCCGCTCGTCGTCCAGGATGTCGAGTCTCTCGGTGCTGGTTGCCGCCGGCAATCCGGAGACGACGCTGACGTCCCTCAGATCGCCGACCTTCATGCTGAAGCCCTCCCTCACGCTGCAGCTCTTGATGAAGTGCTTGTACGTCTGAGGCTTATCGAAGCGGCGGACGATGGACCAGACGTCCTTGGCCGGCGCGTGGACGTGTTGCGCGAGTATGGAAGAGCATTGGCCTGAGTTGACCCGGTAATTGTGAAACTCGGCCACTGCGGATTTTAGATCTTCGAATTCTTCCTGGGTCAAACCGGATGGGACTATTAGGCGGTGGGCGGACACCGCCCCATCCGCCGCCGCCGCCGACGATTCTTCTTGTGGTTGTTCAGTAGTTGGAATCGCACCTTCAACTCTCTCCATGGAAGAGAAAAGAAAGAAAGGGGGAATTTTCTTTGCGTTTTCTCTCTTTAATAATTAATGATATTGAAAGTGAGAGAAAAGGAAATGGTGGAAATTGAGGAGTATTTATTTTTCGTGTTAATGGTGGGAGGTAGAGGGTAAAATTGGAAAATGACATTTGGTGCTACGCCTACTATTGTGATTTCTATAATTGCAATAATGGAGGTTGAGAATTGAGTGGGTGTGATATATAAAATATTAAAATAGTACTTTTAAGGTGTGTTTTACTATTTACATCCTTTTTGTTGGGCATCTCCATTTGAAAGATAAAATTTATGCTCAAGTAATGGGATTGTGCAGACTTTATTGTAATATAGATTTTATATATTTATTTTAATATTTTTTTAAATAGTTAAGCTAATAAGAGTATCAAATAAAGGAGGAAATGTATGTCACATGTCATTACCTCAATATTCTGAGATATGTGGCAACTACTCATTCTCCCAAATCCACACGCGACTTCACATTTACCATTTGACAACCCTAAATATATATTTTCATATTTTTCATATATAATCTAAAAGATAACAATTAATTCAAAAATCTAAGCTTCTTTCCATACAATCTTTTTTTTTTTAAATAAGATACTCTACCTATACCATTTATTATAATCTAAAAATATAACAAATAATAAAAAAACAAAAATAAATAAATAATTCTACATACATGATATATATTGACAAGCCAAACCACAAATGAGTAAATTGTTCAAATTTATTATAATAATTTTGTTTGTTCCTTACCAAATATCATGCAAATTTGACTGAAGTGATTTTACCCATCTACATTGTGTGCAAAGCTAAATAAATAGTATTTGTCTACCTATTTATATCTTATAAATTTTTTTAAACAAATAGAAGATGTATTTATTGGATACTTTTGATTAATGTATTAGCACAATTAACAAAGTGATTAAATGCCAAAACACAATGATGGAACACTTAATATTTTTATTGAATATATTTTAAAAAAAAAAATAATGTTAACGATTTATATGATACTCTTCTAAATATTGATTTTTTTTTAGTATTTTTAATTAATATTTTGGATCTCTGATAACTATCACAAATAAATTTGTGATGCCAAACTTTATCATTTGACAATCCCGTGTAACACACAAGTGTTCTTCTAGTTAGGATATAAACATGGATTAAAAAGAATACGGAGATTTGAATTTGATTTTATAACAATTCGTGAGGTTTGTAAGAGCATCCTCAAGAGGTTGTTCAAATGAAAAATATTCTTTATTTTAATCCACCAAAAATAATCTCAAACAAACTCTTTATTTTAAGACAAAAACCCTTGTCAGACGGTCTTACGGGGAAAAATTCATTAGACGGATCCCAAAAACTGACCCATTGATGTTTTTATTTTATTAGCAGGGACCATTATTATTAGTCCATTTGAAAAGTATTAGCAGTCCATCTTAAAGGTATTAGTAATAGTTCATTTGAATGTATTAGTTTTTCTAATATTAGACAATGATTTAATATCATGAGAGAGCTGACAAAGTATTAGGTTTTTATTTGAAAAGTATTAGTAGTTTCTCTGAAAAGTATTAATTACGTAGTTCACTTGAAAATATTTAATAACACCCTAAAACGTATTAGTTTCTCCGTCAAAAGTATTATTAGTCCCCGTGAAACGTATTAGTAGTTCCCCTGAAAAAATATTAGTTTTTTCTCTGAAAGTTTTCAATAATTTTCCTGAAAAGTATTAGTTTTTCTAATAAAAAGTATTAGTAGTCCCAATGAAAAGTATTAGTAGGTCATCTAAAATGTATTAATATTCTATTGGGTCACTGGGCCGCTAGGTCTGTGGGTCGAATAGATCCATTATGATGGATTCATCTAACCGTTTAACCACCTAACATTTAAATTTAGAGAATAAGTTTTCACTCTCCAAATTTGGAGAGTCAAAACAACTCTCTATATTAATTGTATTAGATTTCTTGTAATTTGAATTAACTTTTGGAATGATAGTTTCTAAAAATGACAGAAACTTTGAAAAATGACTTAAATTACCCCCATATGTAATAAACTAATATTGGGAAAAGAGAAAATAGAGAAGAATTAAATACAAAGAAAGTATTGAAAGATGTAAAAATATCACTTTTTAAATTTAAAAATACTCTTTATTTTGTAAGAGATGCTCCTCACATAACATTTAAAGAATGCGTGCTTGCTGCCATCCCTACCATAGCTCCGACCGAGTAAAGCGGACTTGGGTGACGTGATGTCGCGCTTTGGCACACGTGTGGTGGCCGAAATGGCTAACAGTGTGGTTGTTCGAATCCTCTGGTAACGATTTACGGATGGAGAGAACTTCATTTCTGGTGACTCTCCGAGTGCTTTGGTCTTGCACACAAGGACTCGACTAATTGATGATAATCCGCGCTTCACATCCTCCACGAACTCTAAAATAAGGGCAATGAAGGCCCTAAGGGAGATCATCATTTTTCTTTAAAGAATGTGTGCTCTAATTCGATTAACACAGCTATTACTCTAGTCAAATTATGACAATAACTTTTGCCATATAAAGGATAATTTGTTCATTTAATTTATATTAATTATCAAATAAAGCAAAACTAGCCGCCATTCATGTAGTCACATCTCAATAATGTTACGTTCGTAGTGCACGAGAAACATTGATTATGTCACCTCTAATATATAAAAGGAAGAATTTTTAGTGGGGTACTTTTTTCTACCCAATAAGATAAAAACTTTTTTCTAACCAAATTGACCAAATTATCCCTCCTTTAAGTTGGTATTTTTGAATTTTGAAATTTAAATCGTATAAGAAACCGTATAAAAAAAAAAACAAATAAGAAACCAAACCCATCCCCATTTCGTGCCCCAACAAAAAAAACAAAAGGAAGAAAAAAAGAACCCATTTCGTGCGACTACAAGAAGAAGAAGAAGTACCAACCCCCATTTCGTTCCCAATAAGAGAAGAACATGGACTCAATCGTGCCGCCGACGCCGACCACCTCCACCTCCACCGCCGCCGCTTCGCCGCCTCCGCCTCCACCTCTACCGCCGCTTTAGCCCGCACTCATCCTCCTCCGCGCCGTCCCCTTCCGAACAGGTAAGCATATCAATCGCGATTTTGGGTTTTAAGTTTTAAACTCTATTTATGTTAGGTTCATTGATTTAGGATTTTTAGTGTTCGATTTTGGTGTTTAGGGTTTATCAATCAATCGTTATTGTTGGATAAATTTGTGAATAAGTTTGATAAATTTGTGTGTTGGGTTATTGTTGGATGTTGGTGACTTGGTGTAGCGGCCGTAGATGCGTGCGCGATTTGATGAAGAAGATGAAGCGGCACGATATCGCGCCTGGGTATAAATGGGCACGATATCGTGCCGCATATCGTGCCTAGGTATAAACGGGCACGATATCGTGCCTGGTATAAATGGGCACGATATCGTGCCCTAAGTATAAATGGGAACTACACTACAAAGAAACCGTTATTTAGCAACACAAATTTAGCGGCGGTTTTAAGAGACCGCCACGAAATATATGTTTAGCGGCATTTACACTTTGTCACGCAAATTAAATTAAATTTTTTAATTTGTGAAAATTTTGGAGGCATTTTTTCCGTGGCGGTTCAATAGATCGCTGCGATATTTTCGCCAAAATTTTCTAATAAAAATTAGCAAATGGTCTAAACCGCAATCATTTCAACATAATTTTTATGCTAAAAGTTAGTGGCGATTTAACAAACCGCCTAGATATTTTCTAATCTAATGCTAATTCTTAAGATTTAAAAATAAAAAAAAAGAAATAAACATAAATTAGAAGATAATTGCGCAAAACGCTCTCTCACACACTTTCTCTCTCTCTGTTCCCATATGTATTCTCGTTGCCGTCCACCGAGACCCGTTGTCCACCGGATACGCGTTGTCCACCAGAGATACCTTCCTATGCTTAGTGCTCACTACTACTCCAAACTAGCCGCCTCCAAAGAACCGCCTTTCCTCCACTTTTACAAATCGTCCACTTTCAAAGCTCTAAACCCTAACCACCGCAAAATAGCTAATTATTAATTTTTGTCCTTTGATTATTCTTTTTTATGTCTCAATATTTTCTAATTTATCTTATTTAATCTATGTGTTTGCAATTTGTCCTTTGAGGTTTTCTCTCATTAATTAGTCAATGTGTTTTGTGTGATTATTGTTTCTTTCTTCGTTTTTTGTTCGTGCTTTACTTGTTTTCTTTTGTTAATCTAGATCGAAAGTAATTTGTTATTTTCAATTGACAATGAAAATTCGTTATTAACAAGAGAAGAATTGGATGATGGAATAACTTTACTTGTTTTTTTCCTTAAAACAGGGCGCCATATGATAATCACTGTCTCTAGATCGTACGAGTTCCGAATCAGAAGGTAATTCAATTGACTACCATTTCATTTCATCTAGATAGGGAACATGGAACTACTTTTGATTAGTTTTTCAGCTAAAATTACTTTTGTTTTGTGTTATGGACTATCACACCTCATTTTGTTGCTCAAGGATCCATTCCTCTGACTCCCTCAGTTACCAAGAAGATCAACTTCAGGTATAATATTTTGCTTTAAGAAGTCTACTATTAGTTTGGATCGTAATGATCTAGTCCTAAGTGAAGGTTTGGCTTGTCCTCTAAATATTACACTTATCTTTGGTCCAACGGTCTCAGATATGTGTTATAATTTAATGGTACTACCACTTTTGACCTTTTTAGATATATTTGAATAGATATCTCTAGATATTGACCTTCTAAGTGTAAAGCGAAATAAGGATTTCAGAGAACTTAAATGTTGAGTTTACCATAGTTCCACAAAGGAACTAAGGTTCTAAATTTCAACATCATTGTAAAATATCTTATGGACTAGGTTATGGAGTAAAGTGAATGTTTTTTCTTCCATTAACGAAAAAGTCCAGTTCAAAGAATTATATGATTTTGTTGCGGAAACTTCTTCTTTTCCTAGGTTATCAGATAACGTTGTTGGAAGCTATAGGACTTGAACTTATCCACAAATTTGTACCATTAGAAGTTCACTTTGAAAGTATTTAACAATAACTGCAGTCCATGCAAGATTAAATGATTAAGAAAAAAAGATCAAAAAGCACTTGTTATGCAATCATGAAGAAACAACTTCTCATTTCAGTGTTCCCATTCCTCTTGTTTTTCTTGGGTAATTTCTTATTTTTTCTCCTTCCAATCTATTTTATGGTTGTTAAGCTGTAATTTTCATAATTTCACGTTTCTTTTTTCCTTATGCAGTGTTAGATGATCAAAAAATACTGTAGCTAGTTAGAGCTCCGTGGAGGTTAGATGTGGTGGGTGGAATTGCAAGTTATTCAGGAAACTTAGTCGTGCAGGTGTTTTTTTGCTTCCATAGGATACTTCATTCGTCCCGCATAATGGATGATTTTTGTATTTATGCTAAAATTGCTAGTCCGCTTAGATTTTGCACCGATATTTCATGAATTTTCATTTAATAAAGAGACATGCCATGTTGCCATTCGGATGAGTCGTCCGACAAACAGAGGTTGTGGAAACATGCTAAGGCCAGGCAACATAATAAAGGACCAGGCTCTACCCATGTACTCCAAATTGTACGTAGCCATAGTCTTTTAGAGGCTAAAAATATTTGTTAGTATGTTATAATTTAATGGTTGTTTAGTTTCTTTGTTTACTTGGCAACTTTTATGTTGGAGTTGGCGTTACACTATTTCTATTAATGCATGGCCTATAAATTTAGTAGAAAACAATATTTGATCGTTGATAGAAAATTGTATAACAACGGATACGATAGAAATGGGGGAAACTATGGCATTTCATTGTTGCAAGAGAACTGAATGTTCCTAGCTATAAACCATAATATGTCAGAGCAGATTCAGGCTCATAGTTTCAATTCAGTTTGTCTCGTATTTTCCTTTTTACTGTCGTGTAGATTATTTCTAGTTTATGCTTATGTTGTTGCAGATTAATATATTCTGGACAGTTTCTTGAATTTTATTTGGTTTACCTTTTGAATAATTTGCTTTACTACTGATTCTTTTCTTTTCTTTTTGTTTGCTACTATATTAATTAATTGTATTATAACTAGAACAAATGTGGTCTTGTTGATTATCTTTTTTTTTTTTGAGTACAATGGTGGAATTTGGGGAGGAGGCACACGCACTCGTATGGGATCGAACCCGGGTTATTCACCATTACAACACATGTCTCAACCACTAGAGCATAAGGGTGATCCCGGTCTTGTTTATTATCTTTGTATAGTGTATATTGCTTGTTTCAACATGTATGATTGGTAGACTCATATGAGACCCAGCTTATGCATCTTTGTTGAGTATAAACGACGTTGCGCTTAATATGGCTTTACTCAATACCAACTTCTTTTTTCTTTTTTTCTTTTTACAACTGATGGTGACATATTGCAGTCTTCATGCGGCGTTGCGCTTAAATTTCTTCAAGAACAAGCCTATCGACATCAAGACTGTCATTCTTTTTGGAAATTTAAACGGCGTTTCAATTGGATTCCTCAACCTTAGCTTAGGATTTCACACCATTGGCTTCTATCAGGTAACATTTTATCTCCTACATATATCGAATTCAATAAAACAAGCTTTCAGTTTTTATATTGACCACAAGTTATGACACATAATATCAATATTTTGGTTTCAATCGTAGGCACCGTCAGATGAAAGAAGCGGTCATAAACCTTCATTGTGGAACCGAAGAAGATATTTATCCTTTAGTCATGATGTATATGATCATTCTCATTGTGATGTTATGATATTGAAATTATATTAAAGAACATATACTTTGGTGATTTCACTGTAATGTGATTTTTGATTTCTATAGTTGAATGATAAGTCTTTATATAGTTGATAATATTATTGGATCGGTTTGATTTTTATTTACTTTTCTAAGGTTCAATGTGTGTACAGGTATAATTATATTTGCACTATGATTCTGAATGTACATGTTTAGAAAAAAATATATATTTAGCGGTTATAAAATGCCAAATAAGATTGAGTAAATTTTATGTGAAAAATCGGCGGTGGTTAAAAATTCAATGCACATTATTAGTGGCGGTTTCGAATCGCCATAAAAATTTGGAAAGGTTGTTCACTTTGCGGTGCTTTGTAAACCGCCCCTAATATGACCCATCACCGCCGCTAATATTTGTAATTGGCGGCGGTTTCAAACCGCAACAAAAAACCTGCCCCTAAAATATTTCTCGAAGATTAATATTGTTTACCGACACATTTTCCAGCGGTTGTGAAAAACCGCCGCAAAATCTCCCGCGACACACGGATAGGCGGCGATTATCAAAGTGTCGCGAAACCACTTGGCGGCATTTCATAACCGCCGCTAAATGCAAAAAGAACCGCCGGTAAACACCAATTTTTTTGTAGTGCTATATCGTGTTCAACCCTAGGTATAATGGGCACGATATCGTGCCCTAGGTATATCTTGGCACGATATCGTGCCCTAGGATTATTTTGTGCGCCCATGAAACATGCTGTTTTTTCCATGTATTCTTTGCCTATATCGTGCCTAGATATCCATATCCATATTGTCCCACATGCTGTTTTTTTCACTACATTTTTGCAATTTTTCAACAATTCATCTTACTAAATTGAAATTTATTAATTGTTGTAGGTCGGTCCACAATGGAAGAGACCCTCATATCATCGAGAGAGGGCCCAGATCGCGGGATACGTTCGATCGAATATTATTCAGACCATCAGAGATGAGTTGCGGGAGATCAGTGATGATTTATATAGTCAGTTTAGACAGTCGGCTTTCGGATATTTTATGGATTTTGGGTATGACGGAGCCAGTTGTAATGCGGCACTGCATGGATTAGTTGCGATGGAGGTGCGTGTGTCGGACGCTCCGGAATCGGAGTGTTGGTTCCACGTCGGAGAGCAGACTATCAGATTCTCTCGGCGTGATTTTGCTATGATATCGGGATTGCGATTTTCAGGGTCCACATTTGACCCTAACGGTGATTTTGAGGTACCCGAGACTGGTATATATAGACGGTATTGGCCTAGGGGTGATCGGGTTACCGCCGCGCATTTACGCGATTTATTTGCTGTTGGCACCTTCCGTGACTCACCAGACGATGCCCTAAAGGTGGCGAAGGTGTTATTTGCCTTTTACATGATACTGTGTTTCGATGGCCGATGCATCGCAGCCGACCGCTTGGTTGTGGTTTTTGATCGAGGATGATGCACAGTGGGAGACGTTCCCTTGGGGGAAATACTCCTTTCAGATATTGATGCATTATATTCGGCAGCTGCATGATGTTCTGCCACCTGGCCGATATACTAAGGACGTTCCACCTAGATATCGGCCACCTTCTTATCATTTTTATGGGGCCACTTATGTCTTGCTGGTGCGTATATGTTTTTATTTTATTTATATTTGTACTTAGTTTTTTAAATATTTAAAAAATCTTATTTTTCATACTTATCAATGTTCTCACAGATTTGGGCATTCGAGGCGATACCTCGCCTGGGTAATGCCTGGGCGACCCGAGTATCCGACACCCAGTTGCCTAGGTGCCTTCGTTGGAGGTTTTCGAAGACCGCTATTGACATGACAGATTTTTTCTTTGACATGGTATGTATTAACACTGTTTACTTATTTATTTATTTAATAATTAATTTATTTTTTTATTAATTTATTTATATTATTTACAGGCTTTAGTGTGTCATGAGATATTGGATCCGACTGAGGAGGAGCTCCAGCAGATAATTATAGAGCGAGTCGATGATCCAGTTATTTATTAATTTTTCGTGCCCTATATATTAGGCATGATATATCGTGCCCTATATATTGGGCACGATAGCGTGCCTAATATACGGGGCACGATATATCGTGCCTAATATACAGCACGATATATCGTGTCGAATAAAGGGCACGATATCGTGCCTAATATATGACACGATATCGTGCATTGTGTTTCATAAATGCAGAAAAGTTTTCCTTTCACAAAACACTTCACATATTTTGCAAATATATTGGTCTTGAACGATTTTAACAAGGTTAACTAATTAGGAGGAGAAGAACATTACCTTGTTATTCGATTTTTTGGTGCGATTTTGGTGATGAAAGCCCACAAAAATAACTTCTTGATATTTTGTGAAGAAGAAGAAGAAGAGAGAGAAAAAATGAAGAGCAAAAAAGAAGGGAGTGTTCACGTATGTTATGTATTGGGAGTATTTAATTTCAAGAGAGAGAAATACATATTAAAGGCTTGCATTTAAAGCCTCAAGGGTATTGTGGTAAAAGAACACCAAAAGTGGGTAGAAAACTATGTTTTTTATCCTACATGTCAAAAAACTCTATCACCTATCCCAAGTGGGTAATTTGCCCCATTTGCTCTATATAAAACCACATGATAATCACAATAATAAAGATGTACTGCACTACAATTCACTATCCATTATACAATTAAGTCCAAATGGTCGTTGGACTACGACTCAGTAACCGTGACAATATTCTGTCTCACAACCAAAACAATCTTATTTCCCAAATGGTTGATACATGATATCAAAATCTACATAAAAATTTGTGTGAGACAGTCTGGAAGAAGAGAAAACAAAAGAAACATACAAAAAAATTCTTCTTCTTCTTCTTCTTCTTCTTCTTCTTCTCTCTCTCTCTCTCTCTCTCTCTCTCTCTCTCTCTCTCTGTGTGTGTGTGTGTGTGTGTGTGTGCTAGAAGCTGCATAAACACCTGGCTCGGCTCTCTCTCTGCCCTCTCACATTCTCTCTCAGGTCTATTGCCTGATTTTTTGGGGTTGTAGAATTCAGATACTATATTTAAGAGAATTTGTTCACATGGCTTTGGTTGATAAAGTTTTTAATTTGATAGATAACTTGCTTCAAGGACCAATGCCAAAGTTTATGTTTGCCATAACCTGGTAACTGTGATCACTTGCAAAGGACCAATGCCAAATTAGTTTTTAGGTACTCATATTTGTCTGGGTCCTGGGGGTTAGTGCTATAAGATGCTCAACCCAAACTATAGCCAGATGATCTGACTCTAAGAGGTTGTCATCTATCAGTACCATAATCATAATGTACATTAGCAAATTGCTTGGGGGTTTTAGGATCATACAATTGTCTCTTTTGTCTGTATGCCTATGTGTTTGTTTTAGCAACTGCTTTCTTAGGGTATTTGTGGAATTTCTGGGTGTAGTGCTTGGGTGCATGAGTGTGCTAATAATAACTCTTTTGCATTGGGAATGACCTTTGTTGAGGTTGAGATCTTTCACATTTTGGCTTGTATCCCATAGATCTTTGCTGATATTTCACACGGTTATGCCAATCAGCTAGGTTTGGATAGTTTCTCCCATTCCCATCATATGTATTTTTTTATGAAATTTCTGGGGCATTTGGTAGCTCTGTTTGGCTCTTACAGAGTATTTTCTGTTAGTAGTGTGCTGATGGACTTGTCTGAATTTCTTCTCAGCTGTCCTTTCAGCATACTCTACTGGCTTCTTTCCTTTTCCCTTATAACCAAGGCCAGTATGATTGTGATTGTGTTTTGGTGTGAATGTTGGTGCAACATATGGTGTTTTGGGATTTTGGATTCCTTCATTGCTTGAAGATCCTTTTCCCAAAATCACTCTTGGAGCATGACTATGCACAACGGAATTGAATCATATGCATGTCTTGTCTCCACACTCTTTTGACTCATAATAAGTTCATCCAATGATTTGGATGCTTTTGTAAATGAGACAACCACATTTTTAAGATCTTTTTCTCTTTTCTCAGTAGCAGCTAACTCTGCTAAGATCTTGGCATTTTCAGCCTTCAGCTTAGTGTTCTCATTAGCTATGTGACTCAGAGTACTCAGCTCTTTGGTCAGTTGTGAGTTTTGGATTTTAATCTGGTTGTTTTCCTCATTTAAAAGTGTATGTGAGGTTTTAATGTGCTCAAAATCTTTCATTATTTTGCCTAATGAATCATAGAGATCAGTGGGTGATGAAGTGTGTGTATCACAGTCACTATCACTTGAATCAGAATGAGATGAGTTAGAATGTACCTCATCTTCTTGATCTTATTCTTTAGCCATGAGGCATATCAAAACCTCTTCCTCTGTATCACTTGAGTAGTCATCTTCACTACTATCTGAGTCTGCTGCTTCCTTGCATTTGGCTGGCTCAGCAGTCTCAGCAGCCAACATGGCTTTCTTCTTTTCTTGTCTTCTTTCCCTGAAGGCTCTTCTTTCATCCTCATTTCTGTATTTGTTGACTGGTGGATAGGAACAGTCAACAGCAAAATGTCCTGGTTGTCTGCAATTCTAACACAGGTTTTCAGCTCTCTGATCAGCTCTCTCGGCTCTCTGATTATCATCTCTCTGATAGTCAGCTCTCTGATATTTAGCTCTCTTGGGCGGTCTGTCCTCCCTTGCTTTGGAAGGTGCTGAATGTCTCCTGGAGGTTTCACCCTTGTTCCTTTTATAGTTATTGTTGAAGAACTTGTTGAATCTCTTTACCATGAAGGCAATTTACTCCTGGTCAATGGTATCCTTTGGCTCAGCTTTCTTTTCTTCACTGGCCAACAGTGCAGCTGTCTTGGGTACAACTGTTTCCTCTTGCTCTTTTCTTCTCAGCTCAAATTCGTAGGCTTTGAGATTTGAGAATAGCTCATGATTAGATGTTCTTGAGAGGTCCATTGAATGTCTCAGGGACATGACCTTCATTTCCCATTCAGCTGTGTAATACCCGAGCCTCTCACTCCTCACTAAGACAATATAGTTCATATATTACATGTTGGTTATGTGCTATTTGCATTGATATTGATATCGCGTGACATATTTCATATTATATAGCATTTTAATAATAAAGTTTTAATTCTTAGCCTCATTAATCTGATTGGTTGATCGTGCATTCAAATAGGAAGGTTTAGGTGTCAAACTATTAAATATCGGTAGCATACACGTGGTAAAGATTGGAAGTATAAGAATTATAAAGTTACACGGGGTAAATTTGGATGTGAGAGATGGCATTGTGGTAAAAGAATAAAATTATATTCTAATGCATATGAATATATTTAATTATACATATATATATACAAGTTAATAAAAGTTTAATCTTAAATATATATATATATACACGTATATAACTCTAACTAATACATTCAAGTACCATTATAATTTACATCTATATATATATATGCCATACAAATAACCTTATAAATATATATATATATATATATATATATATAGGATTTGGTTCAAATGAGACCACCCTCTCTAGATGAGACATCTTACCCATTGATCTTAAAAAATGAAGGGATTTGATTAATTCAGTTTTTTAATTATTTCCTAATTTCCGCTGATTTTAAGGGTAAGATTGTAATTTTGTAATTCAAATTAGTGGTCCTAGCGGATTTTATGGGTTGAAATAAAAACTACCCGGAATTTAAGGAACTCTTTTCTTTCCAAATATTTTTATTTTACATAGTTAGTTAGAGTTCTTCTCTTTGCATAATTAGACATCAAATAATGCATATTTAGTTATTTTGTTGGCATTTTACGAAAACAAGACATAATTGAATATAATGTCTGCGTATTTAGTTATACTACACCGCATAAATAGGTTCAATATAATGTATATTTAGTTATGAAAATGAGATATTGCTTTTGGAAATTATAAAAATGGGATGTTACATAATGTCTCGTGCATATTTAGTTATTCCACAATGCATAGATAGTTTCTAGATAATACATAGTTAGTTGATTTTGTCGCATAGTTTATGACGTCTTGCATAGTTGGATATCTTTTACATATTAGTTTTTTACGCCGCATAGATAGTTTTCGGATAATGCATATTTAGTTGAATTTTGTTGCATATTTAGTTTTCGAACTCACTTTCGTTATTTCTCCGTAATATTGCACCAATTTTTCTTGTTTTTTCTCTTTAATTTTCGTGAACTAATTTTTAGTTTCTTTATTTGCGTTAATGGAGGAGAGAGAGAGAGAGAGAGAGAGAGAGAGAGAGAGAGAGAGAGAGAGAGAGAGAGAGAAAACGTGAGATTGTGAAATTGGGAGATGTATGAGAGAAAAGAGATTTGATTACATTTTTGTAACTAACTTGTTGTGTTATTTTACCCTACTACCTTTATATTGATTAAATTAATATTTTAATATCTTTTTTATCCATTAAATCATACCCATTGATTAATAGTGAGGGATGGTAGATTATTTAGATCTCACCTGAGACATACTGGTCTCACTTGATCCTCCCCTATATATATATATATATACACACAAATACTAATATAGTGTATATATATTATTAGCACACAAGTTTTTGCCTCACTAACCTATTAACTTAGTTAAACTAATATATGGATAGATATTGGTATCTGATATATGAGCGTGTATATATATCTAGATAATTAAAAGGTGCAACTGACTTACTTAAGCTAAGAAAAGTATGACCGACTTATCGGAGTTAATAAAACCCTTCATTGTAATTCATATACACGCGCACATACAAATAAAGAAAAAAATAGATTTGAGGGAGGAAGTTGACTCGGGAATTGACGCCTACAAAAGTGAATAATTTGTAAGTTTCAAAAGCTTATTTCTAGGCTACTCAGTATGATTCTAGTTAATATAAAGAATGATTTTACTTTGCATGTGTTGAATAGGAGAAGGATGATTTTAGCTTAAAGAATGATGTCAGTTTCTACAAACTTAAATTGTCTTAGTAAAATTGAATTATATTCAGTTTTTTTATAAGGAGAATGAAGTTTAGTTTGATTCAGGTAATAAGACTTTAAGATGAATAGATTTTCTTAAAAGAGTTATGGTATACGATCTTTCATTAAATTCGATTTAGTAAAATTGTCAATTTGAAAATAAAGATTTATACTTTACAGGGCTTTACATCTAGGTTTTATCTAATTCTCGCCGCATATCCAGAGTGAAAGGTAAATGAAAATCCATTTTACAATGCATGAACATAGTATTTCCTTCCGTATTGATATTAAATGCGATTCTTTCTTGATGGAAGCATTATGGAAACCTTGATGTTTATATGTTGCTTGGTGGATATTGGAGTGTGATGAGTATTGTTTCATTGAGATGTCATTCATTGGCATTTGCACGTGCATGCAAACATGTGAGCATTGTTGAGATGAGGCATGCACGACACGTTAACTTTCTTTGAAAAGAAAAGATTTTGGTTGGCCACTGTTATTGCACCGAGGCATGCGAGGCGTGCTTTTATGCTATATTTTAGGGTGCAGTGGGTGTTACTCCTCGGAGGATCATAGGGGTTGACAGGGGGTGTGCCTCTGATGGTCACGAGGGGGCGGACCACTTGATTGTATCCTTATTGACACGTCAGGGGGAAGACTCCTGGGGGATCATTGGGGAAGACAAGGGG
This sequence comes from Rehmannia glutinosa, assembly GCA_016081115.2. Taxonomy (NCBI): domain Eukaryota; kingdom Viridiplantae; phylum Streptophyta; class Magnoliopsida; order Lamiales; family Orobanchaceae; genus Rehmannia; species Rehmannia glutinosa. Next base: position 55,863,293 of record CM071935.1, read on the forward strand.
TGGACCTCAGGTGGTCCCGGGAGATGGCCCTAAGTGGTATCAATATGATTATGACCATGTGATTATTGATATTGTGTTGAGCTCTTTCCGGTGCATAGCAGGTGGGTCAAGAGCCCTATGTAAAGAAATGATTATAAATAATATATTTCAATGCATTATGTGCACTTCTGGTAAAATATCTTAGAATGCATTTGCATTTGTATTACATTGTTCATTAAACATGCATGGTTTTCGCTTACTGGGCATTAGCTCACGTAGTTCATGCATTGTAGGTGAGTTTGGTGATGCTGGATTTCATGAACTTACTGGGCAGGCTTGTGGAGCTCCTACAAGTTATTGAGGACAGTGTACATGAATGACGACCTATTGGGCTATGTTGATGGGTCACCTTTCTTTTTGGTCTTGTATTATATTTTGGTTTAGGGTTGTACCCTCTTTTGAAAACTTTAATGTAAATATGTACATGTAAATAGCTGGGTGTTGTGGGTTATGAGTTTGGTCATATGGATGTTTGTTGTATTTAATAGTAGTGTTTGTTACCTCTTCTGCTTGTGGATATGGGTTGTCATTTTCTTACAAGTAAAGTGATTTTGCTTGTTCGTTGTTAAAATGTCACAGAAAAAAAAATGTGTACAGGTATATAGGGTACATTGTCAAATTTCACTTTTTATATTGCTTAGTAATGTAGTAATAGGGGTGGGCGTCACAGAGTGGTATCAGAGCCCGGTTTGCAGGTTCTGTAGACTGTCCATGTACACGAACTCAGAACTCGTGGAGCTCAAGCATGCCAGTATGTTTTACTTTATTGTTTGATGCACTTTATGTTTCATGAATTATATTGGCCATGTGTTATTAGGTTCCCTCTAAGACAGTATTCCAGCTATGGTGAGAACTAGGGGTGAGAGTAGTAGTGGGGATAGAAACCAAGGAGGGGAGATACCTATACCGACTGGTGACCGAGATGACATCATAACTCGACTTACAGAGCTTATTCAACGACAATCAGAACAAATCCAACAACTTATCTATCAGAGGGATACTAACGGGCAACAAAGAGTAGAAATGAATCAACCTCAATAAAGAATAGATCAAGTCGAAATAGTGGGGGAAAGGTTCCGAAAGTTAAATCCACCAACTTTTGAAGATGCAGCCGATCCCACAGCAACAGAAGATTGGTTACGAACCTTAGAAAACATGTTCCAATATAGTAGAGTTCCAGAAGAAGAGAAAGTGATGTGCGCATCTTTCTTACTTCGCGGAAGTGCCGGACATTGGTGGGATATGATGAAGGGTATCAAAGATGCTACAATCATGACTTGGGAAAGATTCAAGGAGTTATTCAGAAACAAATACTTCACAACTTCTGTTCGAGTAATGAAGATGAATGAATTTATACAACTGCGACAGGGAATTATGACAGTAGGGGACTATATTTGCAAATTTGAACAATTGTCTAGGTTTGCTACACACATGGTTAGCACTGACACTTTAAAAGTGGAGAGATATCTTGAAGGTTTAAGGCCAGAACTATACAGATACGTCAGTATGGCAGGAACTCAAGGAGTGACATACTCACAAGTTGCGGAGAGAGCACTGATGGCGGAACAAGCTGAATTAAAGATCATTCGTGCTCAGGAAGCCCGACGCCAGTTCAAACAGGGACAGGGACAAAGATGGGTTGGAAATCAACATAAAAGACCTTTCCAAACTCCACAACAGAAACCTAGTTTCCAACCAAAACAAGGTCAACAACAGTGGGATCCAAGTAAGAAACCTAGGGTGAAACAAGGGAAAGCACCAATTCCACTTAAATGCCCGAAATGTGGAATCCAACACATGGGAAACTGTACTGCAGATACTAGAAGATGTTTTGTGTGTTGGAAGGTTGGTCATCTCGCCAGAACATGCCCAGAAAACCCAAATCCTACAAGGCAACAGAACGTACCAGCTAGAGTCTTTACCATCACTAGAGCCGATGCAGAGGAAAATCCATCAATGGTGTCATGTAAACTCTTTATCCACGACGTTCCAGCATTAGTACTATTTGATTCAGGAGCTACACATTCATTTGCATCAACTGAGTATGTGAAGAGGCTGGTATAACACCATATATTACGAATGTGGGTTACAACGTGATAATTCCGTCTAGGGACTCAAGGCAAACCAATCAAATTTTGAAAGCGTGCATTATTCCAATAGAAAATAAAGAGCTTTATGCTGATCTTATTGTATTACCGATGAATGATTATGATATAATTTTGGGTATGGATTGGTTGTCAAAGTATGGTGCTACAATTGATTGTCAGAAAAAGACAGTGACATTTCAACCCTCGAGAGAAGATCCATTTACCTTCGTTGGAATCACGACTTGCTTTAGATTTCCAACAATATCAGCACTGAAAGCACAACGTTTACTGAATGCTAGTTGTGAAGGATACCTAGTAAGTGCCATGAGCATCAACGAACAACATCAACCATCCCTTGATGAAGTCCCAATAGTACGAGAATATCCTGATGTATTTCCAGATGATCTTCCCGGATTACCACCTGACCGTTAGATTGAGTTCGTTATTGACTTACTTCCAAGAACGTCTCCAATCTCTAAAGCGCCATACCGCATGGCTCCATCTGAATTGAAAGAACTGAAGATACAATTGAAGGAGTTACTAGATAAAGGTTTTATTAGACCTAGCTTCTCGCAATGGGGTGCACCAGTCTTGTTTGTACAGAAAAAGGATGGTACGATGAGATTGTGTATTGACTATCGCGAATTGAACAAGGTTACAATCAAGAATAAATACCCGCTACCTCGAATTGATGATTTGTTTGATCAACTTCAAAGTGCAGCAATATTTTTGAAGATTGGCCTGCGATCAGGATACCATCAATTGAAAATAAAAGAAGATGATATACCCAAGACAGCCTTCAGCACGAGGTATGGACACTATGAATTTCTGGTGATGCCATTTGGGTTAACAAATTCCCCACCGCTTTTCATGGACATGATGAATCGGGTATTTAGAGATTTTCTAGATAAATTCGTTATTGTTTTTATCGATGATATCTTGATCTACTCTAGAACAAAAGAAGAGCACGTTGAACACTTGAGAATGGTATTAGAGGTCCTGAAAGCAAAACAATTATATGCCAAATTTAAGAAATGTGAATTCTGGTTAGATCAAGTAGTGTTCTTGGGACATGTTGTATCCGGAGCAGGAATCTCTATTGATCCAAGTAAAGTCGAGGCTATCAATAATTGGCCACAACCTACAAATCCGTCAGAGGTACGTAGTTTTCTTGGTTTAGCTGGCTACTATCGTCGATTTGTGGAAGGATTCTCCAGAATTGCTACGCCTCTAACACAATTAACCAGAAGAGTGTCTCATTCAAATGGACAGAGGCATGCGAAGAAAACTTTCAAAAATTGAAAAAGAGATTGACTTCATCACCAATTCTCTCAATCCCGTCAGGTACTGGAGGTTTTGTAGTTTATAGTGATGCTTCAAAGAATGGCTTGGGATGCGTACTAATGCAAAATGGTAAGGTGATTAAGTATGCGTCTAGACAACTGAAGGACTATGAAAAGAACTATCCTACACATGATTTAGAGCTTGCCGCATTGGTGTTTGCACTTAAGATATGGAGACATTACCTATACGGGGAACGATGTGAGATCTACACAGACCACAAGAGTTTAAAATACTTCTTCACACAGAAGGAATTAAATATGCGGCAACGACGGTGGTTGGAGCTAGTGAAGGACTATGATTGCGTGATTAATTATCACCCTGGTAAAGCCAATGTTGTAGCAGATGCATTGAGCCGGAAATTGACACAAAGCAACGCAATTGCGATTCAAATTCAGAAACCAGAGTTAATGGATCTCCAGAAAATGAACGTTGAGATTGTATCATTAGGGTCCATTGAAGCTAGATTGGCCGCGTTAACACTACGACCGACGTTAATAGATAGAATCCAACAGGAATAACAAGGTGATGATTACTATGTTAAGGTGAAGAAATATATTGCCTCTGGAGTGCCTTCTGATTTGAAGACATCTGAGAATGGAGTATTACGGTTTCAAGAACGATTATACGTGCCCAATAGAGAAAATCTCCGAGAGGATGTTTTAGCAGAAGCACATTCAACACCATATTCTGTACATCCAGGAGCTACAAAAATGTATAGAGACTTGAAGATGCATTATTGGTGGCCAGGTATGAAAAGGGATATCGCGCAATATGTAGAATAATGTTTAATCTGTCAACAAATAAAGGCGAAACACAAAAGGCCAGCTGGAACGTTGCAACCTCTGCCTATTCCAGAATGGAAATGGGAAAGGATCACCATGGATTTTGTGACAGGTTTGCCAAAAATGGTCAAGGGACACAATGCTATTTGGGTGATCATAGATAGATTAACCAAATCTGCTCATTTTATTCCTATTTGTTCAACTTATTCCATGGACCGATATGCACAGTTTTATATACAGGAAGTGGTTAGACTTCACGGTGTACCACTATCTATTGTTTCAGATAGGGACTCTAGGTTCTTATCCATTTTTTGGAGGAGTCTACAGAAGGCACTAGGAACACGGTTGTCGTTCAGTACTGCTTATCACCCTCAGACAGACGGACAATCGGAACGAACAATACAAACTTTAGAAGATATGCTTAGAGCATGTGTTCTGGATTTTCAAGGACAATGGAGTAAGTATCTACCTTTGATAGAGTTCTCATACAACAACAACTACCAAGCCACAATTGGAATGACTCCCTATGAAGCACTATACGGTAGAAAATGCAGATCACCAGTTCATTGGGATGAGGTTGGCGAAAGAAAGCTTTTAGGCCCAGACATGGTTCGAGAAATGACAGAGGATGTGACACAAATTCGACAGAGGATGGGAACTGCTCAGAGCCGACATAAAAGATACTCAGATCAAATAAGAAGAATATTAGAATTTTCAGTAGGGGATCAAGTATTTCTTAAGGTGGCACCAATGAAAGGGGTAATGCGATTTGGAAAGAAAAGGAAAGCTTAGTCCTAGATACATTAGCCCGTTCCATATCACAGAAAGAATTGGTGATGTTGCTTATAAACTTGACCTACCAGCATCAATATCTCAAATACATGACGTATTTCACGTTTCTATGTTGAGAAAATACGTTTCAAATCCATCTCATGTTTTGAAACACGAACCAGTAGAATTAAAAGCTGACTTGAGCTACGAAGAGGTGCCTGTGGAAATATTATTACGAGAGGTAAAGAAACTCAGGAATAAGGAAATCCCTTTAGTTAAAGTACTCTGGAAAAACCACTCGTTAGAAGAAGCTACGTGGGAAAGAGAGGACGAGATGAGAGCTAAATATCCTCACTTATTTCGGTAAGTAAAATTTCGAGGACGAAATTTTTATAAGGAGGGGATGATGTAATACCCGAACCTCTCACTACTCACTAGGCCAATATAGTTCATATATTACATGTTGGTTATGTGCTATTTGCATTGATATTGATATCACGTGACATATTTCATATTATATAGCATTTTAATAATAAAGTTTTAATTCTTAAGTCTCATTAATCTGATTGGTTGATCGTGCATTCAAATAGGAAGGTTTAGGTGTCAAACTATTAAATATCGGTAGCATACATGCACGTGGTAAAGATTGGAAGTATAAGAATTATAAAGTTACACGGGGTAAATTTGGATGTGAGAGATGGCATTGTGGTAAAAGAATAAAATTATATTCTAATGCATATGAATATATTTAATTATACATATATATATACAAGTTAATAAAAGTTTAATCTTAAATATATATATATATATATATACACGTATATAACTCTAACTAATACATTCAAGTACCATTATAATTTACATCTATATATATATGCCATACAGATAACCTTATAAATAGATATATATATATATATACATACACACAAATACTAATATAGTGTATATATATTATTAGCATACAAGTTTTTGCCTCACTAACCTATTAACTTAGTTAAACTAATATATGGATAGATATTGGTATCTGATATATGAGCGTGTATATATATCTAGATAATTAAAAGGTGCAACCGACTTACTTAAGCTAAGAAAAGTATGACCGACTTATCGGAATTAATAAAACCCTTCATTGTAATTCATATACACGCGCACACACAAATAAAGAAAAAAAAATAGATTTGAGGGAGGAAGGTGACTCGGGAATTGACGCCTACAAAAGTGAATAATTTGTAAGTTTCAAAAGCTTATTTCTAGGCTACTCAGTATGATTCTAGTTAATATAAAGAATGATTTTACTTTGCATGTGTTGAATAGGAGAAGGATGATTTTAGCTTAAAGAATGATGTCAGTTTCTACAAACTTAAATTGTCTTAGTAAAATTGAATTATATTCAGTTTTTTTATAAGGAGAATGAAGTTTAGTTTGTTCGAGGTAATAAGACTTTAAGATGAATAGATTTTCTTAAAAGAGTTATGGTATACGATCTTTCATTAAATTCGATTTAGTAAAATTGTCAATTTGAAAATAAAGATTTATACTTTACAGGGCTTTACATCTAGGTTACAGAGAAGACAATTATCTAATTCTCAGTCGCATATCCAGAGTGAAAGGTAAATGAAAATCCATCTGCAACTACAATGCATGAACATAGTATTTCCTTCCTTATTGATATTAAATGCGATTCTTGTATCTTGATGGAAGCATTATGGAAACCTTGATGTTTATATGTTGCTTGGTGGATATTGGAGTGTGATGAGTATTGTTTCATTGAGCATGTCATTCATTGGCATTTGCATGTGCATGCAAACATGTGAGCATTGTTGAGATGGGGCATGCACGGCACGTTAACTTTCTTTGAAAAGAAAAGATTTTGGTTGGCCACTGCTATTGCACTGAGGCATGCGAGGCGTGCTTTTATGATATATTTTAGGGTGCAGTGGGTGTTACTCCTCGGAGGATCATAGGGGTTGACAGGGGGTGTGCCTCTGATGGTCACGAGGGGGCGGACCACTTGACAGTATCCTTATTGACACGTCAGGGGGAAGACTCCTGGGGGATCATTGGGGAAGACAAGGGGTGGACCTCAGGTGGTCCCGGGAGATGGCCCTAAGCGGTGTCAATATGATTATGGCCATGTGATTATTTATATTGTGTTGAGCTCTTTCCGGTGCATAGCAGGTGGGTCAAGGGCCCTATGTAAAGAAATGATTATAAATAATATATTTCAATGCATTCTGTGCACTTCTCGTAAAATATCTTAGAATGCATTTGCATTTGTATTACATTGTTCATTAAACATGAATGGTTTTCGCTTACTGGGCATTAGCTCACGTAGTTCATGCATTGTAGGTGAGTTTGGTGATGCTGGATTTCATGAACTTACTGGGCAGGCTGCTGGAGCTCCTACAGGTTATTGATGACAGTGTACATGGATGATGACCTGTTGGGCTATGTTGATGGGTCACCTTTCTTTTTGGTCTTGTATTATATTTTGGTTTAGGGTTGTACCCTCTTTTGAAAACTCTGATGTAAATATGTACATGTAAATAGCTGGGTGATGTGGGTTATGAGTTTGGTCATATGGATGTCTGCTGTATTTAATAACAGGGTTTGTTACCTCTTCTGTTTGTGGATATGGGTTGTCATTTTCTTACAAGTAAAGTGATCTTGCTTGTTCGTTGTTAAAATGTCACAGGAAAAAAAAATGTGTACAGGTATATAGGGTACATTGTCAAATTTCACTTTTTATATTGCTTAGTAATGTAGTAATAGGGGTGGGCGTCACAAGCTGGGAGGGCTCTTAGTATCTTCATGCACATCTCCTTCTGAGTGTACTCTTTCCCAAAAGCTGAAAGCTCATTTGTTATCTCTATGAATCTGGAATCCAGCTGATCCAGACTTTCACCTGCAAGCATTTTAAAATTTTCAAATTTTTGTACAACAATAATTAATTTATTCTCTTTAATCTATTTTGATCCTTCACAAATCAGGGTTAGCTTATCCCAGATTTCTTTGGCTGATTTGCATGACTTGACTTTATTGAACATCGCCTTGTCCAACGTCTTGTAGAGAATATCCTTGCCCACATTGTCCTGGTTATATCTCTTTCTATCTTCATTAGTCCATTTAGTGCGAGGTTTTTCAACCATAGTTGGTCTAGCCTCTGCAGCAACTTCTCCTTCAGCCGGAGGTGCTGCTATTGCAGCAGTGTTGACTTTGAATGTTTGTAGTGGCCTATCTTCTATCACAAGCCACATTTCATCGTGTAAGACTGATAGGTGAGCCTGCATGCGAATCATCCAGTCATCCAACTCTTTCACATTAAACATAGGAATTTTAGATTTGCTTTCATGATAATAACTTTGCTTTAAAGATGAAAGACTTTGAAAACACAAGTGTTAAACCTTTTGAAAAAGATTGAGATCTAGTTCAGTAACCAGTGTGGAAGGCTCAATAAACCAATTGCTCTGATACCACTTGTAGGTCCCAAAGGGTGCCATGTAAGGTTTAGAAAGGAGGGGGGTTGAATAAACCTTTCCAAATTTTAACTTTTTAGTCCTTTTAAAATATTCAACAGAGTTGATTCAAATCAGCTAAGTCCTTGGGGGACAACTAGGTTGGCTTTCTTCAGCAAAGTTACCCACTTAATAGACTCGACTGAGCTGTTGATAGTATAACTTAGTTGCGTCAGCTAACACTTAACTTTTAGATGATTTGATTTTTAACAGCGACAGACTTAACACCCTTTGTTAATTTAAAGCTCTTTTTTAACACTTGTTTTAGCACTTGTTATTATCAGTTGGATAGCAATATAACTTATCAGCAGATATAAAAATATAAGCAAGAAAGTAAATTCCAAAAGTAAATGACACAAGCAAATTTATAGTGGTTCGAGGTTGGGGTAATTTCTCTAATCCGCTCTTCTCCATCTCCTGGAGGAATCCACTAGGTAATAGATCAAGTTACAAAGTAGTTCTCAGTCTAGAGACATCCTTGATCACACAGCTGGCTTCTCCTATGACTCAGCTTCTTTACAAGACAGCTGCCTTGCTACTTCAACTCCCTTCAAGTCTTTGGAATTGATGACACAGCCTTCCAACAAACTTGAAACTCCTGGTTCGACCTTAAACCTTTCTACAACTCCTTTAACTTGGAGAGTAGACCCCTTTTTGTTCCTTAAACTTTTTCTCTTCAACTGGTTGAAGTATTCTTTCCTTCACAACGTGTGTTGGATCGAGTTCTTTCGCGTTTTAGGCTTGAGGAATTTTTTGATAAGCTTTAAGAATATTGTAGGTTATGCTTGCTTGAATATTGCCTGATTCGTTCGTGCTTGGTTCAGGTGACCTTTTCTCAAATGCTTCTTCAACCTTTTATAATGCTCATTTGAAAATTTGTCCGTTGAAGAGATAGACTATTTTCAAATGATACTTCTTGTTCGTTGGCTTGTCTTTTCTTGGCCTGCAGAGATGTGATGTTGACCCTTCCTTGTAATAAATGAATCTGCAGCTTTATAGGGTCTGACACATGCTCCAGTGTTTCCCATTGGTTCATTCCTTTTGCATATTTCTGGGCTAAACACTTTAAGATCTGGCAACTTGGACTTATTACTATATCAAGTAATATCCTTGACTTCCTTCCAATGGATCAATGTTAGTTATCTTGACTTGACTGTTGCCTTTACCCCTTTGACTTGAGTCTGTTCCAATCATGGGAATGACTCAATTGTCTCTTCAACTGTTAGACTTGGCTCTTTTTACAGACTTGTCTGACACTTCTACATACTTCACACAATTGTTCCTCAGTTGGCTCTCCTTCAGTCGAGTCCTTATCTTCCATCTTGGCCATACTCAACTGATACTCAGCAGAGTCTTCACTTTAGTCTGCAGTTGACCTCTTGCATTCTTTGACATAGCTGACTTCACTCAACTCTTTCAGTCCTATCTATTACAATATAGAATTACAAGAAAAATGGGGTGCCAAATTCCTAGTCTAAGTTTTATATGGTATCATCAAAACCTTACAAATAAATTTCCCAACACTCTATCAAAAATTATGGTAAAGAAAAATGACTAATCATATTTCTTACCATGTCCTTATTTTTATTTCATGTGTTTTGCACCATTTACACTAACATGTAAGTTTCTTCGCATGAGGCAATTGCATAAAAGTTATAGGTTATCATTAATGATAATGAAACAAAATATTTGAATATAGAAAGAGACAAATTTGCAATTTTCATATGAACAAGATTAACTAAATTTACTCAAAATGGAAACAGAGATTATGTCTCATCTAAATTCAAAACAACTAGTCATTAATGATAATATAAGTACATACAGCCTCACTTGTCACTGTTTTATCATAGCCTCTACAGAGATGTATCTTTCAACATCACTATTAATTTACCTTATGTGAGTAGTAGAACAATTATTTACCCACCAAAACACATAAAGTACAAAACTAGATTAGCAGAAACATAAACTAAATTGAGAAGCAATTCATTCGTATCCACCCTTATTGCAAAAGTAACATGTGAAATCTTTATCATACTTCTTTTGCATTCTAATTGGGCTGTCCCAACTGCAACTTTATTTCTTTATTCTGAGGGATAGTTGCTAAATGAGTACTTAAAGTCCTTTCTCACTAAAACTTTCTTTTCTCGCTCAATAAGACATAAACTCGTGGAAAGTCCACTGTTCTCTAGAATGTTGTAACTAACTAACTTTAAAAAGGTCTTATTGTGCAGGAAAATAAATGCTACCATATGCACGAGCAAGTCATAGACAACTCTATCTTTTGTGTCTTAAGTTTGAAAGTGAGATTGAACATTCCCTAATGCACTCCCTTATATTCCACTTTTTCTTAGTGAAACAAAATTAATCAAGAAATTAATTTGTTTCAATAATTTTTATAGGGAACATTTTATATTATCCACTTCAGAAATAATGCCCTAAATGTATTTCCGAAATAGTGACACAAACACTTAAACGAAGTCAATATTGACAGATATATAAACCTTAAGCAGATAATTAAGGTAGAGAACAAAATAATATTTACTCACAATTAATATTTATGTCATAGCATATATAAGATATGGGCAAGTAAACCAAATGGAGACCCATGACAAGGCACCTAGTATAACATTAATCTCCATCGAAGGACAGAAAATTAATTGCAAGTGGTAACCTTGTTGTAATGATCAAGTACTGACAATAAGTTCTGTCAAACAAAAGTCTATCCAAGGATGGACTTATGCCCACATGAAAAGTTTTCACGTACTTATCATCACAAGTGCATTGTTATTTGGCCAAACTGTGTCAAACTGAAGGGCCGATCACAGTCCGTATAATTAACTCCACACCATCATCTATGTAACTTCAATAAAGTTGTTCTCTATAACAGAGGTCACGAAGGCAACATGTTGCTTTGATTAACTTAATTGAATATTACTAGACCAACTGAGTAAGAAAAATAATTACTCAATTGAACAACGTTACACGCCGCCCCCAATTTAATATAAAAATTTAAAGTCTAGAGGTCAAATTAGACATTAATTCTAACTTTATCTAGATTTAAAGCCTAGATAACTGAATTAGACAATAAATCTAATTTTAGTTAAACTTAAATCCAAATAGCCTAATTTGAATTTAAAACCCAAAATACTAAATCAGACCAAAATTCAATTAAGTGGAAAAATCTGTAATATAAAACCGAGCCCAAATAAATTAACCTCAATATAACCTTTACTTGGAGTTTAAGCTAAAACCAAAATAGGACCTAAAAATTATATACCATGCAAATACTTTAATATGGTTCTAACTAAATTTGGGTTGAATTTCTTATGGATTATATTTGAATAAAATTCAAAATAACTCTAATCTTTATGGGTCGAATTAATCTACCCCTTATGACACACCCTAAGCCCAATTCAAATAATCCAAAATTTTCCTTATATGAATTTCCATCTAAAAAAAATAAAAAAGCCCAAAATTCAATCATTTATAAAGATTTTAGGATCCACTACAAATTAATCCCAAAAAGTTAACTTTAAATTGGATTAAAAATAAATTGGGTTCAACATCAAATACATTTGAGCCCAAAAAAATACAACTTTATATGAACTTAGTCCAAATTAACCAAATTTGAATTTAAAGTTTGGAAACCAAAGTAGACTTTAAATTTACTATAGTAGATTTGAGGCGCATAGAACCAAATTAGGCCAATAATCTAACCAAAATAGACCAAGTTCAATATCCAAACTTTAAATTAAAAATTCTTACCATATAATTTGGGGGAAATTACACAAAATACCTTTCATTTGACACAAATCCCGATTTTACTAACATCTTACATCTCTGCCTTTTTGTTTACTTTTTGTACTCTTTTTTTTTAATTTCTCCCTCATTTACGCTCCAGCCCTTTCTTGTTCAATCTGTCACTTTCTCTCTCTCTTTCCTCCTTTCTTGTCCAATCTGTTACTTCCTCTCTATCTTTCCGCCATTGATGGTTTGTTTTCTCTTTGATTCCTGTAACTTCTTGTTCAAAATCTGAAGCCCTAGTTTATTCATCTTCTAAAAACGAAAAGATGAAACTTGTCGATGTTGATGAAAAATATGTTTTTAAGGGAAAATCATCCAAAAAGAAAGCTATTGGATTTAGAAGTGTTGAAGCTGCTGATGTATGGTGTTACTGGATTTATTTTGTTATTTATTGTTATATGGATTTTTTTTTTTTTTTCGTTTCTGTGTTGTTTCTGTTGTGTTTCAGTGTTGTTTCTGTTGTATTTCTATGCCGTTGATCTGTTGTTTTTATTATTTTTCAAATTTTTGTATAAGAAGTATTGTTTATTTTTTGTTTCGTTGTTGTTTCTTTGTTGTTTCTTTTGTTTTTTTTGCGTTCTATTTGAAACATGAAAGAAACATAATTGAAACAAATATGAAACAATGTCCTGTTTTCTTCTTCTATTTGTTGTTTTTTTGTTCCTGTATGTTTTTCTTCTCTTTTCCTGATGTGCAGTCCGATTGTTCTTCCTTTGTGCTTGAAAAGATGTCTTCTCCTTGTTCTTCTCCTTTCGGAAAGTGTTTGCGCACTTGTTATGGCTGCTGCGTTTCGGATCTCTAATTGGTTTTCAGTTTTTTGGTTTTTTGGTGGTTGTTTTTATATACAGCGTATTGTTTGGTAATGTGTTGGGTTTGAGCGTATTTGTTGGTAATTAGAATGCGGCAACGTATTGTTAGGTAGGTTTGGTAAAATCTTAGTATTTTGCAGGTACCGGTCAAAAATAGGTGGGTATTTATATCATTTTCCCTATAATTTGAGCCAAAAGTAGACACAAATCCAAACATCAAATTTAAGCTCAAATTTATATTATACTCAAAACTTTAGCTTAAACGAGTCAAATACCAATAGGTCCAATACAAATAAAATAAAAGTCAACATTTTATTTAAAGTGAGTCCAAAACCATAAATTGTTAATTCTTTATTTGATTTAAAGACTTAAAACTTAATAGGCCCTAAATCAACTTTAAATTAGACCAAAATCCAAAATTCATTTAGACTTAAAATAAATGTTCCACAATTTTTATTTTAAACGCATAATATTTCACCAAAATAGACCAGTTTTAAAGCATTAAATTCAAGCCCACTTAGAATCAGAGCCAAATCAATCACAACAATTCCCAAAAATAAGTAAAGCTGTAAATAGGTCCAAGAAAAACTTCCATAAGCTCCGAAACAATAATTTATGCAGATTAAGAGTTAATAGCAGAAAGGCCCATATGACGAACTATATTATTTTAGAAAGGCCCAAACAAAGCCAACTTTATAGATCAGCCCCAAATAAACCACATACTGAAATCAGGCCCCAAATGAAAATCACAAATGGACTTAGACAAAATCTATATTTCTGGATCAACCCCGGAAAATAAAATTAACCCCAAAAAAGGCCGCCTTCTCCGTCCAACCCAAGAAATCCTTTACTGACCAAAACCCATCGCCACGAAAACATCGATCGCCTGTAGACCAGAGCCTCCACCAGAAATACTCCGTCGACCAGCCACTGTCGGGACGAGATCGCGAAAAAGAAATGCTCCACAATCAACTGACCACATTAGATGCTAAAATCCACAACCTAGTATCAGATCTGGACCGACATACATCAAAAGAAGAGTCGCTGATACGTCAGTTTCACGGTGATGGGTTGAAAAGAGAACTAGAAACTACGGTTTTGCAAATTTTTTTAAGTATTATTAAAACAAAAGGAATCATAAAAATCCTTAATCGCAAATATTCGAGAAGGTCATAACCACATTCAAAAACTCAGAATCACAAAAAAATTGATTTATTCCATCAAATTTTAGAATTTGATAACTGATACTGAAAAAGCCAAATTCTTCAAAAATTATCGAAATTTCCGAGATGTACAAAAATTGTAAGCATAGATATCACAATAATTCAAATTCAATCAGCAATTACAATTCTTGCAACTGAATGTGGTTTAACCAAAACAACATATGCACTTGAAGATGCTTATATCTGAATGATGAAACCTTATAATCACACAGATCCAAACAATTCACAAATATTCCATATATCCAAACGATTAAGCAGTGATGACCGTTTTGGTACCACTTGTTGGAATTTTATAATAACATACATAAAATTCATAAATACATCCTAGAACATGCGGAAGAATTCTAAGACATAAACATCATGCTATAATCATCAAAGATTAATGGAATAATGGAATACCTGGATCCGTAATAAGATTTGTATGCAGAATACCTCAATGTGGATCTTCTATGACTCGAACACAAGCATCCATGAACATGGGTTCGGTTTTATGGCCTTCCTCAACTAAATCTCCGGATACCTTATGGGACCTTCATTTTCCATCTTGATGGGAGAATAGAAAACTATGTGCAATTTAGTATATTGATGACCATAACTATAAAGTTCTTTATATAGGTATCAAATTAGAGTTCCCATAATCCCCTAAGTCAATTTCTATTAGGTATCTATTCTTTGTTTCCATATCAAATTCAGTAGCCTTAGGACTCCAACAGATTTAGATCACTTAATTAGTCCTCTAATTATTAAATAACAAATATAATTATAATTAAATATGTTGCCCACATATTAGGAATTAAATAATTCCTAACATAATTACCCTAGAAAAGTTTCAGAGAATTGGAAGGGAAATGATTTGTGTGCTGATTGGTTTGAATCACTTGTAACAATGAGAATATAACCATGTTAAAGATTGAGAATATGGGGCATACATGTATAATTTCTCCCAATTTTGCTTCAGCTAAATCTCTGCAGAGGTTGGTTCTTGCTAATAATAATCTTACTAGCACTATCCCTAAGGAGCTCACCACTGTACCAGGGCATGGAATTTGATATAAATAACCCCATTTTTATGGAAAAGTACTTGCTTTTTATTGGGAGCAATAGAGTGTATACATATTTAAGGAGTTCTATTTAGATGAGTGTTAGATATTTTTCTAACCGCAATCTACGGTGTCAAGTTTTAATATAGTGAAAGTAAGGTTGTCGTATCCACATGGAATAATTATTGAATTGTTGCTAAGTGCTATAATATAGTAGTCCAACTTTATTTAGAAATTCAATATTTGATGGAGTTTATTATAAATAAATTAAGAATATGAAAATACAAATGAGTTTATCCAAATGATTAAATGAATTCTAGAGGTGTGATGAATCTAGTTATCCCTTATGTTATCAATATAGTTTATCATTCATCAATTACCAATTTATAAGTCAAGATTTCTACAATAATCATTTCCTCTCTCGAGTGCCAAATGATTTTAGATCTCAATTGGGAAATCAATATCTCTATAAAAATCACCAATTGAAATCTCAATAAAAACTATGTAGGTCCCAAGGGGTGTAAGTGTAAGGTTTAGAAGGGGGGGTTGAATAAACCTTACCAAATTTTCGATTTAGTCCTTTTAAAAATTCAGAGTTGATACTACACAACAAGGCGTCCTTGATGGACAAATAAATTTAGTCACCCAAAGAGAGTTAATCTCTCAATGACTCAACTGAGCCGTTGATGGAATAACTCACCGTTGTTGGCTCTAAATTAACTCGACCGTGGTTTTGTTTTTCAATGGAAGACTTAACACCCTTAAGTTTGATCTAGCAAGAATTTAGTGCTTGGTTTAGTACTTATAAGTTATTAAGTGGATGGAAAATTTATCACAGATATAAGCGATTAAAAATGCAAGAATTAAAGTCTTTGAAATGTAAATGACACAATGAAAATTTTTATAGAGGTTCAAGATGAGGTAATTCTTCTACTCCTCTCTTCTCCAACTCCCGGAGGAATCCACTAGGTAATGATCGGTTTACAAAGTGGTAATAAAGTCCGGATACAAGTCTCTGATCACACAAATTAACTTGATCCTTTGGGACTCGGTCCGAGACGCCTTGATCACTCACCAAGCTTCTCGACGACTCGGCTTCTTCACAGGGAAGTCGCCTTGCTACTACAAAATACTCACTTGCTCAAGCTCTTTGGATTTGATCACGAAGCCCTCCAAAAGCTTAAGACTTGGCTCAACCTTGAACCTTCCTACAATCCTTCCCGGAATGTAGACCCCTTGTTTCCAGTATTTTCCTCTTCAACCGATTGAAGTTATCTTTCCTTCACAGTGAGTGTTGGATTGATGTTCTTCGTAATGTAGACTTGAGGATTGAGAATATTTCAGATTTTCTAATATGCTTGTATATCTCACATGTGTGTCATCTATGTATCTCTTTTCTCAAACAAACTCCTCAGCCTTTTATAGTGAACTTTCAAAAATTTGCCCGTTGAAGAAATAGGCTTATTTTTGAAAGTCACTTGCAATCGTTGGCTTGTCTTGTTGCGCTTCTTGGAATTGCCATTTCCTCGTATGAATTGTTCTTTCACCTTTTCGAGTTCGACACGGTGTAGTGCTTCCCATTGTTCATTCCTTTTGCACGCTTCGGGACCGAGCACTCCGAGAAAGGTGGTATGGAGATATTACTTGTTTAAGTAATTCTCTTGATTTCTCGCAACGGATCTTTTACGATTATCTCGACTTGACCGCATTTCCTTGCTTTCCCAGGTGACTTAGAGTCGCCTTCCAATCATCGGATGACTCTTCTCCGTCACTTCAACTTGAGACTTGGCTTTTCTTGAGTTGACTTGACCGATGCTCCACTCACCTTCATCTCACCGCTTCTTCAAGAGAGTTCCCGTCTACTCTTCTTTGCCATACTCAACTGTCTCTCAGCCGAGTCTTCCTTCAAGTCTTGATTGTCTCCTTGCATGTTAGGGCGTAGGCCGACTTAACTCACTTGGCCACTCTATTTATTACAATGCATTATACAAAGAAGAATTGGGGTGCCACTTTCTATTCTAAGTTTTACATGGCATTCATCAAAATCTAAACAATAAAATTCCTAACAATTTCCCCTTTTTGATGATGCCAAAACTTAAACCATACAAAAATGCAAATAACAAAGATACATACAGACAGCTTTATTGACATAGAATGTATGCGCAGAATCAATCTTTTTATTGATCATATCATTCTTGTACTTAACACAATCAAGCACAAGGTGTATCGAGCATATAATTGTCTTCACAAAAAATAAAGAATTTATAGTTTTATTACGTAAGACTTATATTGTATGTATTTACATAATAAAATACACGAAGGGTTGGACAAAGAACACTTCATCTCCTTCGATGTCTCCTTCTTTCATCTTGTTCAACATCTTCTTCTTTCTTCTCTTTTTCTTCTCGTCAATCGCTTTCTTTTTCTTTTCATATGCCTTCCTGGCAGCTTCATCTTTTCTTATTCTTTCCTCGTCTCTCCCGCCATAGCCGAGTTTGTCTCTTGTTTTCTTCTTCTATTCTTTTTGCATACTCGGCGTTAGTTTTAGCCACTTTCAAATTTGCCACTTGGTCAAGCCCACCCAAAGAGATCCCTCATTTCTTTCATGGATCTACGTATTCAATATTCTTGGGCGAGGCCTGGTCCAAGCTTCTTCCTCCACTACATCGCTTCTTCCTCTACCTCTGGGCGTATCTTTGACTTTGGGGTCTTCTTCTTTCCAAATGAGTGACCAAAGAGAGTGATCGCTGTAAGTCTCACGTCACTCGTCGCCTTCTTCATATAACATGAGACCCTTTTCCCAAGATAAGTCCCAAGCTTGAGCCATAGACATATTTGCAAAGTATCCCTCGATTCGAGCGTTTTAAATTCATCAACTGATCGTGGCTCTGTCCCGACATCCGAGATGGCATAGGTGTCTC
The DNA here is from genome assembly GCA_016081115.2 of Rehmannia glutinosa. NCBI lineage: Eukaryota > Viridiplantae > Streptophyta > Magnoliopsida > Lamiales > Orobanchaceae > Rehmannia > Rehmannia glutinosa. The sequence goes on from CM071935.1 coordinate 55,881,628, forward strand.
TGTCTACTAGAATGCCTCCATGTTCTTTCAAGATGTTCATGACTCAGCATCCATTCTTCCTTCCACTTCCTTCATCCCCGCTTCAATTGTTTTTCTCTTTTCACCATAGATACAAAGCAGAGTGTTGGAGTGGCAGAGTCACAGGAGTTTGCCGCTTATCATGTCACCGTGATGAGACCCTGTTGAGGGGTTTGTGCAATCATCAAGGTCATATCTTTTGATCCTTCCCCTCAAAGAGATTTTCCTATCTTTTGTTTCAGAATTTCCTCACTGATTTTCCTTCTCACCGCTTCCTCACCGATTTTCCTTCTCACCGCTTCCTTTCTTTTCAAATTCCGAGATTTTGCTTTGCTTTAAGGTATTCCTCTTCCCCCTTTTGGCATCATCAAAGGATATAGGAACCCCAGGGAACATGCTTTGGCAAGCATGAAGTCGAGCTCTGGGATAGTCGAAGTTCTGCTTCAAGTCTCGCTGCGTTGTAAGCGGCAAGACGAATTCGACGAGTAGCGTTGGACTCTCTGAAATCGCTTCATCTCACCATGAGAAGGCTGAATTTTCTAGTCATGTGTTCTTCCAAACGCTGTAGATCATTCGTATTTTGCTCACGCAAAGAGCTTTATCTCGGCAAAGATGAGCTTCATGCATGTGCTCAATATGTTCTCTCAAACTTCGTTTTGCATCGATTTTCACTCTCCACACTAGCAGCTTGTTGAACAATGTCCTCAAGTATCTCACTTGTTCCACACGTATTGTTTGCTCATTGCCACCATTCCCTTATCCCCGATCAAGTTATCCCTCTCAAGTCGGCTATAAGAGTGGCATCTCTGTTGTCCAACATATCCAAAGAGGCCTCGATGCCTCTCCATCCGTTCAACCTCAAGGCAAATAGTGCCTTGAACACTTCTCGAACTTCACCGATTCTTCCGTGCGGTGATGGCCATGCAAACAAAATCATAATCACCGAACAATGGTGTCTCGATGGAAGAACAGAGAGCTGGTTTGTGATAGCGTGCTTGTTCGCTTTTCGACTCTTCGTGGAGTTCTCGTATCTCCAAAGTGAAAAAGGGAAAGATTCTACAAAAGATTCATCGCGCGCCAACCGGGATCTGCTTCGATGATGAGCGGTGCGCGTGAAGTTCTTTTTGGGAATCGATCCTGCCGCAGCTTGAGGAGCTTGCGCAGTGGTCTCTTGTTGAGCTGGGTCTTGTTGTGAAGTGGACCCGACTTGCCGAGCCTCAACATTGTCTCAACAGCCTTCGTTGGTCTCAAATGATTTTTCCATTTGAGTAGACTCGTCCTCGGCCTTATCGAAGCGTCATCGGACGATGATGAGATTTCCATTGGTGGCTCATCACCAAAGTTAAAAGTTTGACGAGTAGTCTTGGGATCGACTTGCTCGTGCTTGGAACATCCGCACCGAGTCTTTTGGATTTGGCACGGGGGATGACTCGCTTCTTCTTCGCCTTCCGATCCCGAAATGTGACATCGATTATCCTGGGAATCATGAAGTGCGCTTATCTCCTTCTCGATGGGTCGATTATAGCAGGAGGGATGTTATCGACTTGACTTCTTTACCCCGGAAGTTTCAACCTCCCGTGGCCTTCAAGATACCTCCAAAGCTCTCTCACCGCAAATGAGGCCTTGTCCTCCCTTTCGACAAAGGTGTCACTGTCTTAGGGTCTTCTCGGTGGCATCCATTGGAGTCTCAACCCCATGGATTGCACTTTCATCGCCAGTGTGTTAACTCCCGGGCTATTCCTTCCTCGTGCCTCGATCGCATCGCGCCATTAGCCTTCTCGAGCGGTTGGCACTTTCACCGAGACAGTCTCAATCGCCTGAGCTTCGTTGATGGCAACTTGTTTTCTTCTTGTGTTTGTATTTTCTCTACTTCGCCTCCTTGATTCGTTGTGGAGTCATCTGCAAAGATCCTCCGACCTTGCCGCAGTGGAGGGAGTTTCCCCTCACCGGCGCACCACCGAGTGACTTGAATGGGGTTACTCGGCTCCAAACTCCCTACTGTTTCGATTGATTGTTCAGCCGTTGGGGCGGTGGTAACACACCTTCAATAGGGGTTGGCTCGACCGGGGTCCCCACTATCCCGCCATCGCCAATTCCCTTATTGCCTTCTTCCGAGTGAGTCGGGAAGTGGTAGCAAAAGAACAACATTGGCGATTTGTCAACCACTCCCATTGGATCAATTTCACCGTGTTCGAGGACTCTCCTGGTCCCTCCAAAGAATCTTTGCTCGTGAAGGATTCTTGATTCGCGTGCAATGCTTGCTGCGATTTGCAACTCTTCTCGGGGCGTGAAATTCTCTGATCCTCATCACCGTCCGAGAAGACATCAAGGAGAGGATGTGTGTGTTCTGTGGGTGCCGAGATATAGGCGGATGCTTGCCTTCTCACGTGCCTCGGCTTCCTCGCCTTGCTTTTCTCTCTCCTTTTCCTTGTAGATCTGCAGGATGTCTAAGCAGCTTGTCTTCATCAAGTCTTTGGGGGCACGATTTTAGTCCAAGGAAGTTTAGCAGCCTTCCTCTTCTTCTTCTATAAACTTAGGCCGTTGGAACTGCTTCCTCGACTTACTCAACTTCCATTTCTCCACTCACGCAGACGATTTTGGATGTCCGGGTAAGGTGGAGATAGGATCATTACATCACTATCCGCTCTAGCCGGTTCTTCTTGTGCTTCACTGTGTGAACTACAAAGTTTGTGTCTTGTTGCCTCTGCTGATCGCCTTCAAAGAGACTTGGTTGTTTCATCAACTACATCCGGAGATTCTACTTCTCCAAAGAGTCTCCCGTATTTGCGCTTAGTGTAATCGACTCACCGGTTTCTCCAGTTCTGATCGCTTGATGATTCTTCTTCGTCTCCTAGTTTGTACCGAGGGATTTACGGTTCGAGAGGCGGTGTCCTCTCGAGTCTTGGGCGGCCGGGGCCGTCTTTGGTGTCTTTTTCTCGAGAGCAGCCGTCGAGGCTTCTCGGTTCTCTCTTTTTTGACGATCGGAGAAGGTATTTGTGAGTCCTTCTCGATCGCTGCTGCAGGGCAGGAGACACGGCTGCGCAGGGGCGGTGACTCTCTGCAGGGCGGAGCATGTTTGGTTTTCTTTGCGCAGTGCAACAGCTCTTCTTAGTAGTCGCTGCGGGCGCTCTCTTTTGGGTGGAGAGGAAACAACAGTATCTTCAGGGTCACCGATTCCCCTCACCGTGTGAGCTCTCTTGGCGTAAGCTCTCTTCGGCGCCCGAGAGGTTTGCTCAACATCCTCTTGTTAACATGGAATGTCTTCCCATGTCTAAGAGGGACTCCTTTCACCTCCATTAGCCGGCCAATCACTAGGCCATATCCTAGGATCCTCCAAATGTGCCATCTTCTTTGAAGGATTTGTTCCCCACGTTCGCAGAGTCCGCCAGAGACAAACTCAGCCTCAGCTTTATCTTCTTTTCTTCGATGATTGCAGCCATTACAATCAGCTTTGCCTTTGACAGATTGGTCAAAGCCGCCAAACTTGATGTCGATACATTTGGCAACGATGTCCAACAAATTGTGATAATCCTCCTTCAAAGCCAGCTCTCTTGTTTGTCATACACTATTTTATTAGCAAAGTCGCTTGGCTATTTCTTTCCAAGCTTGACCAGGTTTACATCAAACTTCGTTAATCTCTCGATGCTCCTTCTCACGGGTAGTGAGCAAAGGGTCACCAAATCCTTGGCGAGATAGTCACCGCTTTCCGTGAATGATGACTTGATTCCTTCATCGTGAATTTCATCATTCACGAGAATTGTGCGACCTCCTCCACATATGTCATCGGGTATTCTAACGTCAGAAACGGTTTCAGACCGGACGTTTCTAACTTTTCAGCGATTTTCTTCACCAGGGTGTCGTCGGACCCCTGTTTCACCATTCCGTTTAAATCCACCGTAGAGCCATGTGGATTTGCTTTCCTAACTTGGTAAAGTCATAAGTTGGTGCCATTTTCAGGATTATATCGAAGAAAAACTCAGAAATTGACTTGAAGATAGATAGGGTTTCGAGAGTATTTTGCCTTTGCTTTTGAGAGAAAGAAATGAACAGTTTTTAGAAGTGTGAGAGAGAAAACGGACGAAAATGGTTTAAATATGGTTTATGAAAGGACGTGCGGGTGGTTTTTTGAAATGTGATCGAAATCAATGGCTTAGATTTTGCACGCCTATTTAGCATTTCATGTCTCGTATTTAATGCGGCAAAGATTTATATCCAATCATAAGCTTGGTGTGCGCTTTATGTCCAGACACATCATCATTGTCTTTGACGTATTTCTTAAAACATTCCCGCTTAGTCAAAACGACAAATATTTTTGTCACTTTGCTCATAAGTTATTCAAATTATCCCTTAGCCGATTTAACTCTACTTCTCACGCTTCTCTTAGTGACTCACTATCACCGACTCGGTGTAGTTTCTTCCGATATCTGGTGATTTATCGAGCCGATTTGCTTTCACTCTTTTTCACCCCTTTTCTGTTCCATTTCTCTTCTTTGATTCGTCCCGAGTGTTAGCTCACCAATTAACCCCAACTCATGTTTGAGTTCTTCAAATCTTGACTCACATAATGGTTTTGTGAAGATGTCACTAGTTGTTTATCGGTTGAAATATATTCCAGGATGATATCCTTCTTTTCAACATGATCTCTTATGAAGAGATATCTCGACATCAATATGCTTTGTTCTTGAATGCAACACAGATTTTGAGTAATTGCAATTGCACTTGTGTTATCACACATGATTGGAATCTCTTTTTCCTCAATTTCATAGTCTCTCAACTCTTTGTCTCATCCATAGGACTTGGGCACAACAACACCCGCCCCTATGTATTCTCGCCTCACCATGGGACGTGGCTATTGAGTTTTGCTTCTTGCTAAACCAGAAATCATCTGTTTCCTAGCATTTGACATGTGCCTGAAGTGCTCTTCTCCTCCTACTCGCATCCAAAGATAGTCGAGAATCAATAGCCAATTAGCTTGAATCCACCTTCCTTTGGATACCATAGGCCTACTTCTTGCTTCCTTTCAAGTATCACAATACTCTCTTAGTCTTTGTCATATGGCTTTCTTTTGGAGCAGATTGAAATCTTGCACATACACCTACAAAGAAAGGTGATGTCCGCCCGCTTTTGCCGTGAGATAGAGCAGCAAAGATCCAATAAGTGCTCAGATCTTGTTTGATCTACAGGCTTGCCATGTGCATCCATGTCCATTTTGATGATGTGTTCATTGGTATTTTCACGAAGACTTCTCTTCCATACCAAATTTTTTCATTAAATCTCTCGTGTATTTTGTCTGACTTATGAAGGTTCCATCCTTCACTGCTTTCACTTGGAGTCCAAGGAAGAATGTCAGCTCTCCCATCATGCTCATTTCAAATTTACTTTGCATGAGGTTTGAAAACTTTTGACACAGCTCTTTGTTTGTGGATCCAAAGATGATGTCATCAACATATATTTGAACCAGTAGAATACTCTTCTTGTCTTGAATTCTGAAAAGTGTTCTATCCACTTTTCCTCTTGTGAATCCATTTTCAGTTAGGAATTGTGACAAGGTATCATACCATGCTCTGGGTGCCTGCTTCAATCCATATAGAGCCTTCTTGAGTTTGTATACCTTGTCTCCAAGAGTCTTCTGCTCAAATCCTGGAGGTTGTTCAACATACACTTCTTCTTCCAATACACCATTTAGGAATGCACTTTTTACATCCATCTGATATACAATGAAATTCTTGTGAGCTGCATAGGCAAGAAACATCCTTATAGCTTCCAATCTTGCTACAGGGGCAAATGTTTCATCAAAATCTATCCCTTCTTCTTGGCAATATCCTTTGGCTACTAGTCTTGCTTTGTTTCTTACCACAGAACCTTCCTCGTTCATCTTATTTCAACACCCATTTGGTGCCAATCACATTTTGAAGTATGGGTCTTTGCACTAATTCCCACACTTTATTTCTTTCAAACCGATTCACTCTTCTTCTTGCATAGCTTGAATCCAATGTGTGTCATCCAATGCTTGTGACACGTCTTTGGGCTCTATTTGCGAGATGAAGCAAGTGAACAAGCTTCTTGTTGAGTTCTGGATCTTGTTTTGACACCTTCTCTTATATCTCCAATGACAAGTTCTCGTGGATGGTCTCTCACCATCTTACATCAAAGTTGGAGTAAGTTAGCGGATTCATCGACTTGCAACCGTGTGTTCTTTGGGTCGCTCTCTCGTTATCACTTAGCCGCAAATTTTCCAAATTTTTTTGAGATTCACTATCTCATCTTCTTCTCAATTGATGATTCCAAATTTCACAAAGATAGGGATTCTTCGTATGGTTGGATGATTCAAATTATCACCGACTCTTCAATGTCTTCTCCATTTACATTTGGCTCATTGAATACTACATGAATGGATTCTTCGTAACCATAGTTCTTTTGTTGAGTATTCTCGTAGGGCTTTGCTTTCACCGAGTATCCTAAGAAGATACCTTCATCACTTTTAGCATCAAAAGCCTTTAGATTGTCTTTGCCATTGTTGTGGATGAAGCATTTACATCCAAATATTCTCAAATATGCAACATTTGGTTTTCTTCTAGTCCGGATCTCATAGGAGTCTTTGTCACCGTCTATTTATCATACATCCTGTTTTGGGTGTAGCAAGTCGTGTTGATTGCTTCACCCAAAATCTTTTTGGTAACCCCGCTTGACTAACATGGTCCTTTGCTTCTTCTTTGAGGGTTCTATTCCTTCTTTCTCGCAACTCCATTCTCATTGTGGAGTTCTTGTCATGATAGTTCATGACCAATACCATTTTCAATACAATACTGAGTTATTATTCCATTGACAAACTCGGTTCCTCTCCGTCGATCTTATTTTGATAATGGTTTGACTCTTCTCGTTTTGAATCCTCTTCATCACCGTGGTAGTTTTTGTAGAGTTTCTTTCTTCTTGCACATGAATATTGTCCATGTATATCTTGAGTAGTCATCTACTACCACCAAGGTGTATTTCTTTCCACTTATCTTTGGCCGGTTCCACTCGGGCCAAATAGATCCATATGAAGTAGATGCAATATTCTTGTTGAGGATGGGCATGTCTTTTCTTTGAATGACGACTTGATTTGTTTTCCCTTCGACATGCGTCGATATACTCTCCTTTTTGTATACTCGAGTCCGTAGTCCTTCCACAAGATGACTTCTTGCCACTTGTTAATTATTTTGAAATTCAGTGACTCAGTTTTTGTGCCACATCCAACTTGATTCACCAGTGCTCTTTGCTAGTAGACAGTGCATCGGGTGTTGCGATTGACCAATCCACTACATACATATTTTTCTCGTCTACATCCTTGCAAAGACAACTTCATTTGATTCAATATCTTTGATTTGGCATATTCCCATGTTGAATCCAACGTTGTAACCCTTGTCACGAGTTGATCGATGCTTAGCAGTTAAAGTTGAGTCCTTCAACATATGCAACGCCTGTGATTTCTAATCCATTCCTCTTGATAGATCCAATGCCTCTTATTTCGCCAGAGCTTCATTTCCTCCAAATATGACTTTTGCTCCTTTAACGCCTTGAATTTTGATAGATTCTTCTTATTTCTGTCATATGTCCGGGAATGTACCACTATCCATGTACCAGGTTCCTTGGCACTCACTTCTCTTGAACCTCGCAATCAAGGAAATTAAGTTTTAGGTACCCATACTTGTCTCGAGTCCCGAGGGGTTAGAATTGTAAGATGATCCAACCAACTTATAGCCAAATGATTTGACTCTAAGGGGTTGCCATCTATCGCCCATAATCATAATTAATTACGCAAATTGCTTGGGGATTCTAGGTTCATACAAATTGTCTCTTTTGTCTCAGTATGCCTGCGCATATGTGTTTTAGCAATTGCCTTCCTTGGGTAATTGTGGTGACTTTGGGTGTGATGCCTATGTGCATAGGTGTCTTTGATGAAAGCTCTTATACTTTTGGAATGGCCTTTGCCGAGTTCTTGGCCATTGCCATTTGGGCTTATATTCCATAAGTTTATGCCGATAGTTCACATTATTCCAATCACTTGGCTTGGATATTTTCTACCATTCCCATCATATGTATTTCTTTTATGGATTTTCTGGGATTTTTGGTAGCTCGCTTCCTTTTTACAGTATTTTTTCGTTAGGAGTTTGCTTTGAGGACTCGGTTGAATCTCTTCTCACTGTTCTCCTTTCAAAGACACTCAACTCGGCCGTTTTCCTTTTCCTTTGTAACCAAGGCCGCTTTGCTTGTTATTGTGCTTTGGAGTGAATGTGTGCAAAATTTAGAGTTTTGGATTTTTCAGACTCTTCGTGACTTGAAGATCCTTTTTCCAAAATTACTTTTGAGGTTTGACATAGCACAGAGGAATTAAATCCTAAGCCTGTCTTGTCTCCACATTCTCTTTGACTCATAATAAGATCATCCAATGATTTATTGCCTTAGTGAATGAAGCAATAACATTCTTGAGGTCATTCTCCCTATTTTCTATAGCAGCAATTTCTGCTATTAATTTAGCATTTTCAGCCTTTAAACTTTTATTCTCATCAGCTATTTGACTTAGAGTACTCAGCTCCTTAGTCAGCTTTAAGTTTTGACTTTTGAGTAGGCTGTTTTCCTCATTCAATAGTGTGTGTGAGGATTTAATGTGTTCAAAATCTTTCATCATTTTGCCTAATGAATCATAAAGATCAATGGGTAATGAAGTGTGTGTGTCACAGTCACTATCACTAGTGTCCGAGTTTGTTGAGTTAGATTGTACCTCATCTTCTTGATCGGGTTGATCTTGTTCTTTGGCCATCAAGCGGATCGGGGCTTCTTCTTCGAGTCACTTGAGTAGTCGGCTTCATTGCTCTCGAATCACTGTCTCTCTTGACTTAGCTGTTTTTTCAATCTCTCTCAGACCATCATTGCCTTTTTCCTTTCTTGTCTTCTTTCTCTCAAGACCTTCCTTTCTTCTTCATCCCCGTATTTGTTGACTACAGGATATGGACATCAATAGCATAGTGACCTGGTTGTCTGATTCAGCAAAGATAGATATTCAACCTTTTGATCGCTCTTTCCATTCTTGGATTGTCACCCCTTTGATACTCAACTTTTTGATGATCTGTTCTCTTGGTTGGCCTATCATCCCTTGATTTGGAGGAGCCGAGTGTCTTCTCGGAAGATTCACCCTTTCCTCTCTTGTAGTTCTTATTAAAGAACTTGTTAAATCTTTTAACCATCGTGGGCTATTTCTTCTAGGTCAATTACTTCTTTGACCTCGGCTCTCTTCCCATCTTTAACAATTAGAGCAAATTTTGTTTTGGGTACAAATGCCTCTTCCTCTGTCTTTTCTTCTCGGCTCAAACTCGTAGGCTTTGAGGTCCGAGAATAACTCATGGTTGGATGTCTTTGATAGGTCCATGGAATGTCTCGATGCCATGACCTTCATTTCCCATTCACCGAAGACTTTTTAGGATCTTCATACACATTTCTTCTGTGTATATTCCTTTCCAAGTGCAAGTGCGAACATGACTCATTTGTGATTTCGTGAACCGAGCGTCTAGTTGATCCAGGTTCTCTCCCGAGATCATTTTGAAGTTCTCAAATTTCTCAGACATGTACCACCGATAATTTGTTTTCTTTGATTTGCTCGAGCCTTCACAAATCAATGTCACTTGTCCTGATTTCTTTAACCGTTTTGCATGATTTGACTTTGTTGAACATGGCTTTGTCCAAGGTTTTGTAGAGGATGTCCTTGGCTACATTGTCCAGTTATATCTTTTTCTCATCATCATTTGTCCACTCGCTTCTTGGTTTTTCAACCATGACCGGTCTAGAGCAACATCTTCTTCTCCTTCACCGCAACTCTTCGTCATGCCAGTGTTCACCTTTAAGATTTGCAGAGGCCCATCTTCTATCACTATCCACATCTCATCATGTAATCTTTGATAGATGAGCCTCGCATACGAATTTTCCAATCATCAAATTCTTCAATAGTGAACATAGGGATGCGTGTCAAATTTGCTTCCATGATAATAACTTTTAATGATAAAGAAGAGTTTTGAAAGTCTAAGTACTAAAGCGGACTTTGAAAAGTTTGGAGATCTAGTTCAAGAACTGCATGCGGAGGGTTCAATGAACCAACCGCTCCGATACCACTTGTAGGTCCTGTGGGGTGTAAGTGTAAGGTTTAGAAGGGGGTTGAATAAACCTTACCAAATTTTCGATTTAGTCCTTTTAAAAATTCGAGTTGATACTACACACAGTGCGTCCTTGATGGACAAGAAATTTAGTCACCCAAGAGAGTTAATCTCTCAATGCACTCAACCGAGCTGTTGATGGAATAACTCACCGTTGTTGCTCTAAATTAACTCGATGTGGTTTTGTTTTTCATTGAAGACTTAACACCCTTAAGTTTTGATCTAGCAAGAATTTAGTGCTTGGTTTAGTACTTATAAGTTATTAAGTGGATGGCAAATTTATCAGCAGATATAAGCAGTTAAAAATGCAAGAATTAAAGTGCTGGAATGTAAATGACACAATGAAAATTTTTATAGAGGTTCAAGATGGGGTAATTCTTCTACTCATCTATTCTCCAACTCCTGGAGGAATCCACTAGGTAATGATCAGTTTACAAAGTGGTAATACAGTCCGATACAAGTCTTGATCACACAGCCAACTTGATCCTTTGGGACTCGATCTGAGACGCCTTGATCACTCACCAAGCTTCTCGTGCGACTCACTTCTTCACAGGCAGGCAGCTGCCTTGCTACTACACTCACTTGCTCAAGCTCTTTGGATTTGATCACGAAGCCCTCCAAAAGCTTAAGACTTGCTCAACCTTGAACCTTCCTACAATCCTTCCCGGAATGTAGACCCCTTGTTTCCATATTTTCCTCTTCAACTGATTGAAGTTATCTTTCCTTCACAGGTGAGTGTTGGATTGATGTTCTTCGTAATGTAGACTTGAGGAAATAGGCTTATTTTTGAAAGTCACTTGCAGATCGTTGGCTTGTCTTGTTGCGCTTCTTGGAATTGCCATTTCCTCGTATGAATTGTTCTTTCACCTTTTCGTAGTTCGACACGGTGTAGTGCTTCCCATTGGTTCATTCCTTTTGCACGCTTCGGGATGAGCACTCCGAGAAAGGTGGTATGGAGATATTACTTGTTTAAGTAATTCTCTTGATTTCGTGCAACGGATCTTTTACGATTATCTCGACTTGAATGCATTTCCTTGCTTTCCCCCAGGTGACTTAGAGTCACTTCCAATCATTGGATGACTCTTCCACACTTCAACTTGAGACTTGGCTTTTCTTGAGTTGACTTGACCGATGCTCCACTCACCTTTCATCTCACCGCTACTTGAGAGAGTTCCCGTCTACTCTTCTTTGCCATACTCAAATTGCTTTCGCAATGAGTCTTCCTTCAAGTCTTGATTGTCTCCTTGCATGTTAGGGCGTAGGCGACTTAACTCGGCCTTGGCCACTCTATTTATTACAATGCATTATACAAAGAAGAATTGGGGTGCCAACTTTCTATTCTAAGTTTTACATGGCATTCATCAAAATCTAAACAATAAAATTCCTAATAAACTATGAATCTTAATAAATGACTTCAAAGGTTTCACAAATCTCTCAATTCTATGAAATCCTAGGTTATGTTATTTCAAGGTCATGTATTCAATTACCTCTCTCAAGTGTCAAATCAAATACACCAAACACTCTAAATTATTGATCAAGTAATTTAGAAGCAATAGATCCAAATAGCACAAATAAATTGAGAAATCTAGATTGACAAACCACAATCTCAAAACATAAGTTAAAACATAGATTACATCATCCCTCTAGAATTATAGAGTTTAGCTCATGATTGAAGAAAATGAATCCATAAGAATACAACAATACATCTTACAAGATATGAAGAAAGCAACAAAATAAGAACAAGAGTTGAGGGATCTTCTCTATTTCTAGATGATAGAAGCCTTCAATCTTTTTCTCCAAGCTTTTCCCAAGATGTTCCAAGCCTTCTTCCTTGTCTTGTAGCTGTTTTGTTGGCTGCCCAAGGGTCCAAGATCCCTAATTTCACGCCCTAAGGCATTTATTTATAGTCCTACAAAAGTCCAAGAAAGAGGGTAGGTGACATAGGAAATTCCGCCCCCGGGCGCTGCGGCGCCCAACAATTTCCCACAAAAATGCCGCCTTTTGGCGCTGCCAGTGTTGGTGTTAAGCGCGCAGCAGTGCTGGGTGTTGGCGCTGCCAGCCACCCTCTATCGCGTGCATCGATCTGCCTGGGCGCTGCAACGCCAGGCGTTGGGCACTGCAGCGCCCCATTTGAATTTGGGAGTGTTGGCCCTGTACCGGGCGCTGCAGCACCGGGCGTTGGGCGCTGCAGCGCCCGCCCGTCTTAAAAGTACAAAATGCAATTTTTCATTGTTTCTTCTTCCTCAAACGCGATTTCTTCCTTCCTAGCACCATTTTTCGTCATTTTCTTCATTTTTCGGCTACCAAATTGACTCTTCATCGACACTTAATGAAATAAATTAGACTCTAACGACTCTAAAACACCCAAAATTAATACAAAATCCTAAACTAAAATACTCGATTAGTTGGTAAAATACCAACTTAACAAATACCCCAAAACTTAAGCTATTGTTTGTTCTCAAACAATTACAACTTTTAAAATGAAAATTACAAGACAACAACAACCCAAACAACTGCAAAACTTCACAACCAATAACATTTGTCTCATTACTCATTTCATTATCAATCAAGCATGCGTTTTGACATTGTGATCAAAAGTGTTGAATGTTCATGGCAATTCCACTTACATTATTCAAATTGATTCACGCAATCGAATGTTATCAAGATGATCCACTTCTAAATATCAAGAGATAATGATTACCGGATGCCATAAGCTTGTCATTCACACTAATCTCCACTAATGTAAGCTAATGTAACACAAGGATCAATAGGACTTTCGAAGCTTGTAATGTGGCTTATGGTAAGGTAGGAAAATTTAGGATTAAGTGGCTCAACTCACCCAAACACACAATTATCTTCTTCCAATCTCCAATCGCTAACCAAAACAGTTTTCTTCACCTTTGTTGAATTCTCGACTGTTCTCCCCTTATGAGTCTCATTTTTTTTTCTGAAACCCCCAAACTTAAAACTTTTGCATATTTTTACACATGGGATTTCATATTTTTCTTTTTTTGGGCAACTTCATGCAACTGACACATACCCTACTTATTATACCCTCCTCAACCTTCAACATTCTTCTCTACTTTGTGCATGAGAGATGGGTAATTAACTTTTCACATGTATGATCAAAAGAAAATTGGTTGCCAAAGAATAGGTTTAACAGGCTCAAAGGGGACACTAGTGAACTTATATCATATAAAGGTAGGCATTTTTGGCTCTAGCGTATTCAAAGATGGCCTAAATCAATTCCTTAATGTTACTTCACCTAGGATTTTGCCTTAATTAGTGATCAAACAAGTTCTAGAATCCGGTGGAATCATACAAGCAACACTCAACTTCATCAACCATTTTCGAATAAGTTCACAGAATTATGCATGTATATGAAATCAATGGATCAAATCATAGATCACCACTTAAAAGCATGATCTTGTGATAGTTCAACTCATAATCAACAAATCGACTTAGTCATGCAGTTTTGCGGTTCAACATACTACTTGACTTGACTCGATTTTTTTTTTGACACGACTCAATAGACACAAACTCAATAAACACAAAATAAACAAATACAGATTACACTCCCCCAAACTTAGAATGAACGTTGTCCCCAATGGAGAGTGAGAAAAACTTTCCTGGTAGCCGGAGTGCCTAGGACTCCTCATCGGAATCCCTATCGGAGTCGTGTGGTGGAAGATGAGCAATAGGACCCGGTGGTGGTGGTGTCGGGAACTGGAACTGTGGGTGCGTCTGGCTATATATCTGGGCAAGAACTCTGTTGTGCTCATTCACATATTCCTCCCGTGCAGCTCTGTGGCGTTGCTTAGCTACAAAAGCTACAGCTAGGCGACGATGGGCCCTTCTCAATTTTTGTACTTCGCGAACTAATGCGTCTGAAGGGTCGTCATCGTGATGTGAGCCTCTAGAGTGAGAATGGCCCGCCACTGATCCGGATGGAGCATCAATACCCTGTGACTGGGCTTGAGCATCATGCTCAACAGGTGGGAGGACAAATTCGGGATCAAGGATATCTCCCGCACCCTTCGGATTAGGCACACCGCCTGCCCATTCTTCATAGGAAGCAATAATAGCCGAATCTATAGGCCCTTTAGGCCTTTCCAATGGCTCGAAGATATCCCACGTAACACCCTTTTTCTTACATAACCCACAAATTAAAGTCGGTAAGATTAGTCCCCCTGATTTGTAATCTCTAATTTTGTAGCGAAGGGACTGAGCAATAATCACCGCTTGGTTGAATTGTATGCCGGTAATGATATCATATAGAAGATGGGCTCTTTCCTTAGTGACGTCACTAACATGCTTGGTTGGCATCAAATTATGACGTATAAGTGAAACCAAGCTCGCCCATACCTACTTAGCCGCGTGTGGGGAAAAGAAAAAGCACCTCCCACAACTTTAATATGACGTACTTCCGTTCCAGGCCGACATAAGGCATTACAGATCATCTCCATATTTGGTGGCTGCGATACGAATTCAACGTACGGCGAGTGATCCACCTCTGGTAGTCCATAGTATTTCCTTATTGCTTCTGAATCAATGAGTACGTCTTTTTCATGTACACAAATCTTCGTGAGACGACCTTTTGGGAAATTCGCATTCGCAAAAAATTCCCGAATAATATTTGGTGCGAATAGTCTAGGTTGGGCACAAAGTTTCTTCCATCGCCTTTGGTGTATCATTTGTGCAAGATCACCATCATTCGACCTTGGTTGCAATCCCCTTTCCGCCGTTATACTTTTTGTGCTTAGTGTATCATTGTAAAATTCTTGTGCTTCCAAGCTATTAAAACGCCTTGAATCGTATTCTTTGGAAGTGCTCGCCACACTTTTGCCCTTGCTTGTTTTCTTTGGCCTCCCCATTTAATTGATTGTGTAATTCCCTAGAAAATGACACAAAGCAAGACAACACATAGAACACAAAATACGAGTTAGGGGTTAGGCATTCTTGCAACTTCTCAAGAAATATTCATCCTTGTCATCAATTCATGATCAAATTGCATTTAGTACACAACGAGGACAAGAATCAAGTGCCTAGGTGTAATATTTTTCATTAAGACATTTTAACAAACACCTTGTGGGCATATATGCAAAGTAGAGATGAACACCAAATGTGAGACTCAATTCATGCCCAATTTTCAACACCAACCTAATTCTAGCACATAATGGTCATATATCATCACAATTTATCAATATTTTATCATGAATTTCGAAATTGAAATGATATTGAACATTTTTCACATTTGAACTCAAGGCTTGAAAACTTGAAGAAAAATGGTGTACAATTTAAGCAAACTTACCTAATTGATAGACAAGATGAATATGATGATTAAGATGCTCAATTGCCCACTTGAATGATGCGAAATTGAAGTGTTGTATGAATTTTTGTATGAAAAATAGAAGAAGGGGCGTTAGGGAGTAATTTGTATTGTGAGAACCTAAGGTTGAAACAACCGTTTAATACCCCCTCACCCGCTCGGGCGCTGCAGCGCTTGGGGTCAGGCGCTGTAGCGCCCGAGCATTTTCAAATTACTTGTCTCCCTGTACCGGGCATTTTCACATTTTTTTTCTTTTATTTTATTTTATTTTATTTATATATATATAATAAAAACAAACCAAAAATTTAAAATCATACACAAATTAATTCACACAAAAATCACACCAATATTCAAATAAAAACAAGCTAAAATTAAAGAAAATAAAATCACACTAAAATGCAATCACACCAAAAATCATTTGGGTTGCCTCCCAAGAAGCGCTAAATTTATAGTCGTTAGCCGAACTTAGTTACTCGGGCTCAAGAATTTTCATCACCAAGTGGAAAATTTAAAACCTACCTTGCTTCATTCCCGAAATAATATTTCAATCGTTGTCCGTTCACTTGGAATGAATTCCCATCATTTCCTCTCAACTCGACGGCACCATAGGGAAATACACGTTCAATCACAAATGGCCCGGACCATCGTGATTTGAGTTTACCTGGAAATTGTTTCAATCTAGAATTGAACAATAACACTTGTTGGCCGGGTAAGAATTCACGTCGCAAAATCATTTGATCATGCCATTTCTTTGTTTTTTCTTTATACATTTTGGCATTTTCATATGATTCGTGACGAAATTCTTCCATTTCGTTTAATTGAAGCAATCGATTTTCACTGGCCTCTTTTAAGTTAAAATTCAATTTCTTAATTGCCTAATAAGCTCGATGCTCAAGTTCAACCGGCAAATGGCACGCTTTACCAAACACCAATCGATATGGTGACATACCAATGGGTGTTTTGTAAGCCGTGCGATAAGCCCATAAAGCATCATCGAGCTTTTGTGCCCAATCCTTTCGATTAAAACTCACAGTTTTCTCAAGAATTTGTTTCACTTCACGATTGAAAATTTCGGCTTGACCATTAGATTGAGGATGGTAATCAAGTGCAATTTTATGACGCACATCAAATTTAGCAAGAAGGTTATTAAATAACTTATTACAAAAATGCGTACCTTCATCACTTACAATAGCTCGAGGAGTACCAAACTGGGTGAAAATATGCCTGTGCAAGAATTTTAGTACTACCTTAGCATCGTTCGTTGGTGTATCAATCGCCTCTACCCACTTGGAGACATAGTCAACCGCAAGCAAAATGTACAGATTTCCATAGGACGCAGGAAATGGCCCCATAAAGTCAATACCCCATACATCAAACAACTCCACCTCCATTATGTTTGTCAAAGGAAGCTCATGATGCCATGAAATATTGCCAACCCGTTGGCATCGATCACAAGTCTTCACAAAAGCATAACAATCCTTGAATAATGTTGGCCAATAAAAACCAGATTGTAGTACTTTTGCAGCTGTCCGGGTTGGCCCAAAATGTCCCCTGTAAGATGAGGAATGACAATGCTGAAGAATTTCTCCAATTTCTTCCTTAGGAACACAACGGCGAATGATAGAGTCAGCGCATCTTTTGAACAGTAACAGATCATCCCACAAATAAGACTTAACATCTTGTAGGAATTTTTTCTTTTGGTGTGAAGTCAAGTCCGGTGGAAGAACTCCTCCCGCGAGGTAATTAACAAAATCTGTGTACCAAGGCTTATGTCTCGACACGCATAATTTGTTCATCAGGAAATGATTCTTTTATTGGGCTTTCAATCACCTCGTGAGATTGCTCAAGGCGGGATAGATGGTCGGCAACCACACTTTCACTTCCTTTTTTATCCCGAATCTCAATATCGAATTCTTGCAAGAGCAAAATCCATCGAATTAAACGAGGTTTTGCATCCTTTTTTGAGAAAAGATATCGGATTGCCGCATGATCCGTATAAACAATCACTTTTGTACCCACCAAGTAAGCTCGGAATTTATCAAATGCAAAAACTACCGCCAACATCTCTTTTTCTGTGGTGGTGTAGTTTTGTTGGGCATTGTCCGTGGTCCTGCTCGCATAATAAATTGCTTTAAAAATTCTCTCTCGCCTCTGACCAAAAACGGCACCCACTGCATAATCACTAGCATCGCACATAAGCTCAAATGGTTGGGTCCAATCAGGCACTATCATAATAGGAGCTGAAACAAGTGCCTTTTTTATCTGTTCAAATGCCTGCAAACAAGACTCATCAAAGCAAAAGGTAGCATCTTTTTCAAGGAGATTACAAAGTGGTTTAACAATTTTTGAAAAATCTTTTATGAATCTCCTGTAAAATCCTGCATGCCCTAAAAAACTTCTTATTCCTTTCACATTTGAAGGTGGGGGTAGCTTTTCAATAGCCACAACCTTCACCCTGTCAACTTCCAAACCTGTACAAGAAATACGATGCCCAAGTACAATCCCTTCTTTGACCATAAAGTGACATTTTTTCCAATTAAGTACAAGATTAGTTTCCTCACAACGTTGCAAAACAAGAGATAAGTTATGCAAATAATGGTCAAAAGAAGTACCAAAAACATAAAAATCGTCCATAAAAATCTCCATGATTTCCTCAATCATACCATGAAAAATCGCCATCATACACCTCTGAAAAGTAGCAGGTGCATTACATAATCCAAATGGCATCCTGCGAAATGCAAAAGTACCATATGGACATGTAAAAGTGGTCTTTTCTTGATCCTCAGGAGCAATGGCGATTTGATTATATCCTGAATAGCCATCAAGAAAATAGTAATATTCGTACCCTGCCAACCTGTCCAACATTTGATCAATAAAGGGGAGGGAAAAATGATCTTTACGAGTAGCTTTATTCAATTTTCTGTAATCAATACATACTCGCCATCCTGTGACAGTTCGTGTAGAAATTAATTCATCGTTATCATTTTTCACAACTGTCATACCCCCCTTTTTAGGGACAACCTGTACTGGACTCACCCATGAACTATCAGAAATGGCATAAATAATACCTGCCTTTAGCCATTTTAGAACCTCATTTCTCACAACTTCTTTCATTGCGGGATTAAGTCGTCTTTGGTGCTCAATAGATGGTTTATAAGACTCTTCCATTAAAATTTTGTGCATTACAATGGAAGGACTTATACCCTTCAAATCAGAAATATACCAACCCAAAGCCGACTTATGCTCACGAAGCACGCGCATCAACTTTTCCAGCTCGGGTGAAGATAATGAAGAAGAAACAATTACCGGATAAGTTTTATCTTTTCCCAAAAATGCATATTGAAGAAGTTCCTTTAGTTCTAAAGTACCTTTCGGAATATTTTCAATATTAGCATTTTCTAATTCTTCCTTTTGTTTTTCTTTTTCAATTTGTTTAGCCTCAAGGGAAAGAATAAACTCAAGCAAATCAACGTCATCACTAACTTCATCATCACATTTCATTATTGAATTAATCAAACAATGTTCTAACGGATCTTTTAAATCTTGTTTTATAACCTCCGTTTGAGCACATTGTTCGATCATATCAATAAAATGACATGTTTGAGGTTCTTCTTGAAATTTCATTGCTTTATAAATATTAAACATAACCTCATCATCGTTTACCTGTAATGTTAACTCTCCTCGTTGCATATCAATTAGAGCTCGTCCCATTGCTAGAAAAGGTCCTGCAAGAATCAAAGGCATTTCATGATCTTCCTCCATATCTAACACCACAAAATCCGCCAGAAATATGAATTTATCCACTTTATCAACACATCTTCTATCACTCCTCTTGGATAGGTGAGTGATCTATCGGCTAATTGCAATGTGATGGTGGACGGCTTTACCTCTCCAAGGCCAAGTTTCCTGAAAACAGATATTGGCATAAGATTAATGCTAGCACCCAAATCACAAAGAGCCTTATTAAAGTAAGAATCACCAATAGTGCAAGGGATAGTGAAACTCCCCGGATCTCTTAATTTTTGTGGTAGCTTTCTTTGCAAGATGGCGCTACACTCTTCTGTGAGATTGACCGTCTCATATGCCTCCAACCTTCTCATTCTCGACATCACATCCTTCATTGTTAGGAATTTTATTGTTTAGATTTTGATGAATGCCATGTAAAACTTAGAATAGAAAGTTGGCACCCCAATTCTTGTTGTAAAATGCATTGTAATGAATAGAGCTGGCCAAGCTGAGTTAAGTCACCTACGCCCTAACATGCAAGAAGACAATCAAGACTTGAAGGAAGACTCATTGAAACAAATTAATATGGCAAAGAAGAGTAGATGGGAACTCTATCAAGAAGCGGTGAGATGCGGTGAGTGGAGCATCACCAAGTCAACTCAAGAAAAGCCAAGTCTCAAGTTGAAGTGACGGAAGAGTCATCCAATGATTGGAAGTGACTCTAAGTCACCCGAGGAAAGCAAGGAAATGCAAATCAAGTCGAGATAATAAAAAAGATCCGTTGCCGAGAAAATCAAGAGAATTACTTAAACAAGTAATATCTCCATACCACCTTTCTCGGAGTGCTCAGTCCCGAAGCGTGCAAAAGGAATGAACCAATGGGAAGCACTACACCGTGTCGAACTCAAAAAGTGAAAGAACAATTCATACGAGGAAATGGCAATTCCAAGAACGCAACAAGACAAGCCAACGATCGCAAGTGACTTTCAAAAATAAGCCTATCTCTTCAACGGGCAAATTTTTGAAAGTTCACTATAAAAGGCCGAGGAGTTTGTTTGAGAAAGAAGAGATACATAGATGACACATATGTGAGATATACAAGCATATTAGAAAAACTGAATATTCTCAATCCTCAAGCCTACATTACGAAGAACATCAATCCAACACTCACCGTGAAGGAAAGATAACTTCAATCGGTTGAAGAGGAAAATATCTGAAAACAAAGGGTCTACATTCCGGAAGGATTGTAGGAAGGTTCAAGGTTGAGCCAAGTCTTAAGCTTTTGGAGGGCTTCGTGATCAAATCCAAAGAGCTTGAGCAAGTGAGTCAGTAGTAGCAAGGCAAATGCCCTGTGAAGAAGCCGAGTCGTGCGAGAAGCCACCGAGTGATCAAGGCGTCTCAGGCATCGAGTCCCAAAGGATCAAGTCAACCGTATGATCAAGACTTGTATCGGACTGTTACCACTTTGTAAACCGATCATTACTTAGTGGATTCCTCCAGGAGTTGGAGAAGAGAGGAGTAGAAGAATTACCCCATCTTCGAACCTCTATAAAAATTTCATTGTGTCATTTACATTTCAAAGACTTTAATTCTTGCAATTTTAATCGCTTATATCTGCTAATAAATTTGCTATCCACTTGATAAATTATAAGTACTAAACCAAGCACTAAACTCTTACTTAATCAAACTTAAGGGTGTTAAGTCTTCCAATGAAAACAAAACCACAAATCGAGTTAATTTAGAGCTAACAAATGAGTTACTCCATCAACAACTCGATTGAGTTTGTTGAGTGATTAACTCTCTTGAGTGACTAAGTTGATTTGTCCATCAAGGACACAAATTGCAGTGTAGTATCAACTCTGAGATTTAAAAGGACTAAATCGAAAATTTGGTAAGGTTTATTCAACCCCCTTCTAAACCTTACACTTACACCCTTTGGGACCTACAAGTGGTATCGAGAGCGGTTGGTTCATTGAACCCTCCGCACCGGTTCTTGAACTAGATCTCCAAACTTTTCAAAGTCTGCTTTAGTACTTAAACTTTCAAAACTCTTCTTTATCATTAAAAGTTATTATCATGGAAGCAAATTTGACACGCATCCCTATGTTCACTATTGAAGAATTTGATGATTGGAAAATTCGTATGCGGGCTCATCTATCGGATTAAATGATGAGATGTGGATAGTGATAGAAGATGGGCCTCTGCAAATCTTAAAGGTGAACACGTTATGTACGAAGAGTTGCGGTGAAAGAGAAGAAGATGTTGCTCTAGACCCGGTCATGGTTGAAAAACCAAGAACTGAGTGGACAAATGATGACAGAAAAAGATATAACCTGGACAATGTAGCCAAGGACATCCTCTACAAAACCTTGGACAAAGCCATGTTTAACAAAGTCAAATCATGCAAAACGGCTAAAGAAATGGGACAAGTTTGACATTGATTTGTGAAGGCTCGGAAAGCAAATCAAAGAAAACAAATTATCGGTGGTCAGTCAGAAATTTGAGAACTTCAAAATGATCTCGGGAGAGAACCTGGATCAACTAGACGCTCGGTTCACGAAATCACAAATGAGTTATCTCGCACTTGGAAAGGAATATACACGAAGAAATGTGTATGAAGATCCTAAAAAGTCTTCCAAATGAATGGGAAATGAAGGTCATGGCACTGAGACATTCCATGGACCTATCAAAGACATCCAACCATGAGTTATTCTCGGACCTCAAAGCCTACGAGTTTGAGTGAGAAGAAAAGACCAGGAAGAGACAAATTTGTACCCAAAACAGTTGCTCTAATTGTTAAAGATGGGAAGAGAGCCGAGGTCAAAGAGGTCATTGACCCGGAAGAAATAGCCGATGGTTAAAAGATTTAACAAGTTCTTTAATAAGAACTACAAGAGAGGAAAGGGTGAATCTTCCGAAGACACTCGGCTCCCTCCAAATCAAGGGATGATAGGCCAACCAAGAGAACAAATCATCAAAAAGTTGAGTATCAAAGGGTGACAATCCAAGAATGGAAAGAGCGATCAAAAGGTTGAGTATCTATGTTGGAACTGTAGACAACCAGGTCACTATGCCAATGATCGTCCATATCCTCGTAGTCAACAAGTACAGGGGATGAAGAAGAAAGGAAGATCTTCGAGAGAAAGAAGACAAGAAAAGAAAAAGGCAATGATGGCTGCTGAGATCGATGAAACAACCAAGTCAAGAGAGACAATCGATTCGAGAGCAAAGAAGGCGACTACTCAACCGACTCACGAAGAAGAAGCCTTGATCTGCTTGATGGCCAAAGAACAAGATCAAGAAGATGAGGTACAATCTAACTCAACAAACTCAGACACTAGTGATAGTGACTGTGACACACACACTTCATCACCCACTGATCTTTATGATTCATTAGGCAAAATGATGAAAGATTTTGAACACATTAAATCCTCACACACACTATTGAATGAGGAAAACACTTACTCAAAAGTCAAAACTCAAAGTGACTAAGGAGCCGAGTACTCTAAGTCAAATAGTGATGAGAATGAAAGTTTAAAGGCTTTGAAAATGCTAAATTAGTAGCAGAAATTGCTGCTATAGAAAAGAGGGAGAATGACCTCAAGAATGTTATTGCCTCATTCACTAAGGCATCTAAATCATTGGATGATCTTATCATGAGTCAAAGAGAATGTGGAGACAAGACAGGCTTAGGATTTAATTCCTCTGTGCTATGTCAAACCTCAAAAGTAATTTTGGAAAAAGGATCTTCAAGTCATGAAGAGTCTGAAAAATCCAAAACTCTAAATGTTGCACACACATTCACTCCAAAGCACAATAACAAGCAAACTGGCCTTGGTTACAAAGGAAAAGGAAAATGACCGAGTTGAGTGTCTTTGAAAGACAGTGAGAAGAGATTCACGAGTCCTCAAAGAAACTCCTAACAGAAAATACTCTGTAAAAAGGAAGCAGAGCTACCAAAAATCCCAGAAAATCCATAAAAGAAATACATATGATGGGAATGGTAGAAAATATCCAAGCCAAGCTGATTGGAATAATGTGAACTATCAGCATAAACTTATGGAATATAAGCCCAAATGGCAAAGGCCAAGAACTCAGCAAAGGCCATTCCAAAAGTATAAGAGCTTTCATCAAAGCACACCTATGCACCTAAGCATCACACTCAAAGTCACCACAATTACCCAAGGAAGGCAATTGCTAAAACACATATGCAGGCATACAGACAAAAGAGACAGTTGTATGAACCTAGAATCCCCAAGCAATTTGCCAGAATTAATTATGATTATGGCACTGATAGATGGCAACCCCTTAGAGTCAAATCATTTGGCTATAAGTTGGTTGGATCATCTTACAATTCTAACCCCTCAGGACCCAGACAAGTATGGGTACCTAAAACTTAATTTCCTTGATTGCAGGTTCAAGGAACAGCTGAGTGCCAAGGAACCTGGTACATGGATAGTGGCTGTTCCAGACACATGACAGGAAACAAGAAAAATCTGTCAAAATTCAAGGAAGTTAAAGGAGCAAAAGTCATATTTGGAGGAAATGAAGCTCCTGGTGAAATAAGAGGCATTGGAACCATCAAGAGGAATGGATTAGAAATCACAGACGTTGCATATGTTGAAGGACTCAACTTTAACCTGCTAAGCATCAGTCAACTCTGTGACAAGGGTTACAACGTTGGATTCAACATGGGAATATGCCAAATCAAAGATATTGAATCAAATGAAGTTGTGCTGCAAGGATGTAGACAGAAAAATATGTATGTAGTGGATTGGTCAACTGCAACACCCAGTACTCTCTTACTAGAAAAAGCACAAATTGAATCAAGTTGGTTGTGGCACAAAAAGCCGAGTCACCTGAATTTCAAAACAATTAACAAGTCGGCAAGAAGTCATCTTGTAGAAGGACTTCCGGACTCAGATATACAAGAAGGAGAGTATATGTGATGCATGTCATAAGGAAAGCAAACCAAATCGTCATTTAAAGAAAAGACATGCCCATCCTCAACAAGAATATTACATCCGCTTCATATGGATCTATTTGGCCTAGTGGAACCAAAAAGATAAGTGGAAAGAAATACACCTTGGTGGTAGTAGATGACTATTCAAGATATACATGGACAATATTCATGTGCAAGAAGAAAGAAACTCTACAAAAACTACCACAAATGATGAAGAGGATTCAAAACGAGAAGAGTCAAACCATTATCAAAGTAAGATCGGATAGAGGAACCGAGTTTGTCAATGGAATAATAACTCGATTGTATTGAGAATGGTATTGGTCATGAACTATCATCGCCAAGGACTCCACAAAAGCAGAATGGAGTTGCGAGAAAGAAGGAATAGAACCCTCAAAGAAGCGGCGAAGGACCATGTTAGTCAAGCGGGGTTACCAAAAGATTTTGGGTGAAGCAATCAACACAAACTGCTACACCCAAAACAGATGTATGATAAATAGACAAACACAAAGACTCCCTATGAGATCCGGATGGAAGAAAACCAAATGTTGCATATTTCGAGAATATTTGGATGTAAATGCTTCATCCACAACAATGGCAAAGACAATCTAAAGGCTTTTGATGCTAAAGCCGATGAAGGTATCTTCTTAGGATACTCAAATTGAAAGCAAAGCCTACAGATTACTCAATAAAAGAACTATGGTTACGGAAGAATCCATTCATGTAGTATTCGATGAGCCAAAGGTAAATGGAGAAGACATTGAAGAGTCACCGGTGATAAGTTTGAATCATCCAACCATACGAGAAGAATCCCTATCTTGTGACGCCGCCGAATCATCAATTCGAGAAGAAGATGAGATAGTCAATCTCAAAAACAATTTGGAAAATTTGCGGCTAAGTGATAACGAGAGAGTCGACCACAAAGAACACAACCGCAAGTCGATCAATCCAGCTAACTTACTCCAACCTCGATGTAAGATGGCCGAGAGACCATCCACCGAACTTGTCATTGGAGATATAAGAGAAGGTGTCAAAACAAGATCCAACTCAACAAGAAGCCATGTTCACATGCTTCATCTCGCAAATAGAGCCCAAAGATGTGTCCCAAGCATTGGACGACACACATTGGATTCAAGCTATGCAAGAAGAGTCAATCGGTTTGAGAGAAATAAAGTATGGGAATTAGTGCAAAGACCCATACATCAAAATGTTATTGGAACCAAATGGGTGTTCGAAATAAGATGAACGAGGAAGGTTACGTGGTAAGAAACAAAGCAAGACTAGTAGCCAAAGGATATTGCCAAGAAGAAGGGATAGATTTTGATGAAACATTTGCCCTGTAGCAAGATTGGAAGCTATAAGGATGTTTCTTGCCTATGCACTCACAAGAATTTCATTGTATATCGATGGATGTAAAAAGTGCATTCCTAAATGGTTTATTGGAAGAAGAAGTGTATGTTGAACAACCTCCGAGGATTTGAACAGAAGACTCTTGGAGATAAGGTATACAAACTCAAGAAAGCTCAGTATGGATTGAAGCGAGCACCCGAGCATGGTATGATACCTTGTCACAATCCCTAACGAAAATGGATTCACAAAAGGAAAAGTAGATAGAACACTTTTCGAATTCAAGACAAGAAGAGTATTCTACTTGTTCAAATATATGTTGATGACATCATCTTTGGATCCACAAACAAAGAGTCAGTGTGAAAAGTTTTCAAACCTCATGCAAAGTAAATTTGAAATGAGCATGATGGGAGAGTCGACATTCTTCCTTGGACTCCAAGTGAAACAATGAAGGATGGAACCTTCATAAGTCGACAAAATACACCGAGATTTAATGAAAAATTTGGTATGGAAGAGAAGTCTTCTCGTGAAAATACCAATAAACACATCACCAAAATGGACATGGATGCGGATGGCAAGCCCGTACATCAAACAAGATACGAGCGCTTATTGGATCACTGCTCTATCTCACAAAGAAGCGGGCCGGACATCACCTTTGCTTGTAGGTGTATGTGCAAGATTTCAATCTGCTCCAAAAGAAAGCCATATGACAAAGAACTAAGAGAGTATTGAGATACTTGAAAGGAAGCCAAGAAGTAGGCCTATGGTATCCAAAGGAAGGTGGATTCAAGCTAATTGGCTATTCGGATTCGACTATCTTTGGATGCAGAGTTGATAGGAAGAGCACTTCAGGCACATGTCAAATGCTAGGAAACAAAATGATTTCCTGGTTTAGCAAGAAGCAAAACTCAATAGCCACCTCTACAAATAAGGCGAATACATAGGCTGGGCAAATGTTTTGCCAAGTCCTATGGATGAGACAAAGAATGAGAGACTATGAAATTGAGGAAAAAGAAATTCCAATCATGTGTGATAACACAAGTGCAATTGCAATTACTCAAAATCCTGTGTTGCATTCAAGAACAAAGCATATTGATGTCGATATCACTTCATAAGAGATCATGTTGAAAAGAAAGATATCATCCTGTAATATATTTCAACCGATAAACAACTAGCCGACATCTTCACAAAACCATTATGTGAGTCAAGATTTGAAGAACTCAAACATGAGTTGGGGTTAATTGAGGTGACACACTGGGCGAATCAAAGAAGAGAAATGGAACAAAAAAAAAAAAAAAAAAATGGGGGTGAAAATGAGTCGAAAAGCAAATCACCAAGAAATCACCAGTATTCGGAAAGACAATTACCGAGTCACCGATAGCTGAGTCACTAAGAGAATCGTGAGAAGTAGAGTTAAATCGGCTAAGGGATAAGTTTGAATAACTTATGAGCAAAGTGACAAAAACGCTGTCGTTTTGACTAAGCGGGAATGTTTTAAGAAATACGTCAAAGATAATGATGATGTGTACGGACATAAAAGCCGCACACCAAGCTTATGATTGGATATAAATGCTGCCGCATTAAATACGAGACATGAAATGCTAAATAGGCGTGCAAAATCCAAGCCGTTGATTTCGATCACATTTCAAAAAAAAAAAAAAAAAAAAAAAACCACCCGCACGTCCTTTCATAAACCATATTTAAACCATTTTCGTCCGTTTTCTCTCTCACACTTCTAAAAACTGTTCATTTCTTTCTCTCAAAAGCAAAGGCAAAATTCTCTCGAAACCCTATCTATCTTCAGTCAATTTCTGAGTTTTTCTTCGATATAATCCTGAAAAATGGCACCAACTTATGACTTTACCAAGTTAGGAAAGCAAATCCACACCTACTCTACGGTGGATTTCGAATGATAAAACAGGGTCCGACGACACCCTAGTGAAGAAAATCGCTGAAAAGTTAGAAACGTCCTAAATCTAAAACAGTTTTACGACGATAGAATACCCGATGACATATGTGGAGGAGGTCGCATAATTCTACGTGAATGCCGAGATTCACGATGAAGGAATCAAGTCATCTGCTTCACGGAAAGCGGTGACTATCTCTCGCCAAGTATTTGGCCGATCACCGCTCACTACTACCGGCGGAGCATCGAGATTAACGGCCGATGTAAACCTGGCCGATGCTTGGAAAGAAATAGCCAAGCCTCGACTTTGCCGATAAAATTGTGTTTACAAAGAAACAAGAGATCACAAGGAGGACTATCACAAGTCATTGGACATAGTTGCCAAATGTATCGACATCAAGTTTGGCGGCTTTGACCAATCACAAAGGCAAAGCTGATTGTAATGGCCGCAATCATCGCAGAAAAAGAAGATAAATCAAATGAGTTTGTCTACAGAGACTCTGCCCGAACGTGGGAACAAATCCTTCAAAGAAGATGGCACATTTGGAGGATCCCTAGGATATGGCCTAGTGATTGGCCGACTAATGGAGGTGAAAGGAGTCCCTCTTAGACATGGGAAGGCATTCCATGTTAACAAGAGGATGTTCAGAGCAAACCTCTCGGCGCACAAGAGAGCTTACGCCAAGAGAGTCGACACACCGGTGAGGGGGAATCACCACCCCAAGATACAAATTGTTTCCTCTCCAAATTAAGAAGAAAGTCGCCCTGCAGTAAAAGATCACGCCCCCGCAAAGAAAGAAAACCAAACATGCTCCTCGCCCGCAGCAGTCACACCGCCCAAAGTGTGTCTCATGCCCTGCAGAGCGGTCGAGAAGGACTCACAAATACCTTCTCCGATCGTCAAAAAGAGGAGAACCGAGAAGCCACGACGTCCCGCTCCCGAGAAAAGACACCAAAGACGGCCCCGGCCGCTCAAGACTCGAGAGGACACCGTCTCTCGAACCGTAAATCCTCTCGGTACAAACAAGGAGACGAAGAAGAATCATTAAGCGATCCGAATCGAGAAACCAACTGAGTCGATTACTCGCCTAGAGAAGATACTGGAGACTACCGGAGAAGTAGAGTCTCCGGATGTAGTTGATGAAACAACGAAAGTCTGCCGAAGGCGATCACAGAGGCAACTCAAGACACAACTGTAATTCATACAAACTGAAGCACAAGAAGAACTCCTAGAGCGGATAGTGATGTAATGATCCTATCTCCACCTTACCCGGATATCCAAAATCGTCTGCGTGAGTGGAGGAAATGGAAGTTGAGTAAGTCAAGGAACAGTTCCAACGGCCGAGTTTATAGAAGAAGAAGAGGAACTGCTAAATTTCCTTGGACTAAAATCGTGCCCCAAAGACTTGATGAAGACAATCGCTTAGATATCCTGCAGATTTACAAGGAAAAGGAGAGAGAAAAGCAAGTCGGAGGAAGCGAGGCACGTGAGAAGGCAAGCATCCGCCCTATCTCCGCACCACGAACACACACATCCTCTCCTTGATGTCTTCTCGGACGATGATGAGGATCCGAGAGAATGCCGCCGCCACGAAAGAGTTGCAAATGCAGCAAGCATTGCACGAATCAAGAATCCTTCACGAGCAAAGATTGATGGAGGGACCAGGAGAGTCCTCCAACACACACCGAAATTGATCCAATGGGAGTGGTTCAAAGAAATCGCCAATGTTGTTGCTTGCTACCACTTCCCCACTCACTCGGAAGAAGGCAATAAGGAATCGGCGATGAACCGGGACAATGGGGACCCCGGTCGAGCCAACCCCTATTGAAGGTGTGTTACCACCGCCCAACGGCCGAACAATCAATCGAAACAGAGCTTGGAGACGAGTGACCCCATTCAAGTTACTCACCGGGCGCCACCGAGGGGGAACTCCCTCCACTGCAAAGCAAGGTCGGAGGATGCTTTGCGCAGATGACTCCACAACGAATCAAGGAGGCGAAGTAGAGAAAATACAAACACAAGAAGAACAACAAGTTGCCATCAACGAAGCTCGGGGCATATTGAGACTGCTCACCGAGGTGCCAAATCGCTTAGAAGGCTAATGACGCTGCGATGCGGTCGAGGCACGAGATGGAACGCCCCGGGAGTTAACACTGGGCGATGAAAGTGCAATCCATGGGGTTGAGACTCCAATGGATGCCACCGCGAGAAGACCCTAAGACATGACACACGTCGAAAGGGAGGACCAAGCCTCGCCGCAGAGAGACCCGCTAGCTGGAGGTAATGAAGGCCCACGGGAGGTTGAGACTTCCCGGGTAAAGAAGTCAAGTCGAGAACATCCCTCCCGCTATAATCGACCCATCCGAGAAGGAGATAAGCGCACTTCGCATTCCTGATTCCTAGGATAATCCCGATGTATCCTTTCTCGGGATCGGAAGGCACGCTATCGATAAGGCCGAAGACCGCCTACGCAATTGGAAAAATCACCGAGACCAACGGTTTTAAGACAAAAAAGGCAGTGCTCAAGAAAATCGAGACCAACAAAGTCATGAGACAGTGAGGCTCAAGAACCGGGACTACTTCACAACAAAACCCACCAACCAAAGATCCACCGAGCAAAGCCGCTCAAGCTGCAAGCAGATCGATTCCCAAAAGAACTTCACGCGCACCGCTCATCATCGGACGATCCCGTTGGCGGCGATGAATCTTTTGTAGAATCTTTCCCTTTTTCACCGGAGATACCGAGAACTCCACGAAGAGTCGAAAAAACGAACAAGCACGCTATCACAAACCAGCTCTGTTCTTCCATCGTGACACCATTGTTCCAAATGATTATAATTTTGATGTTTGCGATGGCCATCGCCTTCAACGGAAGAATCACCAAGTACGAGAAGTGTTCAAGGCACTATTTGCCGAGGTTGAACGGATGGAGAGGCATCGAGCCTCTTTGGATATGCGACCGACAACAGAGATGCCACCCTTACAGTACGACTTGAGAGGCATAACAAATCGAATCGGGGAATGGTGGCAACAAAGAAGAAACAATGCGTGTGGAACAAGTGAGATACTTCAGGACATTGTTCAACAAGTCGCTAGTGTGGAGAGTCGAAAATGCCGATGCAAAAACGAAGCCGAGAGAACATATTGAGCACATGCATGAAGCTCATATCTGCCGAGATAAAGCTCACTGCGTGAGCGAGTACAAATGATCTACAACGTTTGGAAGAACACATGACTAGAAATTTCAGCCTTCTCATAGCCGAGATGAAGTGATTTCAAAGAGTCCAACGCTACTCGATCCGAATTCCGTGCTACTTACAACGCAGCGACTTGAAGCGAACTCGACTATCCGCAGCTCGACTTCATGCTTGCCAAAGATGTTCCCTGGGTTCCTCTATCCTTTGATGATGCCAAAAAGGGGAAGAGGAATACCTTAAAGCAAAGAAAATCAAGTCGAAAAGAAAGGAGCAAAATGAGAAGGGAAAATCACCGAGGAAATTTTGAAACAAAAGAAAGGAAAATCTGTGAGGGGGAAGGATCAAAAGATATGACCTTGATGATTGCACAAACCCCTCAACAGGGTCCTCACACAAATGACATTATAAGCGAAAAACTCCCGTGACTGACTCGCCACTCCAACACTCTGTATCTATGGCCGAGAAGAGAAAAACAATTGAAGAAGGGGATGAAGGAAGTGGAAGGAAGAATGGATGCCGAGTTATGAACATCTTGAAAGAACACGGAGGCATTCCAAAGAGACAGAGACACTTATGCCATTTCGGATGTCGGGACGAGCCACGATCGGTTGACGAATTCAAAACGCTCGAATCAAGGATACTTTGCAAATATTTCTATGGCTCAAGCTTGGGACTTGTCTTGGGAAAAGGGTCTCACATTATGTGAAGAAGGCGACAGCGAGCGGACTACCTGGCGATCCTCTGGGCTGGTCACTCCGGTCACTCACCGAAAGAAGAAGACCCCAAAGACAAAGATACGCCCCAGAGGTAGAGGAGGAAGCGATGAGTGGAGGAAGAAGCTTGGACCTGGCCTCCGCCCAAGAATATTGAATACGTAGATCCGGGAAAGAAAGGAGGAATCTCTTTAAGGGCTTGACCAAGTGGCAAATTTGAAAGTGGCTAAAACTAACGCCGAGTATGCAAAAAGAATAGAAGAAGAAAACAAGAGACAAACTCGGCTATGGCGGGAGAGAGAGACAGAAAGAATAAGAAAAGATGAAGCCGCCAGAAGGCATATGAAAAGAAAAAAGAAAGCGGTGATGACGAGAAGAAGAGAAGAAGAGAAGAAGATCTTGAACAAGATGAAAGAAGGAGACAAATAAGGAGATGAAGTGTTCTTTGTCCAACCCTTCGTGTATTTTATTATGTAAATACATACAATGTAAGTCTTCTGTAATAAAGCTATAAATTCTTTATTTTTTTGTGAAGACAATTATATACTCTGATACACCTTGTAAACAGTTGTGTTAAGTACAAGAATGATATGATCAATAAAAAGATTGATTCTGCGCATACATTCTATGTCAATACACTATCTGTATGTATCTTTGTTATTTGCATTTTTGTATGGTTTAAGTTTTGGCATCATCAAAAAGGGGGAAATTGTTAGGAATTTTATTGTTTAGATTTTGATGAATGCCATGTAAAACTTAGAATAGAAAGTTGGCACCCCAATTCTTGTTGTAAAATGCATTGTAATGAATAGAGCTGGCCAAGCTGAGTTAAGTCAGCTACGCCCTAACATGCAAGAAGACAACTGAAGACTTGAAGGAAGACTCCGCTGCGAAACAGCTGAGTATGGCAAAGAAGAGTAGATGGGAACTCTATCAAGAAGCAACAGATGCAAACAGTGGTGGAGCATCACCAAGTCAACTCAAGAAAAGCCAAGTCTCAAGTTGAAGTGACATAAGAGTCATCCAATGATTGGAAACTGACTCTAAGTCACCCGAGGAAAGCAAGGAAATGCAATCAAGTCGAGATAAATGTAAAAGATCCGTTGCCGTAAAATCAAGAGAATTACTTAAACAAGTAATATCTCCATACCACCTTTCTCGGAGTGCTCGGTCCCGAAGCGTGCAAAAGGAATGAACCAATGGGAAGCACTACACCGTGTCGAACTCTAAAAAAGTGAAAGAACAATTCATACGAGGAAATGGCAATTCCAAGAACGCAACAAGACAAGCCAACGATCGCAAGTGACTTTCAAAATAAGCCTATCTCTTCAACGGGCAAATTTTTGAAAGTTCACTATAAAAGGCCGAGGGAGTTTGTTTGAGAAAGAAGAGATACATAGATGACACATATGTGAGATATACAAGCATATTAGAAAAACTGAAATATTCTCAATCCTCAAGCCTACATTACGAAGAACATCAATCCAACACTCACCGTGAAGGAAAGATAACTTCAATCAGTTGAAGAGGAAAATATCGAAAACAAGGGGTCTACATTCCGGGAAGGATTGTAGGAAGGTTCAAGGTTGAGCCAAGTCTTAAGCTTTTGGAGGGCTTCGTGATCAAATCCAAAGAGCTTGAGCAAGTGATCTGTAGTAGCAAGGCAAAATGCCCTGTGAAGAAGGCGAGTCGTCGAGAAGCCACCGAGTGATCAAGGCGTCTCCGGATCGAGTCCCAAAGGATCAAGTCACCGTGTGATCAAGACTTGTATCCGGACTGTACCACTTTGTAAACCGATCATTACTTGGTGGATTCCTCCAGGAGTTGGAGAAGAGAGGAGTAGAAGAATTACCCCATCTTGAACCTCTATAAAAATTTCATTGTGTCATTTACATTTCAAAGACTTTAATTCTTGCAATTTTAACTCGCTTATATCTCGATAAATTTGCTATCCACTTGATAAATTATAAGTACTAAACCAAGCACTAAACTCTTACTTAATCAAACTTAAGGGTGTTAAGTCTTCCGCTAAAAACAAAACCACAATCGAGTTAATTTAGAGCTAACAAATGAGTTACTCCATCAACAAATCGATTGAGTTTGTTGAGTGATTAACTCTCTTGAGTGACTAAGTTGATCATCCATCAAGGACACAACTCGTGTAGTATCAACTCTGTAGATTTAAAAGGACTAAATCGAAAATTTGGTAAGGTTTATTCAACCCCCCCTTCTAAACCTTACACTTACACCCCTTGGGACCTACATTCATGAATTTTGCATAATTTGGTATTTGCTCAAGTGCATCGGCAAAAGGAATGTTGATGTGAATTTTCTTGAATATTTCCAAAAACTTGGAAAATTGAGAGTCCAACTTTTTCTTCTGAAACCTTTGTGGAAAAGGAAGAGAATTTCGTAATACATTATCAGAATTGGAAATTGGTTTTACCTCAGGTTTCTCAATTTCTGATTGCTTGTCAATGTCCTCTTCATTGTGGAGTGTTTCAGAGCTTGCTTTCGGTTCATTGGTAGCATGAGTAGGCAACTTTGGTTCATCATATTCAGTTCCACTTCTCAATTTAGTGACCTTGCAATGCTCACGTGGGCTCACCTCGGTGTTACTTGGAAACGTATCAACTTTCTGTTGTGAATTAATAGCCGTGGCCAATTGGCCCACTTGTGTCCCCAAAGATTTGAGATGACTCTCAATTGTTGTAACCCTTGAACTCAAATTGTCCATGTTAGAATCGGTCTTGTTCATCCTTGCTCGTGTTTCTACAAGAAATGAACTAAGTAATTCTTCCAAAGACGGGTTTTGTTCTCCCACGTGTGTACTTGTACTTGCTTGATTTTGAAATCCCGGAGGTGGTTGCAACACATTTCTCATATTGATATACGAGAAATTTTCATGATTGCGAAGTCCCGGATGATAGTGCATTGGCAATTGATTCCCTCTATTGTTGAAACCCCAATTGTTCACATAATTGGCTTGCTCCGTATTGGGATTCACCACTTCTTGACTTACCTCCATAACAACCTCTGTTTGTTGTTTTCCACCCAAATTTAGAGTGGCAATTTGCTTTGACAATGCGGAAATTTGAGAGGCTAATGCGGACATAGTATCAAGTTCAAGACCACCGACAACTTTTCTTGGCGTAGATCTCTCAGAAAGCCATTGATAACTATTGGCAGCCATTTCTTCTAGTAAAAGCATGGCTTCACTTGGAGTTTTAGCCATCAATGTACCTCCCGCTGCAGCATCTATAATAGTTCTCGAATGCCCATTCATACCATTGTACAAATACTGAACTTTTTGCCAATCTGTGTACCCGTGTTGTGGACACCTTCTCAATAATTCTTTGAATCGCTCCCAAACATCGTAGAGTGGTTCAAAGTCGATCTGATGAAATTGAGCAATCTCACTCTTCAGTTGAAGTGTCTTGCTAGGTGGAAAGAATTTTGCCATAAATATTTCAGTGAGATCATCCCAACTAGTGATACTTCCGGGTGGGAAGGTTTGAAGCCATTGTCTAGCTTTATCACGAAGAGAAAACGGAAACAACCTCAACCGAGTAGCTTCATCAGGAACTCCATTCATTTTTATAGTGTCACAAATGTCGAGAAAAACAGCCAAATGAGCATTAGGGTCGTCAACAGCACTTCCCCCAAACTAGTTTTGTTGTACCATGTTTATCAGGGCCGATTTTAATTCAAAATTGTTCGCATTAATTGGTTGGCGAACAATGTCTGAATAGTTTTGATTCGTGGTTGGTCTAAAATAGTCCCGAATAGCCCTTTCCGGTGGTGCAATAATGGGTATGCGGTTTTCCTCTTCACCGTTTCCTGCCATTTTTGTGAATTCGATTCTTCGTGCGGCTCTAATCTTCCGGAGTGTTCTTTCAATTTCTGGATCAAATAAGATTAAATTAGCACTTTTATTTCTTTGCATCAACAAGAAAACACAAAAATGGCAATAACCCTATTGTAACAAGAACCAATCTAAATTAAAGTAAAACTACTAAGTAATAATATTAGCGCAAATAAGATGAATTATTCCCCGGCAACGGCGCCAAAAACTTGTTAGAGATTTTTCTAACCACAAGTCTACGGTGTCAAGTTTTAATATAGTGAAAGTAAGGTTGTCGTATCCACACGGAATAATTATTGAATTATTGCTAAGTACTATAATATAGTAGTCCAACTTTATTTAGAAATTCAATATTTGATGGAGTTTATTATACTAGAATAACAAAAATAAATTAAAAATATGAAAATACAAATGAGTTTATCCAAATGATTAAATGAATTCTAGTGGTGTGATGAATCTAGTTATCCCTTATGTTATCAATATGGTTTATCATTCATCAATTACCAATTTATAAGTCAAGATTTCTACAATAATCATTTCCTCTCTCGAGTGCCAAATGATTTTAGATCTCAATTGGAAAATCAATATCTCTATAAAATCACCAATTGAAATCTCAATAAAAACTATGAATCTTAATAAATGACTTCAAAGGATTCACAAATCTTTCAATTCTATGAAATCCTAGGTTATGCTATTTCAAGGTCATGTATTCAATTACTTCTCTCAAGTATCAAATCAAATACACCAAACACTCTAAATTATTGATCAAGTTATAATTTAGAAGCAATAGATCCAAATAGCACAAATACATTGAGAAATCTAGATTGACAAACCACAATCTCAAAACATAAGTTAAAACATAGATTACATCATCGCTATAGAATTATAGAGTTTAGCTCATGATTGAAGAAAATGAATACATAAGAATACAACAACACATCTTACAAGATATGAAGAAAGCAACAAAATGAGAACAAGAGTTGAGGGATCTTCTCTATTTCTAGATGATAGAAGCATTCAATCTTCTTCTCCAAACTTTTCCCAAGATGTTCCAAGCCTTCTTCCTTGTCTTGTAGCTGTTTTGTTGGCTGCCCAAGGGTCTAAGATCCCTAATTTTACGCCCCGAGGCTTCTATTTATAGTCCCATAAAAGTCCAAGAAAGAGGGTAGGTGACATAAAAAATTCCGCCCCCGGGCGCTGTGGCGCCCAGCAATTTCCCACAAAAATGCCGCCCGGGCGCTGCAGCGCCCACGCTCTATCGCGTGCATCGATCTGCCCGGGCACTACAGCGGTGGGCGTTGGGCGCTACAGGGCCCCACTTGAATTTGGGAGTGTTGGCCCTGTACCGGGCGCTGCAGCGCTGCGGCCCGCCCATCTTAAAAGTACAAAATGCAATTTTTCATTGTTTCTTCTTCCTCAAACGCGATTTATTCCTTCCTAGCACCATTTTTTATCATTTTCTTCATTTTTCGGCTACCAAATCTGTATTGACTCTTCATCGACACTTAATGAAATAAATTAGACTCTAACGACTCTAAAACACCGAAAATTAATACAAAATCCTAAACTAAAATACTCGATTAGTTGGTAAATTACCAACTTAACAATGAGGCTTATCTAGAAACATCTTCTATCAAGACTTTAACTAAGATAGGGGATTAAGATATATATATATATATATATATTGATATCTCCCTACTATTAGTCTATTAGAAAAATGTGTCCCCCCACATAGAAAAGAATAATATCTCTGCTAAACTTCTTGGAGCATCACAAAAAATATCCAATGGTCTAAGGTGTGTGTTTATTCGATTGATACTCTTGTAGTGTCCATTTGAGCGAGAATAATGTTTGCCTGCCCCGTTTGTAGTACAAGAAGTTCGAGCAACAAGAAGGGCATTGGCGTACACAGTTCATGGAGTTGTACACATCATCAAAGACGGCTTATAGGTGAACCGTAGATCCGTGTGAATCGGTTCATCCGCTGCTAAGGTAATCCCCATTCATATATATTATGTGGCTTATGTGACTTAATTATTAACACTTTTAGAAGTAATATAATTATTAAAACCAATGGAAATACTAATATTGGGAAATCCTTTTTTTTCCAGCTAATGGAGGAATCCATTTAATCCAATACCAGAGAAAGTAAAGTAAATAGAGAAAATGGTGAGTTGATGGAAATGAAGGTATGTTTATAGATGGGAAGGAGTGTATCGCAACTAAAAAAAACTAGCAATGGCGTCAGCTTCGTCGCGTAAAGATAGAATTATTGCTATATATTGATGAATTTGCATCCACAATATTGTGAATTTTAAGATGTTATTGTTGTATACATGTGTAAATATTGTGACTTTGATTGAGGTGGTGATATGTTGTAGTGTTGTTGGTTTTGGAGGTGGGCTTCATGATGATGAAGCAAAATGACGGAGCCACGGTGGTCATCATAGCAATGTGAAGTCGCAACTATGGTGACTAGGGATCTATTCTTGGGTTGTATAGGAGCAAATTTAGGTGTACTATAAAAATATATGGCGCTTTGGCGCAAAAATAGGACTCGAACATTATGGTAGGCAGCAGAGCGCATACTGAAGTGTTCTCGTCTCCCATTTGATTTCAATCCATAGATTTTATTTGTTGGTGTACAACCACAATTCTACAACTATATGTATTGTATAAATGTGAATATAGTATGTATGGATGTATATAGGTGTTTTTATATGTACGTGTGAAGAAAGGAAAAGAAAGATTATCAAATAGATTAATTTGATAAATGCATTGTTGGTAATTTTAGTTTCTTTTTTAATAAAACATTATTACAAATATTGTTGGGAAATTGATTGTTTAGATTTTGATGAATGCCATGTAAAACTTAGACTAGGAAGTTGGCACCCCATTTTCTTTGTATTTTGCATTGTAATAGATAGGGTTGTACGAGCTGAGTCAAGTCAGTTATGCCTGGATATGCAAGAAGTCAACTGAAGGCTAAAATGAAGACTCCGCTGTATAGCAGCTGAGTATGGCAAGGAGGAGAAGTCAAGAACTCGACTAAAGGAGTATCAGTTGGCTACAGTTGTGAGAAGTGTCAGTCAAGTCAACTCTAAACAACCAAGTCAAGTTGAAGTGACAGATGAGTCTTCCAATGATTGGGAGCTGACTCGAAGTCACCTGGGGAAGTCAAGGAACTGCAGTCAAGTCAAGACAACTGAAAAGAGTCCGTTGCATAGAAGTCAAGAAAGTTACTTAAATAAGTAATACTTCCATGCTGCAATATTCTAAAGTGCTCAGTCCCAGAAGCGTGCAAAAGGAATAAACCAATGGGAGGCACTGCACCTGTGTCAGGCTCTGAAAAGCTGAAGGTTCATTTAATACGAGGAAATGTCAATTTCAAGGACTGCAACAAGACAAGCCAACGACCACAAGTGTCTTTTGAAAATTAGCCTATCTCTTCAACGGGCAGATTTTCAAAAGAACACTATAAAAGGCTGAGGAATCAATTTGAGAATATGAGACCTTGTATACCTAAACTGCGAACATTCAAGCTAACATTCGAGTTGTATCCAAGCAAAATATTCTCAAGTTATTCAAGCAAATCCTCAAGCCTAAAATTGGAAGGAAATCAATCCAACACCAAGCTGTGAAGGAAAGACAACTTCAAACTATTCAAGAGGAAACTTTTGAAGAATCAAAAGGGGTCTACATTCCAAGGAGGATTTTAGAAAGGTTCAAGGTCGAACCAGTCTCAAGTTATTGGAGGGCTTCGTGATCAAATCCAAGAAGCTTGAGCAAGTGAGTCAAGTAGCAAAGGCAAACCCTGAAGAACTCCGAGTCGGACGAGAAGCCAACCGTGTGACCAAGGCATCTCCATCGAGTCCCAAAGGATCAAGTCAGCTGTGTGATCAAGACTTGTATCTGGACTGTTAACCACTTTGTACACTGATCAATACTTAGTGGATTCCTCCAGGAGTTGGAGAAGAGAGGAGTAGAAGAATTACCCCATCTCTGAAACCCTTTCTCACTATGGAGTTTCAGATGACTTATGTTGAAGAAGTCGCTCAGTTCTACGTGAATGCTGAAGTTCACGACGAGGGCATCAAGTCCTCTGTTCATGGAAAAGAGTTTACGATCACTGCTGAGGATCTAGCGAAGCATTGTTTGCTTCCGTCGGAAGAAAAGCCGGAGATATTGGAAGCTGATGTAAACTTGGCTGCTGCATGGAAGGAAGTGGCCAAACCTGACTATGCTGCGAAGGTGGTTTACACAACTGATAAGAAGCTGCTGAAAGAAGATTACCACAAGTTGATGGATATTGTTGCCAAGTGCGTAGACATCAAATTTGGAAGCTTTAATCACCTTTCCAAAACTAAGTTGATCGTGATGGCTGCGATTATGCAGGAGAGTAAGGTAAATTTGGCTGAGTTTGTATACAGCAGACTCTGCCAAAATGTTGGAAATAAGTCTTTCAAGGAAGATGGATCGTTCGGAGGATCCTTGGGGTATGACCTTGTGATTGGCCGGCTGATGGAGGTGAAGGGAGTTCCACTCCGACATGGAAAGGCGTTCCATGTCAACAAGAAGATGTTCCGATCGAATCTTTCTGGAGCTCAGAAGAGAGCTTATGCCAAGAGAGTGGATACAAGTGAGGGGGAATCAGCTGATCCTGTAGATACAGCTGTCTCCTCCCCTCCCAAAAGAAAGTCGCCCGTAGAAAAAAGATCGATGCCCCAAAGAAGAAAGAAGATGAAAGATGCACTGCCCTGCCACAGCAGGGAAGAAGGAAGGAATCCTTAGTACCTTCTCCTGGACTGGAGAAGAAGAGGACTGCCAAGACGAGAAAGACAGATGCCTCTAAGACAACTGCGAAGGCCTTTACCTTCGAGAAACCAGAGGAAGTGGAACCAAACGTTTCTCTGGTGAAAACCAAAAGAAGAAGAAGACTCATCAAGCGTTTAGAGCTTGAGAAAATAGCTGAGTCTGCCACTCAGCTGGAACAGATCGCTGAAACAGCTGGAGAAGTAGAGTCTCCAGAGATTATTGATGCAACTGCCAAGTCTGTTGAGGCCGATCAGCAGAGGCAAGTCGAAGACCCAGCTATGGACAGGACAGCTGAGAAAAAAGAAGCAGCTAAGACAGTTGAATCTCCTGTCGACAGGACTGCATCTCCGCCTGCGACAGACGCTGTTGAGGGTGAAGAGCAGCAAGCTCTACTACCCTCCATTCCTGAGAAAGAAGTTCAGCAGGAAGATGATGATGATGATGTGATCATGCTATCTCCACCATATCCAGATATCCAAAATCGTCTGCGAGAATGGAGGAAGTGGAAGCTAAGTCGATCGAGGGAACAGTTCCAAAGACCTGAGTTTATTGAAGAAGAAGAAGAACTGATGGATTTCCTCGGTTTGACCACAGTGGTCCAGGCATTGGATGAGGAGAATTGCATAGATATTTTAAACATCTTCAAAGAAAAGGAGAAGGAGCGACTGGCAGAGGAAGCTGAAGCCCGAGAGAAGGCCAATATATGTCCTTTCACTGGAACCACTGATCACACTCATCCTCACCTCGATGTTCTCTCAGGAAGTGATGAGGATCTGAACCCTACTGCTGCTACAGAAGAGTTGGACATGCAACAAGCCATGCGGGAATCCAGAGTAATACATGAGCAACAGCTGATGGAAGGACTTGGAGAGTCTTCCAAATCACAGTTGGAAATTGACCCTATGGGAGTGGTGCAGCAAATTGCAACTGTTGTTGCTGCGACCACTTCCCCAACTCATTCTGATGACGGATATAAGGGCATTGGCGATTAAACTGGGAATTCAGGGACCCAAGTCGAGCCAACCCCTAT
Source organism: Rehmannia glutinosa (assembly GCA_016081115.2). Lineage (NCBI taxonomy): Eukaryota > Viridiplantae > Streptophyta > Magnoliopsida > Lamiales > Orobanchaceae > Rehmannia > Rehmannia glutinosa. The sequence continues at coordinate 55,922,719 of CM071935.1, forward strand.
TGAAGGTGTCTTACCACCTGCCCCAACGGCTGAACACTCAAAGGAAACAGCCGGGAGTTTGGAGAAGAGTGACACCATTCCAAGTCACTCAGCTGGTGTGCCAGCTGAGAGGGAAACTCTCTCCACTGCAGCTAGGTCGGAGGTTGCTGCAGATGACTCCACACTGAATCTAGGAGGCGAAGTGGAGAAGGAACAAGAAAAAGATACACAGCAGGTTGTGACTGACGAAGCTCGGATAGTTGAGACTGTCTCAGCTGAAGTGCCAACTGCTCTGCAGGCTGAGGACACTGCTGATGCAGTCAAGGCACAGGATGGATCTGCCTTGGGAGTTAACACTCTGGGCAGTGAAAGTGCAATCCACGAAGTTGAGGCTTCTGTGGATGCCACCGTCGAAGACCCCAAGACAACTGAGTCTGTCGAAGGGAATGACCAAGGCCTTGCTGCAGTTGAGACTGCAGGAGGTACTGAAGGCCTACGGGAGGTTGAGACTTACCAAGGTAAAGAAGCAGAAGCACAGAACATCCCTCCAGTTATCATCGATGCATCTGAGAAGGAGATAAGTGCCCTTCATGATTCCCAAGACAACCCTGATGTAACATTTCTGGGATCTGAAGGTGAAGATGAGGCTGAGTCATCCCCCGTTGCAAGTCCAAATGACTCAGCTGAGGATGTTCCTCTCAGCACGAGTAAGCCAGAATTCAAGGCTGCTCATCAAAAATTAACTTTGATGATGAGCCACCCCTACAAGTCTCATCATCGTCCGATGACGCTACTGATACGGCCGAGGACCAGACAACTCATATGGAAAAACCAGTTGAGACCGATGAAGCTGTTGAGACAGCTGAGGCTCAGCCAGCTGGGTCCATACCACAACAGACCCCAGCTGAATCACAGTCAACTGCGCAGGCTCCCAAAGCTGCAGCAGAATCGACTCAACCGGGCACATCACGGCCGCAAGTCACAGTTGAACAGATTCCCTATGTCCGTGATGATGCGTTTGAACAAACTTTCCCTTTCTCACTGGAGCTGCCTGATCTTGATGAAGAATCAGCTAGAGATCAACAACGTTTCCATAGACCTGATCTAGTCATTCCAACAGATACCATCGTTCCAGCCAACTTTGACTTTGACGCTGCTTGGCCACCAGCTGAGACGGAGGTAACAACTGAGGTTCGAGAAGTTTTTAAGGTTATATTTGCGGAGATAGAGAAGATGGAAAGACACCAGGCCTCATTAGATATGCGGCTGGATAACCGAGATGCTAATCTTACTGCCGATCTGCATGGAATCATAGTCAGGATCCGGGAATGGTGGCAACAGCAACAAACAATGCGCGTGGAACAAGTCAGATACTTCAAAGCATTGTACAATAAGATGCTAATCTGGAGCGCTTATAATGATGACATGAAGAAGAGGATGCAAGAAAACATTGATAGAATGCATACCTCTCATACCACAGAAATGGAGCTCCTGCGCGAATTTCATCGAAAATAACTTCTGCACGTAGAGGAGAACATGAATGAAAAATTCAGCATTCTTATGGATGAAATGAAATTGGTGTCAGCCGAATCCAACGCCACTCGCACAGAATTTCGAGAAGCATACTCCGCAGTTGCGAGAATCCAAGCGAACTCGGCTATCAGTCGCCTAGATTTCATGCTTGCTGGCAAGTTTCCTGGGGTTCCTCTCTCCTTTGATGATGCCAAAAAGGGGGAAGAGGAATACCTAAAGACATTGGAAGGGTCCACAGCTGAGAAAAAGGACGCAGCTGTGAAGGAGAAGACAGCTGAAAAGCAGAAGAAAGAAAAGGGAAAATCAGTTGAGGGGGAAGGTTTGAAGGATATGACTTTGATGGTTGCTAGAACCCCTCAACAAGGACTTGTCATAGCTGACATAATCAGCAAACTTCCAGTGACTCTGCCGCTCCAACACTCTGCTGTGCCCATGTCTGAAAAGAGGAAGATAGTAGAAGCAGAGATGTCGGAGATTGAAAGAAAAATGGATGCCCGTGCGATGGACATACTGAAACAATACGGAGGCATTCTGGCAGGAAGAGACACTGATGCCATTTCAGATGTCGGAACCGAGCTTAGATCTGTTGATGAATTCAAGACGCTCGCATCCGAAGGATACTTCGAGAACATGACCATGGCCCAAGCCTGGGACTTGTATTGGGAAAAAGGCCTTAAGCTATGTGAAGAAGCTGATAGACAGCAGACTCTGCTGGTCACTCTGCTGGTCACTCTGCTGGCCACTCTACTGGAAAGATGAAGGCCCCAGTACAACACATACCCAGATGAAGAAATAGAAGCAGTGGAGGAAGAGGTTTCAAACCTAGACCTCTACCTAAAAACATTGAATACATAGATCCAGGGAAGAAAGGAGGGATCTATTGGGCTGGGTTTGACGAAGTAGCCAACCTGCAAGTGGCCAAGAATAATGCTGAGTATGTAAAGAGAATCGAAGAAGAAAATAAAAGACAAACTCAGCTGTGGGAAGAGAGACAAGAAAGAAAAAGAAGAGATGAAGCTGCCAGAAAAGCCTATGAGAAAAAGAAAGCGGTGAAGAAGAAGAGAAGAAGAGAAAAAGGTCAGAAGATGACAGAGCTGATGAAGAAAGAAGGAGGCAGCGAAGGAGTTGAAGTGTTGATGTCCACCCCTTCATGTAATTTACTTTGGTAAATACATAAGTATGTAAGTCTTCTGTACATTGAATAAGAAATTTGTAATTTCTCTATCTTTTTTACGTAGACATAGATGTTTGCTCTGATATACTTTGTAAACAGCTGTGTAAAGGACAAGAATGTTATGATCAATAAAAAGATTGATTCTACGCATACATTCTCTGTTACTACACTACCTGTATGTATCTTTGATGCTTACATTCTTGCATGTATGTTTTAAGTTTTGGCATCATCAAAAAGGGGGAAATTGATTGTTTAGATTTTGATGAATGCCATGTAAAACTTAGACTAGGAAGTTGGCACCACATTTTCTTTGTATTTTGCATTGTAATAGATAGGGTTGTACGAGCTGAGTCAAGTCAGCTATGCCTGGATATGCAAGAAGTCAACTGAAGGCTAAAATGAAGACTCATTGTATAAGCAAATTAGTATGGCAAGGAGGAGAAGTCAAGAACTCGACTAAAGGAGTATCAGTTGGCTACAGTTGTGAGAAGTGTCAGTCAAGTCAACTCTAAACAACCAAGTCAAGTTGAAGTGACAGATGAGTCTTCCAATGATTGGGAGCTGACTCGAAGTCACCTGGGGAAGTCAAGGAACTGCAGTGAAGTCAAGACAACTGAAAAGAGTCTGTTGCACAGAAGTTAAGAAAGTTACTTAAATAAGTAATACTTCCATGCTGCAATATTCTAAAGTGCTCAGTCCTAGAAGCGTGCAAAAGGAATAAACCAATTGGAGGCACTGCACCTGTGTCAGGCTCTGAAAAGCTGAAGGTTCATTTAATACGAGGAAATGTCAATTTCAAGGACTGCAACAAGACAAGCCAACGACCACAAATGTCTTTTGAAAATTAACCTATCTCTTCAACGGGCAGATTTTCAAAAGAACACTATAAAAGGCTGAGAAATCAATTTGAGAAGAGGAGACCTTGTATACCTAAACTGCGAATATTCAAGCTAACATTCGAGCTGTATCCAAGCAAAATATTCTCAAGTTATTCAAGCAAATCCTCAAGCCTAAAATTCGAAGGAAATCAATCCAACACCAAGCTGTGAAGGAAAGACAACTTCAAACTGTTGAAGAGGAAACTTTTGAAGAATTAAAAGGGGTCTACATTCCAAGGAGGATTGTAGAAAGGTTCAAGGTCGAACCAGTCTCAAGTTATTGGAGGGCTTCGTGATAAAATCCAAGAAGCTTGAGCAAGTGAGCTCAAGTAGCAAGCGCCGCCCTGTGAAGAAGCTGAGTCGACGAGAAGCCGGATGTGTGACCAAGGCATCTCCATGACCGAGTCCCAAAGGATCAAGTCGGCTATGTGATCAAGACTTGTATCCGGATTGTTAACCACTTTGTACTGATCAATACTTAGTGGATTCCTCCAGGAGTTGCAGAAGAGAGGAGTAGAAGAATTACTCCATCTTCGAACCTCTATAAAATTTATTGTGTCATTTACATTTCAACATTTGATTTCTGCTTATTACATTTTATCTGCTGATAATTTGCATTCCAACTGATAATTAACAAGTGCTAAAATCAAGTGTTAAAAATAAACTTAAACCAAATTCAAGGGTGTTAAGTCTTCCATAAAAATCTTATCACACCAAGTTAAGTTTTAGACTAAACAAAGAGTTATTCTATCAACAAAATCAATCGAGTCATTGAGTGGCTAACTCTGCTGGTTAACTAACTTAGTTGTCCACCAAGGACTTAGCTGTGTATTTTACTCTGAAATATCTTAAAAGGACTAAAATCGAAAAGTTGGTAAGGTTTATTCAACCCCCCTTTCTAAACCTTACTCACACCCCTTGGGATCTACAAATATCACTTTTTAGTAGAAAAGTATCACTTTTCAAAAAAAAAGTATTACTTTGTATTTCTTGTAGAATAATTTATATTTAATAGGAAATATTTATATTAAGTATCATCATAAGATTAGAAAAAAATTACATAAGATGATATCATGTTGGTCGTCTAGAATCATCCTACTCAATTTTCTTTTCACCATTGTAATTTTTTTTAATAGAAAAGCATTACTTTCCATCCAAAAGTATCACTTTTTAAAAGAAAAGTATTATTTTTTATTTCTTATAGAATAATATATTTTAATAGAAAAGTATTACAAGTATCATTTTTCGTACAAAAGTATCACTTTGAGCAAAAAAAGTATCACTTTTTAATAGAAAATTGTTACTTTCTATTTCTTAAAGAATAATCTCATTTGAATAGAAAAGTATTACAAATATCAGTTTTAGTATAAAAGTATCACTTTATAAAGGAAAGAAATTACTTTCTATTTCTTGTAAAATAATTTTTTTAATAGAAAAATACTACAAGCATCCTCACAGGATTAGGAAATGGGAAAACTGGAAATTTCATCCTGTAAGTTGCTCTATTTTGAGATTCGATCATTTATCTGGGTAGAGTTTGGATTCAATCTTAAAAACTTGTCTGGAATTGGATATTTAATCCTATATGTTTAGAATCTTTAGCTTTCTGGTCCTGTAAGTTACATCTTCAGTTTACTTTTAGTCTTATATGTTTAGAATCTTTAGCTTTCAAAGGGACTATATGATTTCATTCTTCCAAATCTTTTTATCCTTGTGCTTGAAAAATGGTATCAGACCCTAGGTTTATTAAAAACTAAAAAGAAAATTTTATTCTATTTATATAATTAACGTTTGTGAAGAGAATTATCTCTAAAAAATAGGTATGGACGATTATTCAAGATGTATTCATTACATGAGGTATCGTCAAATCTTGACGAAGTACGAACAAGAGCATCAGAAGAAGATAACATATTGAGATAACTAATATGTAGAACAAGTGATCACAGAAGTAAGAAGTGAAACCTTGCAACACTGCGAAAGACAAAAGGCGTATCATCTGAGCTACCTTTGGGTAAATCAGATGTTACAAATGGATTCGATGAATCACTAGGAAGTAGCATATCAAAACCATTGATGAATCCTGGTAACGGATCCAACAACAATGAAGGATCAATGGAGATTCATGATGCAATAAGATATGAATCGTGATAAAAGAACAAGTTGGAATGAAATTATTCTAAATAGTTCCACGTACTCTCACGATATAAGAGAACTCCAAAATACGATGTAGAACTACAATGATCACCATCATCTGGTTCCAACAAAGATCCAACAGATCCAGATGCATATGGAGGAAATAATCAAATCTAGGGGCAGTAATCTTGCGATTAGTGTCATTGCGAATCATCACACCCGGTGCGGTTTCGGTCAAAAGAAGTGTAAAATTCATGAAGAAATTATTTAATTTCTGTACAGAAGCATGTTAGGTCTGATATGGTCTTAATGGACTATTTCCATTTAAGAGTCCAATATAAAATTTGGAGATTATATATATAGGATTAAATTGCTTAAATATGTTAAGTTATGGGACTAAAAGCAAAATTGCTAAGTTAAAGGACTGAATAACTAGAAACTTTAAAGTTAAATGACTAAAACCCAAACATGATAACTTGGAGGACTAATTCGTATATGTGTAAGTTATAGAACTTAAGATCTTATTTTTTTTCCCTTAGAAACAAATACACAACTAGATACCATGATGACAACTTGTAATCCATATACTCGATTTTTCTTTTCACAGTTAAAATATTTTTTTTAATAGAAATGTATTATTTTCCACCCAAAGAGTATCACTTTTTAATTGAAAAGCATTACTTTCTATTTCTTGTAAAATAATCTCATTTTAATAGAAAAGTATTACAAGTATCACTATTTAGTAGAAAGGTGTCATTTTTAAAAAGAAAAGTATGACGTTTTATTTCTTGTAGAATAATTTCTTTTTAATAGAAAAGTGTTACAACTACTATCACAGGATTAGAAAAAAATACACAACTAGATATTATGATGTCTCCTTGGAATCAATTTACTTAATATTTTTTTCACCCCAGAATATTTTTTTAATAGAAAAGTATTACTTTCCATTTCTTGTGAAATAATTTTATTTTAATAGAAAAGTATTACTTTCTATTTCTTGTAAAATAATTTTATTTTAATAGAAAAGTATTACTTTATATTTCTTGTAAAATATTTTTATTTTAATAGAAAAGTATTACAAATGCAACTAAATTATCAATGGACTTGATGTACGCATGAAACTAAATAATTCGTACAATAAAGTGTAGGATGACGAAACACAGCAACTCCTTGAACATCCATCGCTTGCTCGATCGAAGGATCAACACTTAATATAATCAATTAAGTGTTGACTCTGATACCAATTGAAAAATTTATAGGTCCCAGATATCCAACAATTAAACTTACAGAGTAAACTGTTGCTATAAGTGCCACTAACACTTACCAACTCGCAGCGGATAAATAAACTAACACCAGAGATAAAATTTGTTTGCAGGTAAAAATACTTGCAAGCGTGCCAGTAAGGGGAAATCTACACTAGTGATTGAATCGTTTATAGATCGTGTATGACTTAACTAGTACGAAACTACTATTAAAACTCCTATCTCTAAGTAGATATATAAAGTGTAAAACAACTCGGCCAAAAGGAATAACTATAGACTCTTCAAGTCTTAATCAAAACAAAATATGGACGAAAATCGAACAAAGACTCGTAATCTTCAGTAAGTGTTATACTGTAGATGCAACAACACTCCAAACAATACTTTCAACAGTATATAATCTCAATCGTTGTTTCTTCTCTCTCAAACTCGAATTCTCTGAATCTCACGTGTATTTCTCTTTGAATTATTATAATTCTCTCTGTTGAAATTGTGAGAGACATCTTCCCTTTATATAGGTGTTCCAAGTCCCTACAAAATATTAAAAAAGATATCTACAGTGTTAGGAAATTTATTGTTTAGATTTTGATGAATGCCATGTAAAACTTAGAATAGGATGTTGGCACCCCATCTTTTGTTGTAAAATGCATTGTAATAAATAGGGATGGCCAAGCCGAGTTAAGTCGGCCTACGCCCTAACATGCAAGAAGACAACCGGAGATTAGAAGGAAGACTCACGCGAGACAACCGAGTATGGCAAAGAAGAGTAGACGGAACTCTATCAAGAAGCGGTGAGATGCAAACAGTGGAGCATCATCAGTCAACTCAAGAAAAGCCAAGTCTCAAGTTGAAGTGACAAAGAGTCATCCAATGATTGGAAGTCGACTCTAAGTCACCTGGGAAAGCAAAGAAATGCGGTCAAGTCGAGATAATCAAAAAGATCCGTTGCACGTAAATCAAGAGAATTACCTAAACAAGTAATATCTCCATACCACCTTTCTCGAAGTGCTCACCCAAGAAGCGTGCAAAAGGAACAAACCAATGGGAAGCACTACACCGTGTCGAACTCGAAAAGGTGAATAACAATTCATACGAGGAAATGGCAATTCCAAGGATCGCAACAAGACAAGCCAACGATCGCAAGTGACTTTCAAAAATAAGCCTATCTCTTCAACGGGCAAATTTTTGAAAGATCACTATAAAAGGCTGAGAAATGATTTTGAGAAGAAGAATCCAAAAAAAAAAAAAAAAAAAGACCAGAACCACAAACGATCAAGCAATTATTAGAAAATCAAATATTCTCAATCCTCAAGCCTACACTACGAAGAACATCAATCCAACACTCACCTGTGAAGGAAAGATAACTTCAATCGCTTGAAGAGGAAAACACCGAAAAATCAAGGGGTCTACATTCCACGAAGGATTGTAGGAAGGTTCAAGGTCGAACCAAGTCTTGAGCTTTTGGAGGGCTTCGTGATCAAATCCAAAGAGCTTGAGCAAGTGAGTCAGTAGTAGCAAGGCAACCCTGTGAAGAAGAAGGCCGGGTCGCACGGCAAAAGCCACCGAGTGATCAAGGCGTCTCCAGATCGAGTCCCAAAGGATCAAGTCGCTTGTGTGATCAAGACTTGTATCCGGGACTGCTACCACTTTGTATCGATCAATACCTAGTGGATTCCTCCCAGAGTTGGAGAAGAGAGGAGTAGAAGAATTACCCCATCTTCGAACCTCTATAAAAATTTTATTGTGTCATTTACATTTCAAAGACTTTAATTTCTCGCATCTTAATTGCTTAAATCACATAAATTTGCTATCCACTTGATAATTTCTAAGTACTAAACCAAGCACTAAATCCTTGCTTAACCAAAATTAAGGGTGTTAAGTCTTCCAATAAAACAAAACCACGCTTGAGCTAATTTAGACTTAATAAATTTGAGTTATTCCATCAACAAATTTCGCTTGAGAGAGTGTTGAGAGACTAACTCTACCGATTAACTAAATTGGTCATCCACCAAGGATACAAACATGTAGTATCAACTCGAATATTTAAAAGGACTAAATCGAAAATTTGGTAAGGTTTATTCAACCCCCTTCTAAACCTTACACTTACACCCCTTGGGACCTACAAGTGGTATCGAGCGGATGGGTCATCTAACGCATCCCTATGTTCACTATTGAAGAATTTGATGATTGGAAAATTCGTATGCGAATCATCTATCAAAGATTACATGATGAGATGTGGATAGTGATAGAGGATGGGCCACGCAAATCTTAAAGGTGAACACAACAAAGAAGAGTCCGCAATGAAGGAGAAGAGGATGTTGCTCCCGCACTATCATGGTTGAAAAACCAAGAACCGAATGGACAAATGATGACAAAAAGATACAACCTGGACAATGTAGCCAAGGACATCCTTTATAAAACCTTGACAAAGCCATGTTCAATAAAGGCAAATCATGCAAAACGGCTAAAGAAATCAGGGACAAGCTAACATCGATTTGTGAAGGCTCGTGAGCAAATCAAAGAAAACAAATTATCAAAGGGTCATACAGAAATTTGAGAACTTCAAAATGATCTCGGGAGAAAACCTGGATCAACTGGATGCTCGGTTCACGTAAATCACCAATGAGCTATCTCGCACTTGGAAAGGAATATACACGAGAAGAAATGTGTATGAAGATCCTAAAAAGTCTTCCAAATGAATGGGAAATGAAGGTCATGGCACCGAGACATTCCATGGACCTATCAAAGACATCCAATCATGAATTATTCTCGGATCTCAAAGCCTACGAGTTTGAGCCGAGAAGAAAAGACCAGAAGAGACAGTTGTACCCAAAACAAATTGCTCTAATTGTTAAAGATGGGAAGAGAGCCGAGGTCAAAGAAGTCATTGATCCGGAAGAAATAACCCCGATGGTTAAAAGGTTCAACAAGTTCTTCAATAAGAACTACAAGAGAGGAAAGGGTGAATCTTCCGTAAAGACACTCAGCTCCTCCAAATCAAGGGAAGATAGACCAACCAAGAGAACAGATCATCAAAAAGTCAATATCAAAGGGTCGACAATTCAAGAGTGGAAAGAGTCGATCAAAAGGCTGAATTTCTATCTTTGGAATCAGACAACCAGGTCACTATGCCATTGATTGCTCATATCCTGTAGTTAACAAATACGAGAAATGAAGAAGAAAGAAAGGTCTTCAGAGAAAGAAGACAAGAAAAGAAAAAGGCAATGATGGTCGCAGAGATCATTAAACAACCAAGTCAAGAGAGACAACAATTATTCGAGAGCAAGCGATGAAGCCGACTATTCAAGTGACTCAAAGAAGAAGCCCGATCGCTTGATGGCCAAGGAACAAGATCAACTCGACCAAGAAGATGAGGTACACTCTAACTCATCAAACTCGGACTCTAGTGATAGTGATCGTGACACACACACTTCATCACCCACTCGATCTTTATGATTCATTAGGCAAAATGATGAAAGATTTTGAACACATTAAATCCTCACACACACTATTAAATGAGGAAAACAGCCTTTACTCAAGAGCCAAAACTCAAAGCCGACTAAGGAGCCGAGTACTCTAAGTCAAATAGCCGATGAGAATGAAAGTTTAAAGGCCGAAAATGCTAAGTTAATAGCGAAATTGCTGCCATAGAGAAGAGGGAGAATGACCTCAAAATGTTATTGCCTCATTCACTAAGGCATCTAAATCATTGGATGATCTTATTATGAGTCAAAGAGAATGTGGAGACAAGACAGCTTAGGATTTAATTCCTCTCGTGTCTTTGTCAAACCTCAAAAGTAATTTTGGAAAAAGGATCTTCAAGCAATGAAGAGTCTAAAAATCCAAAACTCCAAATGGTGCACACACATTCACTCCAAAGCACAATTACAAGCAAATCGGCCTTGGTTATAAAGGAAAAGGAAAATGACCCGATTGAGTGCGGCTGAAAGGACAAATGAGAAGAGATTCACCAAGTTCCTCAAAGAAACTCCAAACAAAAATACTCGGAAAGAAGAAGCAGAGCTACCAAAACCCCGAAAATCCATAAAAGAAATACATATGATGGGAATGGTAGAAAATATCCAAGCCAAGCCGATTGGAATAATGTAAACTATCAAAGATAGACTTATGGAATATAAGCCCAAATGGCAAAGGCCTAGAACTCAAAGAAAGGCCATTCCAAAAGTATAAGAGCTTTCATCAAAGACACTTATGCACCTAGGCACTACACTCGAGACACCACAATTACCCAAAGAAGGCGATTGCTAAAACTTATACACAGCATACGACAAAAAGAGACAAACAGTATGAACCTAGAATCCCAAGCAATTTGCCAGGATTAATTATGATTATGGCACTCGATAGATGGCAACCCCTTAGAGTCAAATCATTTGGCTATAAGTTGGTTGGATCATCTTACAATTCTAACCCCTCGTGACCTGCATAAGTATGGGTACCTAAAACTTAATTTCCTTGATTGCGTTTCAAGGAACAACCGAGTGCCAAGGAACCTGGTACATGGACAAAGGGTCGCTCCGCATATTCCCGACATATGAAACAAGAAAAATCATTAAAATTCAAGGAAGTTAAAGGAGCAAAAGTCATATTTGGAGGAAATGAAGCTCCTGGTGAAATAAGAGGCATTGGATCCATCAAGAGGAATGGATTAGAAATCACAGATGTTGCAAGGATTCAACATGGGTGTATGCCAAATCAAGGATACTGAATCGAATAAAGTTGTGTTGCAAGGATGCAGACAAAAGAACATGTATGTAGTAGATTGGTCAACCGCTACACACAAAGACTGCTATTAGCAAAAAGAGCACAAATCAATCAAGTTGGTTGTGGCACAAAAAGCTGAGTCACCTAAATTTCAAAGCGATTAACAAGGTTGCAAGAAGTAAACTTGTGGAAGGACTTCCAGACTCAGTATACAAGAAGGAGAGTATATGTGATGCATGTCAGAAGGGAAAACAAATCAAATGTTCATTCAAAGAAAAGACATGTCCATCTTCAACAAGAATATTGCACCTGCTACATATGGATCTATTTGGCCCAGTGGAACCAAACAAAGATAAGTGGAAAGAAATACACCTTGGTGGTAGTAGATGACTACTCAAGATATACATGGACAATATTCATGTGTAAGAAGAAAGAAACTCTACAAAAACTACCACAAATGATGAAGAGGATTCAAAACGAGAAAAGCCAAACCATTATCAAAATAAGATCGGACAGAGGAACCGAGTTTGTCAATGGAATAATAACTCGATATTGTATTGAAAATGGCATTGGTCATGAACTATCGCCAGCAAGGACTCCACAAACCAGAATGGAGTTGCGAAAGAAGAAAGCAGAACTCTCAAAGAAGCGGCAAGACCCATGTTAGTCAAGCAGGTTACCAAAAAGATTTTGGGTCAAGCAATTAACACAAATTGCTACACTCAAAACAGATGTATGATAAATGTATAAACCGACAAAGACTCCTATGAGATTTGGACTGGAAGAAAACCAAATGTTGCATATTTCGAGAATATTTGGATGTAAATGCTTCCTCCACAACAATGGCAAAGACAATCTAAAGGCTTTCGATGCTAAAGTCGATGAAGGTATCTTCTTGGGATACTCAAACAAAGCAAAGCCTACAGAGTACTCAACAAAAGGACTATGGTTGCGAAGAATCCATTCATGTGGTATTCGATGAGCCAAATGTAAATGGAGAAGACATTGAAGAGTCACCGACAAGTTGAATCATCCAACCATACGAGAAGAGTCCCTATCTTTGTCAAGCCGGAATTATAAACTCGAAAGAAGATGAGATAGTCAAATCTCAAAAACAAATAGCCGGAAAATTTGCGGCTAAGTGATTACGAGAGAGTTGAACACAAAGAACACAACCGCAAGACGATCAATCCAAACTAACTTACTCCAACCTCGATGTAAGATGGCCGAGAGACCATCCACGAGAACTTGTTATTGGAGATATAAGAGAAGGTGTCAAAACAAGATCCATAACTCAACAAAAATCCATGTTCACATGCTTTATCTCGCAAATAGAGCCCAAAGATGTGTTACAAGCATTGGACGACACACATTGGATTCAAAGCTATGCAAGAAGAGTCAATCGGTTTGAAAGAAATAAAGTATGGGAATTAGTTCAAAGACCCACACATCAAAATGTTATTGGTACTAAATGGGTGTTCAGAAACAAGATGAACGAGGAAGGTTCTGTGGTAAGAAACAAGGCAAGACTAGTAGCCAAAGGATATTGCCAAGAAGAAGGAATAGATTTTGATGAAACATTTGCTCCTGTAGCAAGATTGGAAGCTATAAGGATGTTTCTTGCCTATGCAACTCACAAGAATTTCATTGTATATCGATGGATGTAAAAAGTGCATTCCTAAATGGTTTATTGGAAGAAGAAGTGTATGTTGAACAACCTCCGAGGATTTGAGCGAGAAGACTCTTGGAGATAAGGTATACAAACTCAAGAAAGCCTTGTATGGATTGAAACAGGCACCCAGAGCATGGTATGATACTTTGTCACAATTCCTAACTGAAAATGGATTCACAAAAGGAAAAGTAGATAGAACACTTTTCAGAATTCAAGACAAAAAGAGTATACTGCTTGTTCAAATATATGTGGAGGACATCATTTTTGATCCACAAACAAAGAGTCATGTGTGAAAATTTTTCAAACCTCATGCAAAGTAAATTTGAAATGAGCATGATGGGAGAGCTAACATTCTTCCTTGGACTCCAAGTGAAACAACTGAAGGATGGAACCTTCATAAGTCAAACAAAATACACCAGAGACTTAATGAAGAAATTTGGTATGGAGGAGAAGTCTTCTCGTGAAAATACCAATGAATACATCACCAAAATGGACATGGATGCGATGGCAAGCCTCAGAGATCAAACAAGATATAGAGCACTTATTGGATCATTGCTCTATCTTACAAAGAAGAGGCGACATCACCTTTGTTGTAGGTGTATGTGCAAGATTTCAATCTGCTCCAAAAGAGAGCCATATGACAAAAATAAGAGAATATTGAGATATCGAAAGGAAGCCAAGAAGTTGGCTTATGGTATCCAAAGGAAGGTGGATTCAAACTAATTGGCTATCGACTCGACTATGTTGGATGCGAGTTGACGAGAAAAAAGTACCTCGAGGCACATGTCAAATGCTAGGAAACAGTGATTTCCTGGTTTAGCAAGAAGCAAAATTCAATAGCCACCTCTACAACAAAGCGCAGAATACATAGTCAAGGGGCAAATTTGTTGCCCAAGTCCTATGGATGAGACAAAGAATGAGAGACTATGAAGTTGAAGAAAAAGAAATTCCAATCATGTGTGATAACACAAGTGCAATTGCAATCACTCAAAATCCTGTGTTGCACTCAAGAACAAAGCATATCGATGTCGATATCACTTCATAAGAGATCATGTTGAAAAGAAGGACATCATCTTGGAATATATCTCAACCGATAAACAATTGGTGACATTTTCACAAAACCATTATGTGAGTCAAGATTTGAAGAACTCAAACATGAGTTAGGGTTAATTGAGCTGAGCTGACACTCGGAAGAATCAAAGAAAAGAAATGGAACACTAAAAGGGAAAAAGAGTCAACTCACAAATCAGCTAAGTAAATCACCAGTATTGGAAAGACAACTATACCAAGTCACCATTTGTTAGAGAGTCACTAAGAGAACTCGAAGAGAAGAAGAGTTAAATCACTAAGGGATAAGCCGAGTCACTTATGAGCAAAGTGACAAAAACGCAAAATCGTTTTGCTAAGCGGGAATGTTTTAAGAATGACGTCAAGATAATGATGATGTGTACGGACATAAAGCCGCACACTAAGCTTATGATTGGATATAAATGTTGTCGCATTAAATACGAGACATTAAATGCTAAATAAAGGCGTGCAAAATCTAAACCGTTGATTTCGATCACATTTCAAAACCACCCGCACGCCCTTTCATAAACCATACTTAAACCATTTTCTTCCGTTTCTCTCACACACTATCAAAACCGTTCATTTCTCTCTCTCAGAAGCAAAGGCAAAAATCTTCTCAAAACCCTATCTATCTTCAAATCAATCTCTAAATTTTCTTTGATAAAATCCTGAAAAATGGCACCAACCTATGATTTTACCAAGTTAGGAAAGCAAATCCACACCGGGTCTCTTGGGATTTCGACGATGGTGAAACAGGGTCCGATGACACCCTAGTGAAGAAAATCGCCGAGAAATTGGAAACATCCGGATCAAATCGCTTTCTAATCTTTGGAATATCCGATGACCTATGTGGAGGAGGTTGCACAATTCTACGTGAACGCCGAGATTCACGATGAAGGAATAAAGTCATCTGCTTCACGGAAAGGAGTTCACCATCTCTCGCCAAGGATTTGGTGAACACCGCTCACTACCAACGGAAGGAGCATCGAAATTAACGGCCGATGTAAACTTGGCTGCTGCGCTTGGAAGGAAATTGCCAAGCCCGACTATGCTTGATAAAAAGTTTACACAAAAACAAGAGGTCTTGAAGGAGAATTATCACAAGTTGTTGGACATAGTTGCGAAATGTATCGACATCAAATTTGGCGACTTTGACCAATCAAAAGCAAAAGCCGTGATGGCGGCGATCATTGAAGAAAGGAAAATAAATCAAATTTGAGTTTGTCTACAATGCAGACTATGCCGAATGTAGGGAACAAATCCTTCAAGGAAGATGGCACATTTGGAGGATCCCTAGGATATGGCCTGGTGATTGGCCGGATGATGGAGGTGAAAGGAGTCCCTCTTAGACTTGGAAAGGCGTTCCATGTTAACAAGAGGATGTTCAGATCAAACCTCTCTCGCGCGCAAGAGAGCTTACGCCAAGAGAGTCGACACGAGTGAGGGGGAATCACCGACCAAGATACAGATTGTTTCCTCTCCACTAAAGAAGAAAGCTGCCCGCAAATGCGCTAAGAAGAATGTTGCTCCCCGCAAAGAAAGAAAGTCAAACCCGCTCCTGCCCCTGCAGCCGTGTCTTCTGCCCCAGCAGCAGCGGTCGAGAAGGACTCTCAAATACCTTCTCCGATCGTCAAAAAGAGGAGATCTGATAAGCCAAGACGGCCAGCTCCTCAGAAGAATCAAAGAAAAGAAATGGAACACTAAAAGGGAAAAAGAGCTGAACTCACAAATCAGCTAAGTAAATCAGCTGTATTGGAAAGACATCTATACCAAGTCACCATTAGTTGAGTCACTAAGAGAACTGTGAGAAGAAGAGTTAAATCATCTAAGGGATAAGCTGAGTCACTTATGAGCAAAGTGACAAAAACGCAGTCGTTTTTGCTAAGCGGGAATGTTTTAAGAATGACGTCAGCATAATGATGATGTGTACAGACATAAAGCTGCACACTAAGCTTATGATTTGATATAAATGCTGTCGCATTAAATACGAGACATTAAATGCTAAATAGGCGTGCAAAATCTAAACCGTTGATTTCGATCACATTTCAAAAACCACCCGCACGTCCTTTCATAAACCATACTTAAACCATTTTCTTCCGTTTCTCTCACACACTATCAAAACCGTTCATTTCTCTCTCTCAGAAGCAAAGGCAAAAATCTTCTCAAAACCCTATCTATCTTCAAATCAATCTCTAAATTTTCTTTGATAAAATCCTGAAAAATGGCACCAACCTATGATTTTACCAAGTTAGGAAAGCAAATCCACACCGGGTCTCTTTGTGGATTTCGACGGATGGTGAAACAGGGTCCGATGACACCCTAGTGAAGAAAATCGCCGAGAAATTGGAAACGCCTGGATCAAATCGCTTCTAATCTTTGCCGAATATCCGATGACCTATGTGGAGGAGGTCGCACAATTCTACGTGAACGCCGAGATTCACGATGAAGGAATAAAGTCATCTTCACGGAAAGGAGTTCACCATCTCTCGCCAGGATTTGGTGAACACCGCTCACTACCAACGGAAGGAGCATCGAAATTAACGGTTGATGTAAACTTGGTCTGCTGCTTGGAAGGAAATTGCCAAGCCCGACTATGCTTGATAAAAAGTTTTACACAAAGAAACAAGAGGTCAGAAGGAGAATTATCACAAGTTGTTGGACATAGTTGCGAAATGTATCGACATCAAATTTGGCACTTTGACCAACTCATCAAAAGCAAAGTCGATCGTGATGGCGGCGATCATTGAAGAAAGGAAAATAAATCTGGCCGAGTTTGTCTACGCAGACTATGCCGTAATGTAGGGAACAAATCCTTCAAGGAAGATGGCACATTTGGAGGATCCCTAGGATATGGCCTGGTGATTGGCGGATGATGGAGGTGAAAGGAGTCCCTCTTGGACTTGGAAAGGCGTTCCATGTTAACAAGAGGATGTTCGAGATCAAACCTCTCGGGCGCACGAAGAGAGCCTACGCCAAGAGAGGCGACACGAGTGAGGGGAATCACCACCTCAAGATACAAATGCTTCCTCTCCACCAAAGAAGAAAGTTGCCCCCGCACCGCTAAGAAGAATGTTGCTCCCGCAAAGAAAGAAAGTCAAACCTCGCTCCCGCCCCGCAGCGTCAGTCACCCGCCCTCGCAGCGTGTCTCCCGCCCAAGAAGAAGCGGCGAGAAAGGACTCTCAAATACCTTCTCCGATCGTCAAAAAGAGGAGATCTCGATAAGCCAAGACGGCGGCTCCTCGAAGAAGACACCAAAGACCCCAGTGCCCCACCGCCAAGACTCAAGAAACGTCAGAAATCCCCTCTCGTACAAACCAAGACGAAGAAGAATCATCAAGCGCTCCGAGCTTGAAAAACCCACTGAGTCGACCACTCACCGAACAAATACCAAAATCGAAGCGATCGAGTCCCAGATGTAATTGATGAAACAACTAAGTCTCGGCCAAGGCGATCAAGAGAGGCAACTCAAGAAATAGCCGCAGCCTCATGAGACACCGAGACACAGAAAGAAGCGATAGAGCCGATAGTGATGTGATGATCCTATCTCCACCTTACCCGGACATCCAAAATCGTCTCAGAGAGTGGAGGAAATGGAAATTGAGTAAATCAAGGAACAGTTCCAACGGCCCGAGTTTATAGAAGAAGAAGAGGAACTCATTAAACTTCCTCGACTAACCACTGTGATCCCAAAGATCGGATGAAGACAATCGCACGCATACATCCCGCAGATCTTCAAGGACAAGGAGAAGGAAAGACAAGCGAGAGGAAGCCGAGGCACGTGAGAAGGCCAAGATCCGCCCCATCTCCTGCACTACCCGTAACACACACATCCTCTCCTTGATGTCTTCTCGACAGCGATGAGGATCCGGACTCACTTCTTTGCCGCGGAAAGAGTTGCAAATGCAGCAAGCATTGCATGAATCCGTGATCCTTCACGAGCAAAGATTGATGGAGGGACCAGGAGAGTCCTCCAAAACACAAAATGAAATTGATCCAATGGGAGTGGTTCAAAGAAATCGCCATCACGTTGTTCTTGCCACCACTTCCCACTCACTCGGAAGAAGGCAATAAGGAACGCGATGAAACGGGATAGTGGGGACCCCAACGAGCCAACCCCTATTGAAGGTGTCTTACCACCTACCCCAATGGCTGAACACTCAATAGAAATAGCCGGAGTCCGGAGACGAGTGACCCCATTCCAAGTCACTCACCGGTGGTGCGCCGAGGGGAAACTCCTTCCACCGCGGCAAAGGTCGGAGAATGCTGCAGATGACTCAACAATGAATCCAGGAGGCGAAGTGGAGGAAGTACAAACACTAAACGAACAAAGTGGTCATCAACGGCTCGCATGGCTTGAGATCAAGTTTCACCGAGGTGCCAACCGCTCCGAAGGCTAATGACGCTGCGATGCGGTCGAGGCACGAGAAGAATGTACTGGGAGTTAACACTGGGCGGTGAAAGTGCAATCCATGGGGTTGAGACTCCAATGGATGCCACCACGAGAAGACCCTAAGACAAACCGACACCGCCGAAAGGGAGGTCCAGCCTCGCTGCAATCGAGACCGCAGCGAGGAGGTAATGAAGGCCCACGGGAGGTTGAGACTTCCGGGGTAAAGAAGCTAAAGTAGAGAACATCCCTCCTGCTATCATTGACACTTCGAAAAGAGATAAGCGCACTTCATGATTCTCGGGATAATCTCGATGTAACCTTTCTCGGGATCGAAAGCGGACGAAGAAAAGTCGAGTCATCCCCCGTGATACTCAAAAGACTCAACAAGCGGATGTTCCAAGCACGAGCAAGTCGATCCCAAGACTACTCGTCAAACCTTTAATTTTGTTGATGAGCCAAAGAATGGAAATCTCATCATCGTCCGATGACGCTCGATAAGGCCGAGACCACCCACTCAATGGAGAAACCAAAGACCAACGAAGTTGTTGAGACAAAGGTGAGGCTCGGCAGTCGGGTCCACTTCACAACAGACCCCAAAACAGAGTCCATCGCGCAGCTCCCAAGTGCAGCAGTTCGACTCAAAAGGAACTTCACGCGCCCCTCTCATCATTGAACAAATCCTGTTGGCCGTGATGATTCCTTTGTAGAATCATTTCCTTTCTCCTTAGAGGTACCCGACCTCCATGAAGAGTCGAGAACGAAGCTCGCTCGCTTCCACGACCAGCTCCTGTCATTTCGTCCGTACCATCGTACAAATGACTATGACTTTGACGCCGCATAGCCATCACCGCAACGGAAGAATCGGTGAAGTTCGCGAAGTGTTCAAGGCATTATTTGCTGAGATTGAACGAATGGAGAGGCATCGAGCCTCTATGGACATGCGATCGACAACGAGATGCCAACCTTATCACGACTTGAGAGGCATAACAATCGGGATCGGGAATGGTGGCAACAAAGAAGAAACAATGCGTGTGGAACAAGTTAGATACTTCAGACATTGTTCAACAAGTCAGCTGGTATGGAGAGCCGAGAATACTTGATGCAAAAACGAAGTTGAGAGAACACATTGAGCACATGCATGAAGCTCACACGCCGAGATAAAGTCGCTGCAGAGCAAAATAAGAGTGATCTACAAATTTGGAAGAAAACATGAATAGAAAATTCAGCCTTCTCATGGCCGAGATGAAGTCGATTTCAAGAGTCCAACGCTACTCGATCCGACTTTCGTCTTTGCATACTCCGCAGCAGACTCGAGACAGAACTCAACTATCGCCAGGCTCGACTTCCCGCTGCCAATGATGTTTCCAGTGTCCCTCTCTTTTTTGATGATGCCAAAAAGGGGGAAAAGGAATACCTTAACGCACGTAAGAGATCCGTCGAAGGCGAAAAGGAGGATCATTGCGAAGGGAAAGACAAATGAGGAAGTCTTTGAAACAAAAGAAAGGAAAATCTGTTGAGGGGGAAGGATCGAAATATGTGACCTTGATGATTGCACAAACCCCCAACAAGGTCTTGTCACGGTGACATTATCAACAAACTCCTCAGACTCGCCACTCCAACACTCTGCTATATCTATGGCCGAAAAGAGAAAGACAATTGAAGCGGGGATGAAGGAAGTGGAAGGAAGAATGGATGCCCGGTTATGAACATCTTGAAACAACATGGAGGCATTCCAAAGAGACAGAGACACTTATGCCATCTCGGATGTCGACAGAGCCACGATCGATTGATGAATTTAAAACGCCGCATCCGAAGGATACTTTGCAAATATGTCTATGGCTCAAGCTTGGGACTTGTATCGGGAAAAAGGGTCTCACGTTATGCGAAGAAGGCCGACAGCGCACAGACTACCGGATCACTCTGCTGGTCACTCCGCCGTCACTCACCGGAAAGAAGAAGACCCCAAGACAATACACGCCCGCAGGTAGAGGAAGAAGCGGTGGTGGAGGAAGAGGTTTGAGACTGGCCTCGCCCAAAAACATTGAATACGTAGATCCGGCAAGAAAGGAGGGATCTCTTCAAGTTGGTCTTGACCAAATAGCAAATTTGCAAGTGGCTAAAAGTAACGCTGAGTATGCAAAAAGAATAGAAGAAGAAAACAAGAGACAAACTCAGCTATGGGAGGAAAGACAGGAAAGATTAAGAAGAGATGAAGCTGCCAGGAAGGCATATGAAAAGAAAAAGAAGGCAACTGACGACGAGAAAAAGAGAAGAAGAGCAGAAGATGTTGAACAAGATGAAAGAAGGAGACAGCGAAGGAGATGAAGTGTTGTTGTTCACCCCTTCATGTATTTTATGATGTAAATACATACTATGTAAGTTTTCTGCAATAAAGCTATAAATTCTTCATTTTTTTGTGTAGACAAATGTTTGCTCGATATACACCTTGTAAACAAACAGTAAAAGAACAAGAATGTTATGATCAATAAAAGGATTGATTCTACGCATACATTCTATATGAATACACTATCTGTATGTATCTTTGCTATTTTGCATTTTTGAATGATTTAAGTTTTGGCATCATCAAAAAGGGGGAAATTGTTAGGAAATTTATTGTTTAGATTTTGATGAATGCCATGTAAAACTTAAAATAGGATGTTGGCACCCCATCTTTTGTTGTAAAATGCATTGTAATAAATAGGGATGGCCAAGCTGAGTTAAGTCAGCTACGCCCTAACATGCAAGAAGACAACTGGAGATTAGAAGGAAGACTCCGCTGCGAGACAGCTGAGTATGGCAAAGAAGAGTAGACGGAACTCTATCAAGAAGCGGTGAGATGCACTGAGTGGAGCATCGATCAAGTCAACTCAAGAAAAGCCAAGTCTCAAGTTGAAGTGACAAAGAGTCATCCAATGATTGGAAGTCGACTCTAAGTCACCTGGGAAAGCAAAGAAATGTTGTCAAGTCGAGATAATCAAAAAGATCCGTTGCCGCGAAAATCAAGAGAATTACCTAAACAAGTAATATCTCCATACCACCTTTCTCGAAGTGCTCGACCCCGGAAGCGTGCAAAAGAACAAACCAATGGGAAGCACTACACCGTGTCAGAACTCTGAAAAGGTGAATAACAATTCATACGAGGAAATGGCAATTCCAAGGACTGCAACAAGACAAGCTAACGACTGCAAGTGACTTTCAAAAATAAGCCTATCTCTTCAACGGGCAAATTTTTGAAAGATCACTATAAAAGGCTGAGAAATGATTTTGAGAAGAAGAATCCAAAAAAAAAAAAAGACCAGAACCACAAACGATCAAGCAATTATTAGAAAATCTGAAATATTCTCAATCCTCAAGCCTACACTACGAAGAACATCAATCCAACACTCACCTGTGAAGGAAAGATAACTTCAATCAGTTGAAGAGGAAAACACTGAAAAATCAAGGGGTCTACATTCCACGAAGGATTGTAGGAAGGTTCAAGGTCGAACCAAGTCTTGAGCTTTTGGAGGGCTTCGTGATCAAATCCAAAGAGCTTGAGCAAGTGAGTCAGTAGTAAAGGCAAACCTGTGAAGAAGCCGAGTCGCACGAGAAGCCACCGAGTGATCAAGGCGTCTCCGGATCGAGTCCCAAAGGATCAAGTCGGTTGTGTGATCAAGACTTGTATCCGGGATTGCTACCTTTTTGTATCTTGATCAATACCTAGTGGATTCCTCCGAGTTGGAGAAGAGAGGAGTAGAAGAATTACCCCATCTTCGAACCTCTATAAAAATTTTATTGTGTCATTTACATTTCAAAGACTTTAATTTCTCGTATCTTAATTGCTTAAATCTGGATAAATTTGCTATCCACTTGATAATTTCTAAGTACTAAACCAAGCACTAAATCCTTGCTTAACCAAAATTAAGGGTGTTAAGTCTTCCAATAAAAACAAACCACGCTTGAGCTAATTTAGACTTAATAAAAGTTATTCCATCAACAAATTTCGATTGAGACTGTTGAGAGACTAACTCTCTGATTAACTAAATTGGTCATCCACCAAGGACACAGCTGTGTAGTATCAACTCTGAATATTTAAAAGGACTAAATCGAAAATTTGGTAAGATTTATTCAACCCCCCCCCCTTCTAAACCTTACACTTACACCCCTTGGGACCTACATACAGGTAAAAGAATTCATATCTCATATAAGGTAGGACTCTAGAATCATTCCTTATTAATATGATGTCAAATAATAAAGAATGATATTTTTTTCATATCTAAATTATTATTTGAAACTCAAGTTACAACACAATCCTTCCATATATAAACTTTTCTT
Organism: Rehmannia glutinosa; assembly: GCA_016081115.2. Lineage (NCBI taxonomy): Eukaryota > Viridiplantae > Streptophyta > Magnoliopsida > Lamiales > Orobanchaceae > Rehmannia > Rehmannia glutinosa. Next base: position 55,945,841 of record CM071935.1, read on the forward strand.
ATTTAATAAATCCTATCACATGCAAGTGATCAAGAAAGGAAAATCACTTAATAAAACCCAAATATTTTCAAGAGATAAAAAACGTGTAAAATACACAATCTAACAGTTTCTTTGGGTACTTTTTGTTAGTCCAAGTGGCTACGAAAATCTAGAGAGGGGGGGAGGGGGTAAATAGATTTTTTTGATTTTCCGATTTATGCCCTCTTTTTCGAACAATAAGATAACAAGTAGAAATGTGCAAGAAGATAAATCAACACACCGATGATTTATAGTGCTTCAACCCACACCTGGGATGTCCGAGTGGATTACGAAAAGAAAAAGTTTATTAATTGATACCAAATAATTACAACTTTTACCTTGAAGAGCACCAAACTCTTCTTACAACAACAACCTTGGAGAGCACCAAATTCTTCCAACTCGAAGAACACCAAATTCTTCAACACCACGGAGAGCATCAAACTCTTCAATCAACAACCTCTAATCAACCAAACGCATTCTCGGCAAACGAACACTAACAAGGATTTCTTATTTTGGGTTGATGTTACAAATAGAATCAAGATTACACTTTAAATGAAATATTACAACTCAAAAGTATAAGTGTAGTCAAGAAGGAAAGCCTATCAAGATAGATATGAAAGTGTAGTGCTTAGGCTATTTGTAGGTCCCAAGGGGTGTGAGTGTAAGGTTTAGAAGGGGGGGTTGAATAAACCTTACCAACTTTTCGATTTAGTCCTTTTAAAACGTTTAGAGTTAATATTTCACAGCTGAGTCCTTAATGGACAGCTAAGTTAGTTAATCAACAGAGTTAGTCACTCAACAAACTCGACTGAGTTGTTGATAGAATAACTCAGTTGTTTTGACTAAAGACTTAACTCAGCTGTTTTGACTAAAGACTGTGATATATTTTCAGCGGAAGACTTAACACCCTTGAATTTGGTTAAGTTTGTTTTAATACTTGGTTTTAGCACCTTGTTGATTATCAATTGGATAGCAAATTTATCAGCAGATATTAAAGTAATATGCAGAAATTGAAATGCTGAAATGTAAATGACACAATAAGTTTTTATAGAGGTTCGAAGATGGGGTAATTCTTCTAATCCTCTCTTCTCCAACTCCTGGAAGAATCCACTAAGTATTGATCAATATACAAAGTGGTTAATGATCCAGATACAAGTCTTGATCACACCACGACTTGATCCTTTGGGACTCGATGCGAGATGCCTTGGTCACACAAATGCTTCTCGTGCGACTCAGCTTCTTCATTGGCAGTTGCTTTGCTACTACAGCCCACTTGCTCAAGCTTCTTGGATTTGATCACGAAGCCCTCCAAAAACTTGAGACTGGTTCGACCTTGAACCTTCCTACAATCCTCCATGGAATGTAGACCCCTTGATTCTTCAAATGTTTCCTCTTCAACTGATTGAAGTTGTCTTTCCTTCACAGGTGAGTGTTGGATTGATTTCCTTCGTAATGTAAGCTTGAGGATTGAATTTGAATGACTTGATAGTAATTTTTTGTTACAGTTCGAATGTTAGCTTAAATGTTCGTGGTTCAGGTAACCTTCTCGTGAGTGATTCCTCGGCCTTTTATAGTGATCTTTCAAAAATCACGCCGTTGAAGAGATAGGCTTATTTTTAAAAGACACTTGTGGTCGTTGGCTTGTCTTGTTGCGATCCTTGAATTGACATTTCCTCGTATGAATGATTCTTGACTTTTCGAGTTCGACACAGTGCGAAAGCTTCCCATTGTTTATTCCTTTTGCACGCTTCTCGGGATCGAGCACTTTAAGAAAGGCGATATGGAAGTATTACTTGTTTAAGTAATTTCCTTGACTTACGTACGGATCTCTTTCGATTATCTCGACTTGATCGCATTTTCTTAACTTCCCCCAGGTGACTTGAGTCGACTTCCAATCATTGGATGACTCTTCCGTCACTTCAACTTGAAACTTGGTCATCTTGAGTTGACTTGATTGATACTTCACTCACCATGTATCTCACTTGTACCTTGATCGAGTTCCTGTCTTCTCTTCTTTGCCACACTCACCGCCTCGCAATGAGTCTTCCTTCAAGTCTCCATTGTCTTCTTGCATGTTCAGCATAGGCGACTTGACTCAAATTCGACCACCCTATCTATTACAATGTAATTTACAACAAAAATGGGGTGCCAACTTTCTATTCTAAGTTTTACATGGCATTCATCAAAATCTAAAAATAATTTCCCAACAATTTCCCCCTTTTTGATGATGCCAAAACTTAAAACATTCATTCAATAATTAAACAGCAAAGATACGTACAGACAATGTAGAATCACAGAATGTATGCGTAGAATCAATCTTTTATTGATCATAACATCCTTGTTCTTTACACAGCTGTTTACAGAGTGTATCAAAGCTTAAACAGAACTTAAGGTAATCATGTTGTTCTATATCTACGCAAGTATGGAAATTATACAATTTTTATTCGATGTACAGAAGATTTACATAAAGATGTATTTACATAGTAAAATACATGAAGGGGTGGACAACAACACTTCATCTCCTTCGCTGCCTCCTTCTTTCCTCTTCTTTAGCTCTGTCATCTTCTGACCTTTTTCTCTTCTTCTCATCTTCAGCCGCCTTCTTTTTCTCATAAGCCTTTCTGGCAGCTTCATCTCTTCTTTTTCTTTCTTGTCTTTCCTCCCATAGCTGAGTTTGTCTTCTATTTTCTTCTTCAATCCTCTTCACATACTCATCATTGTTTTTAGCCACTTGCAGGTTAGCTACTTCGTCGAATCCAGCCCAATAGATCCCTCCTTTCTTGCCTGGATCTATGTACTCAATGTTTTTTGGCAGAGGTCTAGGTCTGAAACCTCTTCCTCCACCATTGCTTCTTCCTCTTCCTCTGGGCGTGTATTGTAATGGGGCCTTCTTTTTCCCAGCTGAGTGACTAGCAGAGTGACCAAAGAGAGGATTGCTAGTAGTAGTGTCTTTGCTTGTCGCCTTCTTCACATAGTTTGAGACCTTTTTCCCAAGATAAATCCCGGCTTGAGCCATGGACATATTTGCGAAGTAACCTTCGAGATGCGAGCGTCTTGAATTCATCAACCGATCTTGGCTCGGTTGCCCGACATCCGAAATGGCATAGGTGTCTCTCGTCATTGGAATGCCTCCATGTTGTTTTTGAGAATATCCATAACTCGGGCATCCATCTTTCCTTCCACTTCCTTCATCCCCGCTTCAACTATATTTCTCTTTTCAAATATGGGTGGTACTGAGTGTTGGAGTGGCGAGTCATCGGGAGTTTGGCTTTGATGATATCACCGACAAGACCTTGTTGGGGGTTCTAGCAATCATCAAGGTCATATCTTTCGAACCTTCCCCCTCAACAGATTTTCCTTTCTTCTCTTTTCTCTCTTCCTCAGCTGTTTTTCTTTCCCTTCACAAGGCCCCTCCTTTTCAAATTTTCTTGATTCTTTCAATGTCTTTAGGTATTCCTCTTCCCCCTTTTTGGCATCATCAAAAGAGAGAGGAACCCCTGGAAACAAGCTAGCAATCATGAAGTCTAAGCGGCTGATAGCTGAGTTATGCTTCGAATCTGTTGCGGAGTATGATGCACGGAATTCGGAGTGGGTGGCATTGGATTCAGCTTTTACTAGCTTCATCTCAGCCATGAGGAGGCTGAACTTCCGATCCATGTTCTCCTCTACGCGCAGGAGCTCTTGCTTATTATGTTCACGCAACACATGCATCTCTATGGTGTGAGATTCATGCATTCGTTCGATGTTCTCTTGCATTCTTGTCTTCGCATCAGCATTCTCAGCCCGCCAGACTAGCAATTTATTGAACAATGTCCTGAAATATCGAGCTTGTTCTACGCGCATTGTCTGCTGTTGTTGCCACCATTCCCGGATCCTGACAATTATGCCTCGCAGACGGCATGGGTTTGCGTCTCGTTATCCATCCTCATGTCCAAAGGTGAGGCCTGGTGCCTCTCCATCTTTTCTATCTCTCGCAAATATGGCCTTGAAAACTTCCCCCTAACCTCACCGTCACTCACTTGTCTCACCAAGGCGGCCAAGCAACAAAAGTCAAAGTCTGCTGGGATGATGGTGTCTGTTGGAATAACAAGATCAGGTTTATGGAAGAGTTCTTGATCTCTAGCTGATTCTTCAGGAAGGTCAGGTACTTCCAGAGAGAAGGGAAATGATTCTACAAAAGGATCATCACGGGCAACGGGAATCTGCTCAATGACAACTTGTGCTCGTGAAGTTCCCGGTGGAGTCGATCCTGCTGCAGCTTGAGGAGCCTGCGCAGTTGACTCTGTTTCAGCTGTGGTCTATTGTGAAGTTGACCCAGCTTGCTGAGCCTCAACTGTCTTAACAGCTTCGTCGGTCTCAGCTGGTTTTTCCACATGAGTTGACTGGTCCTCGGCCATATCAGAAGCGTCATCGGACGATGATGAGATTTCCATGGGTGGCTTATCATCAAAATTAAATGTTTGGCGAGTAGCCTTAAGGTCAGACTTACTCGTGCTTGGAAGAACATCCTCAGCTGAGTCTTTTGGATCGGCAATAGGGGATGACTCAGCTTCGTCTTCACCTTCAGATCCCAGAAAAGTTACATCAGGGTTGTCTTGGGAATCGTGAAGAGCACTTATCTCCTTTTCAGATGGATCAATGATAGTAGGAGGGATGTTTTGTGCGTCCATCTCTTTACCCCGGGAAGTCTCAACCTCCCGTTGGCCTTCATTACCTCCTGCAGTCTCAGCTGCAGCGAGGCCTTGGACAGTCCCTTCGATAGTGTCAGCTGTCTTGGGGTCTTCCGAGGTGGCATCCACCGTTGTCTCAACTCCATGGATTGCACTTTCAGCCGCCTGCAGTGTTAACTCCCGGGCGGTTCCTTCATGTGCCTCGACCGCATCAGCGAAGATCATTGGCCGGAGAGCGCTTGGCACTTCACTCACCGAGACAGTCTCAACTGTCTGAGCCTCGTCAGTGACAACTTGCTGTGTATTCAGTTGTTGTTCCTTCTCCACTTCGCCTCCAAGATTCGTTGTGAAGTCAGCTGCAACATCCTCTGACCTTGTTGCAGTGGAGAGAGTTTCCCCCTCAGCTAGCACACCAGCTGAGTGATTTGGAATAGGGTCACTCATCTCTAGACTTCTGGCTGTTCCCTTTGAGTATTCAGCCGTTGGGGCAGGTGGTAAGACACCTTTATTAGGGGTTGGCTCGACTGGGGTCCCCACAATCCCAGTTTCATCGCCAGTTCCCTTATCACCTTCTTCTGAGTGAGTTGGGGAAGTGGTGGCAGCGACAACAATGGCAATATGTTGCACCACTCCCATCGGATCAATCTCCAGCTGTGATGTGGAGGACTCCCCTGGTCCTTCCAACAATCGTTGCTTATGTAGGGCCCTGGATTCCCGCATGGCTTGCTACATCTCCAATTCTTCAGAGCGGCGGCAGGTCCGAGATCCTCATCACTCCCGAGAGAGAACGTTGAGATGAGGATGTGTATGATCGTGGTTCCAAAAAGGGACAAATCATCGCCTTTTCACGAGCCTCGCTTCCTCTCGCGATCTCTCCTTCTCCTTGTCCTTGAAGATCTGCAAGATATCTATGCAGTTTTCTTCATCCAGTGCTTGGACCACATTGGTCAATCCAAGAAAGTTCAACAATTCGTCTTCTTTTTCAATGAATTCCGGTCTTTGGAACTGTTCCCTGGATCAACTCAGCTTCCATTTCCTCCATTCTCGCAGACGATTTTGGATGTCTGGATATGGTGGAGATAGGATCATTACATCATCATCTTTGTCATATTCTCCCTGCTATCCCTCGTGCTCAGGGATTGAGGGTACCAAACTTTGGTGCTCCACACCCTCAGTAGCATCTGTTGCAGGAGGGGATACAACCCTGTCAATAGGAGAGTTTGCTTTCTCACCGTCTTTTTCCGTCTCACTTACTCATTGACATACCGTGTCTTCAATGTGCTTCTCGACGATCGGCTTCAAAGAGACTTGGTTGTTTCATCAATGATTTCGGAGACTCTACCTCTTGAAATCTCCCAGATTTGTTTCACCGAGTGGCGGACTCAGTCGGTTTCTCAAGCTCGGAATGCTTGAAGAGTCTTCTTTTTTAGTCCTTACCAGAGGGATTTATGGCTCGGATAAAGTTTCTTCAGAGTCCTGGGCGGCGGGGGCCAGTGCTGTCGTATTCTTCTGAGGAGCTGGTCGTCTCGGCTTATCGGTTCTCCTTTTCTTGACAACCGGGAGAAGGTATTTGAGGTTCCTTCTCCGCTCTAATGGTAGGGGCGGGGAGACACGAGACACAGATTCTTTGTCCGGGGCAGTGACTTCAGGCTGCAGGGGCAGGGCATCTTTCGTTTTCTTTTTCTTTTTTGCAAAGCAAGGGCGTGATCTTCTTAGCACGCAGGGGCAACCTTCTTCCGGGGAGAGGAGGAGACAAATGTTGTTTCTTCAGACTACCGATTCCCCTCACTCGTGACGCTCTCTTTGCATATGCACTCTTCTCGTTCCTAGGAAAGGTTAGATCGGAACATCTTCTTGTTTACATGGAACGCCTTTCCATGTCGAAGAGGAACTCCTTTTGCTTCCATCATCCGCCAATCACCAGGTCGCACCCCAGGAACCTCCAAACGTACCATCCTCCTTGAAGGATTTATTCCCAATATTCTCGCAGTATGTCGTATACAAACTCTCAAATTGCTTTACCTTCTTTTTTCTTCAATGATCGCAGGCCATTACGATCGAACAGCTTTAGACAAATTGGTCAAAGCTTCCAAATTTGATGTCTATGCATTTGGCAACAATGTCTAGCAATTTGTGGTAGTCTTCTTTTAATAGCTTCTTGTTAGCTGTGTAGACCACCTTCACAACACAGTTGGACTTGGATACTTCCTTCCAAGCAAAGAATCAGTTAACATCGCCTTCATAAATCTCCACTCCTTCCGCCGGCAACAAATGCGATGTTCGCGGATCCTTGGCGTAATGGTGAAAGCTTTTCCGTGAACAGAGGACTTGATGCCCTCATCCTGAACTTCAGCGTTCACGTAGAACTGTGCGACCTCTTCCACGTAGGTCATCGGAAACTCCATCGCCAAAAATGATTTCAGCCCAGACTTTTCCAACTTCTGTGCTATCTTCTTTACTAGGGTGTCGTCAGACCCTTGTTTGATCATGCCGTCGAAATCCACAGTAGACCCAGTGTGGATTTGCTTCCCCAACTTGACGAAGTCATGAGTAGATGCCATTTCTCGATGTTTTACCGAATGAAATTTTGAGAAAGAACTTAAGGATTTGTTAGGGTTTTGAGAGAAAATTTCTTCTTTGCCTTCGAGAGAGATGAACAGTTTTGGTAAAGTGAGAGAAAAACGGACGAAATGGTATAAGTATGGGTTATGAAAGGACGTGCGGGTGGTTTTTGAAATTTGATCAAGATCAACGGTTCAGATCTTGCACGCCAATTTACATTTAATCTTTCGTATTTAATGCGGCAAAGATTTATATCCAATCATAAGCTTTGTGTGCGACTTTTGATCAGACACGCCATAATTATCTTTGACGTCATTCTTAAAAACATTCCCGCTTAGTAAAAACGACTGCATTTTTGTCACTTTGCTCATAAATGACTCAGCTTATTCCTTAGCTGATTTAACTTTTCTCTTTTTGCACATAAATACTCAGCTGTCAGCTAACTCGATGCAAATTGATTCTCCGACATTCGATCTGGTGATTTACTTAGGCGATTTAAGAGTTCACTCTTTTTCATCTTTTCGTGTCCTATCTCTTTTCTTTGAGTCTTCTTAATGTCAACTCAGCTCAATTAACCCCAATTCATGTTTGAGTTCTTCAAATCTTGATTCACATAATGGTTTTGTGAATATGTCAGCTAATTGCTTATCAGTTGAGATATATTCCAAGGTGATGTCCTTCTTTTCAACATGATCTCTTATGAAGTGATATCTGACATCAATGTGCTTTGTTCTTGAATGCAAACATGATTTTGAGTGATTGCAATTGCACTTGTGTTATCACACATAATTGGAATTTCCTTTTCTTCAACCTCATAGTCTCTCACTTTGTCTTATCCATAAGACTTGGGCTGCAATTTGCCCGCAGCTATGTATTTTGCTTCAGCTGTGGAGGTAGCTATTGAATTTTGCTTCTTGCTAAACCAGGAAATTAGCCTATTTCCAAGCATTTGACATGTGCCTGAGGTACTTTTCCTGTCAACTCTACATCCAAAGATAGTCGAGTCCAATAACCAATTAGCTTGAATCCACCTTTCTTTGAATACCATAAGCCAACTTCTTGGCTTCCTTTCAAATATCTCAAGATTCTCTTGGGCGCAATCATGTGGCTTTCTTTTGGAGCAGATTGAAATCTCGCACATACACCTACAAAGAAAGGTGATGTCCGGCCCGCTTCTTTGTGAGATAGAGCAATGATCCAATAAGTGCTCAGATTCGATTTGATCTACGTGCTTTCCATCCGCATCCATGTCCATTTTAATCGATGTATTCATTGGTATTTTCACGAAGACTTCTCTTCCATACCAAATTTTTTCATTAAATCTCTCGTGTATTTTGTCCGACTTATGAAGGTTCCATCTTCACTTTGTTTCACTTGGATTCCAAGGAAGAATGTCAGCTCTCTCATCATGCTCATTTCATATTTGCTTTGCATAAGATTTGAGAATTTATCACACAGCTCTTTGTTTGTGGATCCAAAGATGATGTCATCCACATATATTTGAACAAGCAGTATACTCTTCCCATCTTGAATTCTGAAGAGTGTTATATCCACTTTGCCTTTTGTGAATCCGTTCTCAGTCAGGAATTATGACAATGTATCATACCATGCTCTGGGTGCCTGTTTCAATCCATATAAAGCTTTCTTGAGTTTGTATACCTTATCTCCAAGAGTCTTTTGCTCAAATCCTGGAGGTTGTTCAACATATACTTCTTCTTCCAATAATCCATTAAGGAATGCACTCTTTACATCCATTTGATATACAATAAAGTTCTTGTGAGCTGCATAGGCAAGAAACATCCTTATGGCTACCAATCTTGCTTTGTTTCTCACCACAGAACCTTCCTCATTCATCTTGTTTCGAACACCCATTTAGTGCCAATAACATTTTGATGGGTAGGTCTTTGAACCAATTCCCACACTTTGTTCCTTTCAAACTGATTTAGTTCTTCTTACATGGCTTGAATCCAATGTGTGTCATCTAAAGCTTGTGACACATCTTTTGGCTCCATTTGTGAGATGAAGCAAGTGAACATAGCTTCTTGTTGAGTTCTGGATCTGGTTTTTACACCTTCTCTTACATCTCCAATGATTAGTTCTGGTGGATGGTCTCTCGGCCATCTTACATCAGGTTGGAGTAAGTTAGTTTGGATTCGATCGTCTTGCGGTTTGTGTCATTTTGATCGCTCTCTCATCATCATTTTAGCCGCAGATTTTCCATTGTCTTTGAGACTCGGCTATCTCATCTTCATCCGGATTTATAATTCCAAATTGACTTCAACATAGGGACTCTTCGCATGGTTGGTTGATTCACTTATCACCGACTCTTCAATGTCTTCTCCATTTACGTTGGGTTCATCAAACACCACATGGATGGATTCTTCAGAACGATTGTCCTCTTATTGAGCACTCTGTAGGCTTTGCTTTCACCGAGTATCCTAAGAAGATACCTTCATCGCCTTTAGCATCAAAAGCCTTTAAATTATCTTTGCCATTGTTATGGATGAAGCATTTGCATCCAAATATTCTCAAATATGCAACATTTGGCTTTCTCCCCGTCCAAATCTCATAGGAGTCTTTGTCACCGTCTTTTATCATGCATCTATTTTGAGTATAGCATCTTTGTGTTTATTGCTTGACCCAAAATCTTTTAGCGACCTGCTTGACTAACATGGTCCTTGCTTGCGCTTCTTTGAGAGTTCTATTCGTTTTTCTCGCAACTCCATTCTCATGTGGAGTCCTTGCTGCAGATAATTCATGACTAATACCATTTTCAATACAAGATCGAGTTATTATACCATTGGCAAACTCAATTCCTCCACGATCTTATTTTGATAATGGTTTGACTCTTCTCATTTTGTATTCTTTCATCAACTCGTGGTAGTTTCTGCAGAGTTTCTTTCTTCTTACACATGAATATTGTCCATGTATATCTTGAGTAGTCATCTACTACCACCAAGGTGTATTTCTTCCCACTTATGTTTGGCTAGTTCAATCGACCAAATAGATCCATATGTAGCAGTGCAATATTCTTGTTGAAGATGGACATGTCTTTTCTTTGAATGATGATTTGATCTGTTTTCCCATCCGCATGCATCACATATACTCTCCTTCTTGTATACTCGAGTCCGGAAGTCCTTCCACAAGATTACTTCTTGCAAGTTTGTTAATAGTTTTGAAGTTCGTGGTGACTTAGCTTCTTGTGCCCAACCAACTTGATTCAAATTGTGCTTTTGCTAGCAGACAAGTGTTCGGTGTTGCGCTTGACCAATCTACCACATACATGTTCTTTTGTTCCGCATCCTTGCAACACTGTTTCATTAGTTTCAGTGTCCTTGATTTGGCATACACCCATATTGAATCCAACATTGTAGCATTTGTCACAGAGTTGGCTTATGCTTAGCAAGTTGAAATTGAAGCCTCAACATATGCAACATCTGTAATTTCTAATCCATTTTTCTTAATGGATCAAATGCCTCTTATTTCTCCTGGAGCTTCATTTCCTCCAAATATGACTTTTGCACCTCTAACCTCCTTGAATTTTGATAGATTTTTCTTGTTTCTGTCATGTGTCCGGGAATGCCCACTATCCATGTACCAGGTTCCTTGGCACTCACCGCTCCTTGAACTCCGCAATCAAGGAAATTAGGTTTTAGGTACCCATACTTGCCTGGGTCCCGAGGGGTTAGTATTGTAAGATGATCCAACCAACCTATAGCCACATGATTTGACTCTAAGAGGTTGCCATCTATCGCCCATAATCATAATTAATCTTGGCAAATTGCTTGGGGTTCTAGTTCATACAAATGCCTTTCTTTTTGTCTCGTATGCCATGCATGCGTTTTAGCAATTGCCTTCTTTGGGTAGTTTTGATATCTCTCGAGTGTAGTGCCTAGGTGCATATGTGTGTTGATGATAGCTCTTAAGCCTTTGGAATGGCCTTTCTTTGAGTTCTGGCCTTTGCCACTTAGGCTTATTTCCATAGGTCTTTGCTGATAATTCACATTATTCCAATCAGCTTGGCTTGGGTACTTTCTACCATTCCCATCATATGTGCTTCTCTTATAGACCTTCTGGGGCTTTTGGTAGCTCTATTTCTTCTTTACATAGTATCTTCTATTTGGAGTTTGCTGAGGAACTCGGCTGGATTTCTTCTCAACTGTCCTCTCAGCATACTCAACTGGCTGTTTTCCTTTTCCTTTATAACCAAGGCCAGTTTGCTTGTGATTGTGCTTTGGAATCAATGTGTGTGCACCATTTGAAGTTTTGGATTTTAGAGATGCTTCATTACTTGAAGATTCTTTTTCCAAAATCACCTTTGGAGCTTGACATAGTACAGGGGAATTAAATCCTAAACCTGTCTTATCTCCGCATTCTCTTTGACTCATAATAAGATCATCCAAGGATTTAGATGCCTTAGTGAATGAGCAATCACATTTTTGAGGTCATTCTCCCTCTTTTCTATAGCAGCTATCTCTGCTATTAACTTAGCATTTTCAAATTTTTAGACTTTTATTCTCATCGGCTATTTGACTTAGAGTACTCGGCTCCTTAGTCACCGTGAGTTTTGCTCTTGAGTAGGCGCTTTCCTCATTTAGTAGTGTTTGTGAGGATTTAATGTGTTCAAAATCTTTCATCATTTTGCCTAATGAATCATAAAGATCAGTGGGTGATGAAGTGTGTGTGTCACAATCATTATCACTAATATCTGAGTGTGATGAGTTAGAGTGTACCTCATCTTCTTGGTCAGGTTGGTTTTGTTCTTTAGCCATTAGACAGATCAAGGCTTCTTCTTCAGAGTCACTTGAGTAGTCAGCTTCACTACTCTCCGAGTCTACTGTGCCAACATTGCCTTTCTCTTTTCCTGTCTTCTTTCTCTGAAGACTTTTCTTTCCTCTTCATTCATATATTTGTTGACTACAGGATATGGGCATTCAATGGCATAGTGACCGGGTTGCCTGCAGTTCCAGCATAGATTTTCAACTTTTTGATCAGTTCTTTCCATCCTTGGGTTGTCAGCTCTTTGATATTCAACTTTTTGATGCTTTGCTCTCTTGGGTGGTCTTTCTTCCCTTGACTTGGAGGGAGCTGAGTGTCTTCTGGAGGATACACCTTTGCTTCTTTTGTAATTCTTATTGAAGGACTTGTTAAACCTTTTAACCATCAGTGTGATCTCCTTTTGGTCAATGACTTCTTTGACCTCAGCTCTTTTGCCATCTTTAACAATTAGAGCAGCTGTTTTGGGTACAGTTGTTTCCTCTTGGTCTTTTCTTCTCAGCTCAAATTCGTAGGCTTTGAGATCTGAGAATAGCTCATGGTTGGATGTCTTTGATAGGTCCATGGAATGTCTCATGGCCATGACTTTCATATCCCACTCAGTTGGGAGACTTCTTAGAATCTTCATACACATTTCCTTTTGTGTATATTCTTTTCCAAGTGCAGATAGCTCATTGGTAATTTCTGTGAACCGAGCAAACATCTTAAAGTTTTCAAATTTTTGTACAACAACAGATAGTTTATTTTCCTTGATTTGCTCTGAGCCTTCACAAATCAAGGTTAGCTTGTCCCAGATTTCTTTTGTCGTTTTGCATGATTTGACTTTGTTGAACATGGCTTTGTCTAAAGTTTTGTAAAGAATGTCCTTGGCCACATTGTCCAAGTTATATCTTTTCCTGTCATCATTTGTCCATTCAGCTCTTGGTTTTTCAACCATCGCTGGTCTGGGAGCAACATCCTCTTCTCCTTCAGCTGCAGCTCTCCTTGCAGTTATGTTCACTTTTAAGATTTGGAGTGGCCCATCTTCTATTACTATCCACATTTCATCGTGTAATGCTGATAGATGAGCCTGCATACGAATTTTCCAATCATCAAATTCTTCAATTGTGAACATAGGGATGCGTGTCAAATTTGCTTCCATGATAATAACTTTGCTGAATAAAAGAGTTTTGGAAGATCAATTGCTAAAACAACCTTTGAAAAATTTGGAGATCTAGTTCGGTGACCAGTGCGGAAGGCTCAATGAACTAACCGCTCTGATACCACTTGTAGGTCCCAAGGGGTGTGAGTGTAAGGTTTAGAAGGGGGGGTTGAATAAACCTTACCAACTTTTCAATTTAGTCCTTTTAAAACGTTCGAGTTAATATTTCACGGTAAGTCCTTAGTGGACAACTAAGTTAGTTAATCAAATGAGTTAGTCACTCAACGTACTCGATCGAGCCGTTGATATAATAACTCAAATTGCTTTTTGACTAAAGACTTAACTCGATTGTGATATATTTTCAAGAAGACTTAACACCCTTGAATTTGGTTAACTTTGTTTTAATACTTGGTTTTAGACCTTGTTGATTATCAATTGAATAGCAAATTTATCAGCAGATATTAAAGTAACAAGCAGAAATTGAAATGTTGAAATGTAAATGACACAATAAGTTTTTATAGAGGTTCGAAGATGGGGTAATTCTTCTACTCCTCTCTTCTCCAACTCCTGGAGGAATCCACTAAGTATTGATCAATATACAAAGTGGTTAACATCCCGATACAAGTCTTGATCACACAGCTGACTTGATCCTTTGGGACTCAGTCTGGAGATGCCTTGGTCACATAGTTGGCTTCTCGTACGACTCAGCTTCTTCACAGGGCAGCTGCCTTTCTACTACAGCCCACTTGCTCAAGCTTCTTAGATTTGATCACGAAGCCCTCCAAAAACTTGAGACTGGTTCGACCTTGAACCTTCCTACAATCCTCCATGGAATGTAGACCCCTTGATTCTTCAAATGTTTCCTCTTCAACTGATTGAAGTTGTCTTTCCTTCACAGGTGAGTGTTGGATTGATTTCCTTCGTAATGTAGGCTTGAGGATTGAATTTGAATGACTTGAGAGTAATTTTTTGTAACAGTTCGAATGTTAGATTAAATGTTCGTGGTTCAGGTAACCTTCTCTCAGAGTGATTCCTCAGCCTTTTATAGTGATCTTTCAAAAATCTGCCCGTTGAAGAGATAGGCTTATTTTCAAAAGACACTTGTGGTCGTTGGCTTGTCTTGTTGCAGTCCTTGGAATTGACATTTCCTCGTATGAATGATTCTTCAGCTTTTCAGAGTTCTGACACAGGTGCAGTGCTTCCCATTGGTTTATTCCTTTTGCACGCTTCGGGGTGAGCACTTTAAGAAAGGCAATATGGAAGTATTACTTGTTTAAGTAATTTCCTTGACTTCTGTGCAACGGATCTCTTTCAGTTATCTCGACTTGACTGCATTTTCTTAACTTCCCCAGGTGACTTCGAGTCAGCTTCCAATCATTGGATGACTCTTCTGTCACTTCAACTTGAGACTTGGCTGTCTTGAGTTGACTTGACTGATACTTCACTCACCAGATCTCACTTGTACCTTCATCGAGTTCCTGTCTTCTCTTCTTTGCCACACTCACCGCCTCGCTCGCAATGAGTCTTCCTTCAAGTCTCCATTGTCTTCTTGCATGTTCGAGCATAGGCGACTTGACTCACCGACCGCTATATCTATTACAATGAAATTTACAACAAAAATGGGGTGCCAACTTTCTATTCTAAGTTTTACATGGCATTCATCAAAATCTAAAAATAATTTCCCAACAATTTTCCCCTTTTTGATGATGCCAAAACTTAAAACATTCATTTAATAATTAAACAGCAAAGATACGTACAGGCAATGTAGAATCACAGAATGTATGCGTAGAATCAATATTTTATTGATCATAACATCCTTGTTCTTTACACAAATTGTTTTAGTGTATCAAAGCTTAAACAGAACTTAAGGTAATCATGTTGTTCTATATCTACGCAAGTATGGAAATTATACAATTTTTATTCGATGTACATAAGACTTACATAAAGATGTATTTACATAGTAAAATACATGAAGGGGTGGACAACAACACTTCATCTCCTTCGCTGCCTCCTTCTTTCCTCTTCTTTAGCTCTGTCATCTTCCTCGACCTTTTTCTCTTCTCATCTTGACCGCTTCTTCTTTTTCTCATAAGCCTTTCTCGGCAGCGACTTCATCTCTTCTTTTTCTTTCTTGTCTTTACTCCCATAGCTGAGTTTGTCTTCTATTTTCTTCTTCAATCCTCTTCACATACTCAAGATTGTTTTTAGCCACTTGCAGGGTTAGCTACTTCGTCGAATCCAAATGAATAGATCCCTCCTTTCTTGCCTGGATCTATGTACTCAATGTTTTTTTCGCGAGGTCTGGTCTCAAACCTCTTCCTCCACCACCGCTTCTTCCTCTTACTGGGCGTGTATTGTCTTTGGGGCCTTCTTTTTCCCAAATGAGTGACTAGCAGAGTGACCAAAGAGAGCGATCGCCGAGTTTGTTGTTGCGTCGCTTCTTCACATAGTTTGAGACCTTTTTCCCAAGACAAATCCCAGGCTTGAGACATGGACATATTTGCGAAGTAACCTTCGGATGCGAGCGTCTTGAATTCATCAACCGATCTTGGCTCGCCCGACATCTAAAATGGCATAGGTGTCTCTGTCTGTTGGAATGTCTCCATGTTGTTTCGTAATATCCATAACTCGGGCATCCATCTTTCCTTCCACTTCCTTCATCCCTCGCTTCAACTATATTTCTCTTTTCAAATGCATGGTACCGCAGAGTGTTGGAGTGGCGAGTCATCGGGAGTTTGTCGATGATATCACACAAGACCTTGTTGGTTTCTAGCAATCATCAAGATATCTTTTGAACCTTCCCCTCAACAGATTTTCCTTTATTCTCTTTTATCTCTTCCTCACTGTCTTTCCCTTCACAAACATTGCGTCCTTTTTTCAAATTTCGGATCCTTTCAATGCCTTTAGGTATTCCTCTTCCCCCTTTTTGGCATCATCAAAGGAGAGAGGAACCCCTGGAAACAAGCTAGCAATCATGAAGTCTAAGCGGCTGATAGTCGAGTTCCTGTCTTCTCTTCTTTGCCACACTCAGCTACCTCGCAGCGGAGTCTTCCTTCAAGTCTCCAGTTGTCTTCTTGCATGTTCAGGCATAGCTAACTTGACTCAGCTCGACCAGCCCTATCTATTACAATGCAATTTACAACAAAAATGGGGTGCCAACTTTCTATTCTAAGTTTTACATGGCATTCATCAAAATCTAAAAATAATTTCCAACACTATTACAACATGAATGTTGAAAATGAAGAACAATATATTTACTCAGATTCTTCTTGTTGTGTTGTAGAGTAATGTGTGTTAATTTGATTCTTCAATGCTTCAGTTATTTATAGGAGAGCTCCAAGATGTAATCCCTAACGTATGCTCCTCCTAATTCAAATTTGTCTGCAAAAGAAAGATGAAACAACTCCAAGAAATGGTTAAGAAATGATAAAGCCTTAATTTCATGAGAAGTGTTTCTTCAACGGATAGTTTCTGCTGATAAAAGCTTATAGCAACCGGTCGCTATATAGAAAATTTGAATTTTAAGACCGTTGAATAAAGTTTTGACACATGATGGCATCTAGGGCAACCGGTCGCTGTCTAGGGCGACCGATCGCTATACATGGCAATTGGTTGTTGTGGATAGTGATCATTCGATCGAGAAACAAAGAGTTTTCGAAAAAAAAAATAAAACTCCCAAGCATTGGTCGCCCTCCCTCTCCTATGTTCTCTATTTTGTTTCATCTTTTAACACATTCAGGTACGGGTCTCCCTATAGGGTGACCGGTCGACCTCTTCACAGAAATGTTGTCCGATTTTTGTCAAAAATAAAGTTCAAGAAGTACTTCAAAAAATTAGTAAAAACCAATTAAAATATGTTGAAGTATTTGGACAATATTTGGAAACGTTGTTTTTGGTATAAAACTCATTTCTATAAAATCATCAAAATCAAAATAAAAATATTAATCTAACAAACTCCCCCTTTTTGATGATTACAAACCAAAATAATTTTAAGAGAGCGATTTTAAACGAAACAAGATTTTTCGATCAAAATAATCTATCCATTTTAAGCAACACTTCTCAAGACAAAAAATCATAAGGATAAGGGGAAAAAGTTTTTCAAAACAAGTTTTAAGAGCTCTCCCTATCAACATGATAAGCAATAAACATGCATAAAAGCAAATAAATTATAAGCTAGAAGTTTAGCTCTTTCGTCCGTTTCTCTCACACATTACCAAAAACTGTTCATTTCTCTCTCTCAGAAGCAAAGGCAAAAACTCTCTCAAAACCCTATCAATCTTCAAATCACCTTCTAAGTTTCATTCGGTGAAATACTGAAAAATGGCATCTACTCATGATTTTGTCAAGCTAGGAAAGCAAATCCACACTGGGTCTACTGTGGATTTCAAGGGTATGGTCAAACAGAGGTCCGATGATGCCCTAGTAAATAAGATCGCTGAAAAACTCAAAACATCTGGGCTAAAACCATTTCTGACGATGGAGTTTCCGATGACCTATGTGGAAGAGGTCGCACAGTTCTACGTGAACGCTGAGATTCACGATGAGGGGATCAAATCCTCTGTTCACGGGAAAGAGTTCATCATTACTGCCAAGGATTTGGCGTAACACGCCTAGTTCGGCGGAAGGAGCACCGAAATCAATGAAGCCGATGTTGACTTGGCTGCCGCCGAAGGAAGTAGCCAAGACCGATCTTTGAAAAAGATAGTCTACACAACAACAAGAGGTCTTGAAGGAGGAGGACTACCACAAATTGTTGGACATCGTTGCCAAATGCATAGACATCAAATTTGGCGGCTTTGACCAACTCGTCCCAAAGCAAAATTGATCGTAATGGCCGCGATCATTGAAGAAAAAAGAAAGTGAACTCGGCCGAGTTTGTCTACAAAGCAGACTGCGCCGAGAATGTAGGAACAAATCCTTCAAGGAGGATGGAACATTTGGAGGATCCCTGGGATACGGCCTGGTAATTGGCCGAATAATGGAAGTGAAGAAAGTCCCTCTTCGACATGGAAAGGCTTTCCATGTAAACAAGAGAATGTTCCGATCAAACCTCTCAGCGCACAGAAGAGAGCCTACGCTAAGAGAGCTGATACAAGTGAGGGGGAATCAGCTGACCCCGAAGATACAGTTGTCCCCTCTCCACCAAAGAAAAAGGTTGCTCCTGCAGCTGCTAAGAAGACTGCTGCTCCTGCAGCAAAGAAAAAGAAATATGCTCCCCCCGCAGCTAGAGTCACCGCCCCAGCAGAGCGGTGTCTCTCGCCCGCTGCGGCCGCGGCGAGAAGGAATCTCAAATACCTTCTCCGGTCGTCAAGAAGAGGAGAGAACGATAAGTCAAGAAGGCCGCTCCTCGAAGAAAAAACAACAAAGACGCCCCCGCCCAAGACTCAAGAAACCTTGTCGTCAACCGAAATCCCTCCTGGTTCGAACAAGAAGAAGGAGAAGAATTTTCAAGCGTTCCCGAGCTTGAGAAATCGGGCCGAGTCGCCACTCACCGAAAAGATACCCGAGATCGCTGGAGAAGTAGAGTCTCTAGACGTGATTGATGAAACGCCAAGTCTGCCGAGGCCGATCGATCGCAGAGGCAACTCAAGACCCACCAGAGATAGAGCAATGAGGAACAAGGCACACCGAGACAACCAAATCATCTATTGCCAAGGTTGTCTCTCCACCGAATGAGGTCGCTAAAGGTGTCGAAAAGAAAGTCTACTACCCTTAATACCGGAAACGCTAGGGCCGCAAGAGAATGATGAAGACGATGTAATCATGCACTCTCCATTGTATCCGGACATCCAAAATCATCTCATGAGAGTGGAGAAAATGGAAGTTGAGCCTATCCAGAGTGCGGTTTGAAAATCCGAGTTCATTCTTTGAGGAAGAAGAACTCTTCGATTTCTTGAGGTGGACACAATCTTTGCAAGCCCTTGACAAGGATAATTGCATCAATATACTATAGATTCGAAAAGAAAATGAATGGGCTAAAGCAAACAGAGGACGCAGAGGCACGTGAGAAGGCCAAAGATCTCGCCCTATAACCAAAGACTACGTAAACATACACATCCTCACCTTGACGCCCTATCGTAAAGTGATGAGGATCTGACCTCTTGCGCCACGTAAGAGTTGCAAATGCAAAGCAATGGAAGAATCCAGAATCCTTCATGAGCAAAGAATGATGGAGGGACCAGAGAGTCCTCCAAAACACACCGAGATAGACCCAATGGGAGTGGTGCAAAGATATTGCCACCGTGGTTGCCGCCACCACTTCCCCTCACTCACTGAAGAATGAATTAAGGAATCGCGATGAAATCGGGATAGTGGGGACCCCAGTTGAGCCAACCCTTAATAAAGGTGTCTTACCACCTACCCAACGGCTGAATACTCAATGGGAACAAATGAGTCCGAGACGAGTGACCCCATTCCAAGTCACTCGGTGGTATGCCACCGAGGGGGAAACTCCTCCACCGTAGTAAGGTCGGAGGATGTTTGCGGTGACTCCACAATGAGTCTAGGAGGTGAAGTGGAGAAGGAACAAACACAAAGTACACAAAGAAGTTGTCATCAACGAGGCTCGAGGCTTGAGACTATCTCACCGAGGTGCCCACCGCTCTGAAGGGCTAATGACGCCGCTAATGCGGTCGAGGCACGTGGAAGGAATGAACCGGGAGTTAACACTGGGGCGACGAAAGTGTAATCCATGGAGTTGAGACTCTAATGGATGCCACCGCAGAAGACCCTAAGACAGCTGACACTGTCGAAAGGGATGTCCAAAGCCTCGCCGTAGTTGAGACTCGCAGGGAGGTAATGAAGGCCCACGGGAGGTTGAGACTTCCCGGGGTAAAGAAGTCAAGTACGAAACATCCCTCCCGCTATCATTGATCCATCGAAAAGGAGATAAGTGCACTTCACGATTCCCAGGATAATCCTGATGTAAAAGACTCAGCTGAGGATGTTCCAACCACGAGTAAGTCCAACCTCAAGACTACTCGCCAAACTTTCAACTTTGATGATGAGCCACCCATGGAAATCTCATCATCGTCCGATGACGCTCGATAAGGCCGAGGACCAGCCAACTCACTTGGAAAAACCACCGAGACCGACGGTCGCTGAGACAAATGTTGAGGCTTAGCAAGTCGAGTCAACTTCACAATGCACCCCAAAAACAGAGTCCACCTGCGTAGGCTCCCAAGTCGCAGCAGTTCAACTCCACAAGGAACCTCACGAGCACCACTCATCATTGAACAAATCCCAGTTGCCCGTGATGATCCCTTTGTAGAATCATTTCCCTTCTCTCTGGAAGTACCCGACCTCCCTGAAGAATCAGAAAGAGATCTCGAACGCTTCCACATACTAGATCTGTCATTCCATCGACACCCATCGTTCGGTGACTATGATTTTGACGTTGCTTGGCCGTCACCAAACAGAGGGAACATCTGAAGTTCGGGAGGTGTTCAAAGCATTATTTGCAAATTGAACGAATGGAGAGGCACTAGGCCTCGATGGACATGAGATCGATAACAGGGGATGCCAACCTCACCGCCGACTTGAGAGGCATAATAGTCGAATCCGGGAGTGGTGGCAACAACAAAGAAAAACAATGCGTGTGGAACAAGCTAGATATTTCGAACATTGTTCAACAAGTCGCTGGTCCGGCGCTACCGAGAATGCTAATGCAAAGACAAAATTGAAAGAACACATTGAGCAAATGCATGAATCTCACACTCCGAGATAAAGTCCGCTGCGTGAGCAAAATAAGAATGAGCTCCCCGCGTGGGAAGAAAACATGGATCGCAAATTCGATCTTCTCATGGCCGAGATGAAGTTGATTAAAGTCAATCCAACGCTACTCGCTCGAGTTTTGTGCAAAGATACTCCGCAGTTCGCACTCGAAACTCGACTTCGACTTCCGCTCACTAGTTTGTTTCACGGGTTCCTCTCTCCTTTAATGATGCAAAAAAGGGGAAGAGGAATACCTAAAAGCGCTGAAGGGATCTCGAAGTTGAGAAGGAGGAGCAAATGTGTGAAGGGAAAGACAAACCGAGGAAGTATCAAGAGAAAAGAAAGGGAAGTCTGTTGAGGGGAAGGATCGAAAGATGTGACCTTGATGATTGCTAAAAACCCCCAACAAAGTCTTATCACATATATTATCAAGAAACTCCAAAAATGACTCGCCACTCCAACACTCTGCTTGTACCTATGGCTAAAAAGAGAGAGACACATTGAAGCGAGGGATGGAGGAAGTGGAAGGAAGGATGAATGCCCGAGTTATGGATATTCTCAAACAACATGGAGGCATTCCAAAGAGACAGAGACACTTATGCCATCTCGTATGCCTGAATCGAGCCAAGATCGGTTGATGAATTTAAAACGCCGCATTTGAAGGATACTTCGCAAACATGTCCATGGCTCAAGCCGGGACTTGTCTTTGAAAAAGGGTCTCACACTATGTGAAGAAGGCGACAGACAACCAGACTACCGGCATCACTCTGCTGGTCACTCCGCTAGTCACTCACCGGGAAAAAGAAGACCCCAAAGACAATACACGCCCAGAGGTAGAGGAAGAAGCAGTGGTGGAGGAAGAGGTTTCAGACCTAGATCTCTGCCCAAAAACATTGAGTACATAGATCCAGGCAAGGAAGGAGGGATCTACTGGGCTGGTTTTGATGGAGTAGTCAATCTGCAAGTGGCTAAGAACAATGCTGATTATGTGAAAAGAATTGAAGAAGAAAATAAAAGACAAACTCAGCTATGGGAGGAGAGACAAGAGAGACTAAGAAGAGATGAAGTCGCCTTAAGGTGTATGAAAAGAAAAGAAGAAGGGCTGAATATGAGAAAAAGAGAAGAAGATCAGAAGATGACAGAGCTGAAGAAGATGAAAGAAGGAGGCAGCGAAGGAGATGAAGTGTTGTTGTCCACCCCTTCATGTATTTTACTATGTAAATACACTTAATGTAAGTCTTCTGTACATTGAATAAAATTATGCAATTTCTATACTTGTGTAAATATAAAACAGCATGGTTAGCTTAAGCCCCGGTTAAACTATGATACATTTTTGTTGGTTTAAGCTCTGATACACCTTGTAAACAGCTATGTAAAGAACAAGAATGTTATGATCAATTCAAGATCGATTCTAACACACATTCTGTGATTCTACATATGCCTGTATGTATCTTTGTTGTTTAAATTATTGATGTATGTTTTAAGTTTTGGCATCATCAAAAAGGGGGAAATTGTTGGGAAATCATTTTGTAGATTTTGATGAATGCCATGTAAAACTTAGAATAGGAAGTTGGCACCCCATTTCATTGTAAACCGCATTGTAATAGATAGGGTGGTCAAGCCGAGTTAAGTCGCTATGCCTAAACATGCAAGAAGACAACCGAGACTAGAAGGAAGACTCACCGCAAGACACCGAGTATGGCAAAGAAAGAAGAAAAGACGGAACTCGATCAAGGTGCAACAGATGCAACAGTGAAGTATCAGTCAAGTCAACTCAAGACAGTCAAGTCTCAAGATCGAAATGACAGAGGAGTCATCAAATGATTGGAAGCTGACTCGAAGTCACCTGGGAATGTGAAGAAAACGCAGTCAAGTCAAGACAACTGAAAGAGATCCGTTGCACAGAAATCAAGAGAATTACTTAAACAAGTAATACCTCCATACTCGCTTTCTTGAAGTGCTCGGTTCGAAGCGTGCAAGAGGAATAAACCAATGGGAAGCACTGCACCATGTCAGAACTCTGAAAAGCTGAAGAATCATTCATACGAGGAAATGGAAATTCCAAGGACTGCAACAAGACAAGCCAACGACCACAAGTGACTTTCAAAAATAATCATATCTCTTCAACGGGCGATTTTTGAAAGATCACTATAAAAGGCCGAGGAATGACTCGAGAGAAGGTTACCAACCACGAACATTTAAGCAAACATTTGAATCAGAACCTAAGATATTCTCAAATCATTCAAGATCAATCCTCAAGCCTACATTACGAAGAAAATCAATCCAACACTCACCGTGAAGGAAAGACAACTTCAATCGGTTGAAGAGGAAATTTTTGAAGAATCAAGGGGTCTACATTCCACGGAGGATTGTAGGAAGGTTCAAGGTTGAACCGTCTCAAGTTTTTGGAGGGCTTCGTGATCAAATCCAAGGAGCTTGAGCAAGTGGGTTGTAGTAGCAAAGCGCAAAATGCCTGTGAAGAAGCTGAGTCGCACGAGAAGCCACCAAGGTGACCAAGGCATCTCCAGATCGAGTCCCAAAGGATCAAGTCACCGTGTGATCAAGACTTGTATCCGGACCGTTACCACTGTATATCGATCAATACTTAGTGGATTCCTCCAGGAGTTGGAGAAGAGAGGAGTAGAAGAATTACCCCATCTTCGAACCTCTATAAAAACTTATCGTGTCATTTACATTTCAAAGACTTTAATTCCCGCATCTTATTTGTTTAACTCACGATAAATTTGCTATCCACTTGATAATCTCTAAGTGCTAAAACCAAGTATTAAATCAAAACTAAACCAAATTTAAGGGTGTTAAGTCTTCCAAAAAACAAACCACGGTTGAGCTAAGTCTTTTAGTCTTAATAGCCGAGTTATTCTATCAACAAATTTCGAGTCAGTGCTGAGTGACTAACTCTATCGATTAACTAAATTAGCTGTCCACCAAGGACACAGCTGTGAAGTATTAACTCTGAACATTTAAAAGGACTAATCGAAAAGTTGGTAAGGTTTATTCAACCCCCCCTTCTAAACCTTACACTCACACCCCTTGGGACCAACAAATTTGCATTCAAATTTACTACTATAACCTTGAATAATAAAAGTATGTCACATGTTTTCACACTTATTAGGAATCTAAAAAAGGACTAAAACGGAATGGACAATGAAGGTGCACCTGTGCGGCTTTATGAAAAATTTGTTTTCAAAGATCAAACATAAATACATAGGCTTGAATGTATATTTTATGATTATGAGGTATGCTTTTTTTATTTTTTGACTTTATCAATAAAAAAATAATAAATAGCATTTCATGTCTATCGTTTGATGCTATATTAAAATTATTACAGTGCATGAGATAAAATTTGTAGAACTATTAGAAAAATGCACATGTCACAGTATAAAATAGACGCCTCACAGATATACACACGTGTATCGCATGTGCAAAAAACTAGTATCAGTAATAAATCATTTTACTACACCAACCCACCATAAAATGATCATTCCTAATTGAAGAAAGTACATGGCGAATTAAATGCGACTTAGTCTTAAGCAAAAAGAAAATAAAAGAGGCTTAAGGACAAGACTTACCAAATTTACGTTTAATCCAATATGCAAAGCATTATCTCGCAGAACAAACCTGATTGGTCCTCCAGATATTCATCCCCCCTCGTCACCAAAAACCAAATCCCCGTTTCTTGATTCTTAAATTCATGTTAACTTTCTTGATTATCATGATCTTACTGAATTTCTTAGCAAAGAAAGTCATTGACTCCTCACCTAGTTCAGATACCTCAACCTCCTTGGTTAATTGAGTTAAATCATCAGTCTCATTGGGTAATACCTGTAAACCGATGCTTTTCCCTTTGGGTCTTCTCTTATTAACAAAGTTGAGTTCTCATGTCTTAAGAATCCCAGCAACTTCACAATTCTTTGACAACAACAATCTTCATGTCAAGCCTTTCAAGCAGGGATCACATCATCTTACTTAGCAATCTAGCATTGGAAATTGGTTCTCCCAGAGCTTGTGATTCATTAGCAATATTACATAGTTTGTTGTGGTATGACGTGATGTCTTCATTCTCTTCCATCTTCAAGTTTTCGAATCTCACCATCAGGTGTCGTAACTTAGTGCTGCGAACATTTGCAGAACATTCACAATATTTTTGCAGTGCTTCCCATGCTTCTTTTGCTTTAGAATAGTTGGAGATAATTTTAAGCATATTCATGTCAACGGCTCCAAAAATTGCATTGAGAACTTTGTAATTCAGGTTCTCTCACTGTACATCATCGTTGGTCCAACTTATTTCCCCTTTGGCTACAAAGTCACTATAAATATCAACGATCTTTGGAGGAGTTCATCCAGTCAAAATTGTACGCCAAGCTTTCTCATCAATGGATTTGATGAACGCATGCATCTTTACTTTCCAAACTGAATAGTTCGCACCATCAAGTATATGTGGACGAAACACAACAGCTCCTTGAACATCCATTGCTTGCTCGAACACATGATCAACACTTAGTAAAATCAAGTGTTGGCTCTAGATGACAATTGAGAGTTTTATAGGTCCCTGACATTAAAGAAATATACGCACAGAATAAAATGTTGCTATAAGTACCAGTAACATTTATACTAACTCGCAGCGGATAAACAAAAACACAGAGATAAAAATTTGTTTTCAAGTAAAGTTATACTTGCAAACGTGCCAATAGGGCGAAAATATTCACTAGTTGAATGCATTGTTATACAACTCAACTTGTATGACTCAACTAGTATAAATACTATGAAAACTCCTATTTATGAGTAGATGTATAAAGTGTAAACCTATTAAGGTCTTGAATCAAAACAAACGATGGACGAAAAAAAAAAAAAAACAAAGACTCTCAATCTTCAAAGTTGTTATATGAACAGCAGCAACACTTCGGAAACACTTTGATCTATGTAGAACTTTGATCTTTGTTTCTTCTCTCTTAAACTCAAATATCTGAATCTCTCGTGTATTTTTCTCCTAAGATTTTAATTCTATGTTATAGAAATTGTGAGGGACGACTTGTCTTTAATAGGCATGCTCCAAGTCTCTATAAACATGGAAAGAGATATTTACACAAAGATACATATCTCATATAAGGTAGGACTCTAGAATCGTTCATTATCAATATGATCTAAAATAACAAATAATAAGATCTTTCCATATCTAAAATATTGCTTGAGAGTCAAATAACAATACAATCCTTCCATAATCAAACTTTTCTTATTTAATAAATCATATCACATGCAAGTAACCAAGAAAGGCAAAACACTTAATTAAACCAAATAATTTTCGAAAAAAAAAATTAAAAGATGTGTAAAATACACTATCTAACATCCACTATAAAATAACCCCGTTTCTCCCTTAATAAAATAAAATAAATAACCCCATTTCTTGTTCCTATTTAATGGAATGTGACATTTAGCTACAAGTAGAGTTGTTAAATGGATTCAGTCGGGCCGATGCTAGTCCGTCGGGCAAAAAGAAATCAGGGCGGGGTGGGCCAAAATCCTGTTGGGCTGCCATTTTGGATGCCCAGTCCATGAAAAGTTGGCCCAACCCGATCCAAATAGGTTTAGATCTTTTCGAATTTACAATATCATAGCCCGACGCAACCATATTATCGAGCCCAAATTAATTTTGACAGCTGTAGCTATAACTTATAAGTGATGGATAACGAGCGACAATATGTGAATTAAATGCGACTTAGTCTTAACTAAAAAAAATACTTAAAAGAGGCTTAAGGACAAGACATACCAAATTTACGTTTAATTCCAATCTGCAAAGCATTATCTCCGCAGAACACAACCTGATTGGTCCTCCAGATATTCATTCCCCCCTCATCACCCCAAAAAACCAAATCCCCCATTTGTTGATTCTTAAATATATGTTGACTTTTAAGTGGCGCCACAGAAAACTACAAAATAATGCTCATAAAACCAACGGACCTCATTTCTCTATCTCAAATATCTTTCACCCCCGCAATTGCTCAACAACCATGCTCATCAGCCTCAATCTCGACGACACTGTACCGCAGTTGTCTCCGAACTGATTCCATATTCAAACGATCGACTACTTACCCAACACGATGGATATCTCATTAGTCTCTGTGGCTCCTAAACCGCCGACGACGGCGTCGTTTTGGAGTCGTGATTTTAGTTTAAGTGGTCATCTTATTTTCCGGCCGGTGAGGGTGATGAAGAAGAAAAGCTATGGAGTTGTGAGGGCGGAGAGGAATGGAGAAGCCGTGGAGAGTGGGGAGAGAGAAAGTGGAGGAGGAGGGTACAGGGTTTCTGCTATGGAGGTGACCACATTCAATCAGAGCTACAATGATGCTGCTGCTGCTGATTTTCCTGTCTGGGAGAAGATTGGAGCTATTGTCAGACTCGGTTATGGAATCGGTTAGTCTTTCAATTTCTTTTTATTTTATTTTTTTCTATTTTGACTTTGATGGGTATATTCTTTGATGGGTTGCTGGATAATTTGCTTAATTAATTTTTCATGTGTTTTTTTTCCTTCTGAAGTTGCTGTATTTATAGGTGTTAAAGATGGGACTTTTTTCAATTTATGGAGGGGGGAAATATTACCTGATAAGAGTATTAAGTTGTTGAGTACTTGTAGAATTGATGAAAATTGTTGTGAGAAACTTAGAAACTATGCTAACTTATCTGAACTAAATTGCTCTATGTTTGGAAATTCTAAGGTGATTCCTTCAATTCTTTAAATTGAGGTTTACCGGATCTCAACTTTCGTAAACCTTATTAGTTAAGCTTTGAAAAAGACAAGGAAACACAATCTCAACATGGATAGAATCCAAGATATTCATGAAAACCATATTATTGAAATTAAGGAATCTGATGCAGAATCCTAAGAACACGTAATCTGATCCCCATTATTTTCCTCCGACTGAAAAAATCCCGACAAGTGATAGTAAGAGAGATCAGAACCAAGTTAATGGCCATGGTTGTGGTCCTTGCACTTGTGTGCCCATGTTGCTTTACCAAAATTTTGACCTGCAAGAAAAGAAAAAGGCTTTCAAAGCGTCTTGGTAAAAGGTTAAGGTCTGAAACATAAAAAGGGATATTGATTTCTCAATGTGGTATTAAGCATGTAAATACACATTAGGCCCCTTTTGACTTTTGACACAAAATGGTCTACTAATTTAAGTCAGTTTTCCTGAGTTCTACACTCCTATGATGCACATTACAAGTGCATATTCAGACAACCTTTTGTTCATAATGCATCATTTACAGCGAGAGGTGTAGGATGGAGGATTAACTAAAAGTTAATTTTTGAGCACTGACACTGAGTAAGGGGTCAAGTTAACATCCTTTTTGGGCACTAATGGGGTGACAAGTCCTCACTTTTATTTTGTTAAGATGCCTTGTAGGATTCCTTAAAATACACTTTTATTTTATTTTCCAAAGGTTCTTAGATTTTTCATCATGTGTCCTCGAATTCCATTTATGTTGTCATTGTGTTTGCCTGTCTTTGTGAAAGCCTTTTGAATGGGGTTTATACCCTTATAATAATCAACTAAATTCGAGCAATTGGAAAATATCTCTTAGATTAAGAAGCTTAATGTACTCTATATTGGTTTAGTTCTTCCTGTAATTTGTCTACACTGGCTCCTTTTCTTGAGCAGATGTTCACTTTTCTTCTGTTTCCTGTTCACTGGTTATCAACATTATGAGAATACATTTCTTAACACTTTTTTTTTGACAACCTTTACACTTTCTGATTTAACTTTCACCTGCTTTTTGAGCTTTAGGAATATACGGCGGAATGGCTTTGGCAGGAAGATTTATATGCTCCATTTCTGGGATTGACTGCAGTGGAGGATTTGATCTATCATTAGATGCCATTGTTGAAGGATTGGGATATGCAGCTCCTCCAATTATGGCCCTTCTCTTTATACTAGATGTATGGCGAGCTTTATTGCTTAGTACATTTTATTTCTTAACAAATAGTCTCTTTCATTACAGAAAAAAATTACTTTTAGGGATTATTACAAAAAGTACCCTTGATGATTAGCCTAATTACAAAAAACTCCAGTTATCTTTCAAAATTACAAACACCACCTTTAGACGTTACAAACACCCTTTTAGGTTTGTATCTAACAAATATCCCCCTCTTGAGGGTGCAATTTGTAAAAAAGGAAACAAATGTCAAGGTGGTATTTATAATTTTGAAAGATAATTGGTTTTTTGTAATTAGGATAAACATAAGGGGTAGTTTTTGTAAATATCCCTTACTTCTATGCTAGAATTGTTGTAGAATTGAAGGTTGGTAATTGAAGTAGAAGCAGCTAAAATACAAAATTTTGGAACTCTTATACATTGTGTGATTGTGAAAGTAAACACTTGTGATGCAGGATGAAGTTGTGAAGTTATCTCCTCATGCTCGTGCAATCAGGGATGTCGAGGATGAGGAGCTGCGGAGCTTTTTTTATGGAATGTCGCCATGGCAGGTAAATGATCTGGCTAGAAAAGCTCTTTGTTTATGTATGGTTCCATTCCTGATTATGTTGCACAGTAAAATCAGTTCTCTTGAATGTATTCTTGCAGTTTATGCTCATTGTTGCTGCAAGCTCTGTTGGAGAGGAGCTCTTTTACCGCGCTGCTGTTCAGGTTCATTTGTCTATAAAAAAACTCTTAGAGTAACCAAATAGAAATTATTTCTAATAAATACCTTGTTTTATTCGTAGCCATAATATTTAGGTTCTCATGATTCTAGCAAACGCAAGTGAGGCTTGATAAAATACTTTCATTTTGTTATTTATCTGTATTATCCACATTTGTATCTTTGCAGGGAGCTCTAGCAGAAATATTTCTGAAGAGCAGTGACTTAGTCTCTGATGCTCGAGGAATGGCATCACTGGTAAAATAGCTAACTCCCCTAGGCCCTCGTTGATGCTATAAAAATAAAAATGATCTGAATCTCTTAGCTTTCTTTTTTATTTTTTTTTGGATACAGGCTGGTGTACTGCCTCCATTTGTACCATTTGCACAGGCATTTGCTGCTGTTGTCACGGCTGCCCTTACTGGTTCACTTTATTACATGGCTGCCTCTCCTAAAGGTCCGTTTATAAGTTTCTCCGAAATGCCTCACATACTTACACCTATCAATACATAATCTCAACATCTAATTTCTACTTTTCTCTTTAGATCCTACCTATGTTGTTGCACCAGTACTAACGTCACGCTCTGGTCGTGAAGATCTGAAAAAGCTCTTTGCAGGCAAGATCCCTTACCCCAATATGTGTTCTTAATTTTTTTCTTTTTTGGGGGGCCTTTTTGTCTTTTTGTATGCATGTTTTTGCTATCGAATTGCAAACGTAATAAAGTGAATGCACTAACAGACAACTTTACAAATTATGTTGCTCTTTGCTCAGTATTTTTTTTCTATAAATTTTATACCACTAGTTCCAAATGATTCTCAAACATCCTGGCACATATATGACAATTATTATAGCGCAAATGCATCATTTGGTTTACAAGTTGTCAAATATCTGCTGATTAATTCTGAAGGAAAGTTTTGGTTCTCTAAATTGGAATGTTCTCTATGGCACCATGCAACTATGCCTATCATCTCTCATTGTCTATTTTCTATGTAAATTTCTTCTTTGTTTCCTAACTAACAGTCACAACTATGCAGCCTGGTATGAAAGGAGACAAATGAAAAAGATATACTCCCCTCTGCTAGAGGCACTTTTGGCACTTTATCTTGGATTTGAATGGATTCAGGTGAGTTGAATTCATTACAAATAGGGTAAATTACAAAAATTGCCCTTGTAAGTTTCAGACATTACAAAAAAATCCAATTATCTCCAGAATTACAGACACCCTATTGACATGTGTTTCTATTTTACAAACTGCACCTATTGAGGGACGTATTTGTAAAACAAAAGAATCACAACAGGGTATCTATAATTTCGAAAGATAACTGGGTTATTTTGTATTAGGAATCTTACAAGAATGCCTTTGTTACTAAGCCTAGTGACAGATTACACACAATATAAAGAATTTGTTAAACTAGTTTCGTGCTTGTATGTGCAACAGACGAACAACATTCTCGCGCCTATTATAACGCATGGCATATACTCTGCTGTTATTCTTGGTCATGGCCTTTGGAAGATACATGACCATCAACGGAGATTACGCCAACGAGTACATAAGCTTAAAGTAGAAAGCAAAGTTTCGAGGAAATTATGAGATCGGCTGCTGCTCGATAATGAGTTGGTTTTTTTTAGCTGCCGAGGATTTATGTAAATTGCACAAGGAAGCTTACTTCGAACGTTGTAAGTTTTCGATATCATAAGTGTATCAAAACTAGCTAAACAGAGGTATAGAATGTATAGAGGAATTTGTATATATTGTCACTTAAACAAGAAATACTGTGTGCAGGTAATTTCTTGTTAGCTTGTACATGAGAAATGAGAAAAATTACTTGAATTCACTTTCAGTTTTGGTTATAAGTTAATTATGATGAACTCTTTAGACTTTATAAATATTGTTGAAATAAGTCCAAGTTTCCGTATACGCGTGTTGTTTGTTTCATCTTGTATGGCTACTCATTGTTGCTTTGAATTTGTTATTATTAGCTTAATGAATTATTCAATTAACTACTTAACTGAAAAAAAAAAAAAGAAAGAAAGAAAGAAAAACACTAACTTTGATTAATTTATCAATTGTTGATCCATTTACCCGTGTCATACAGATTTAATGTTGAATCTATATATATATAATAGCAGAAGTTCGGAACTTTTATTTTCTCGCTCTTTTTGCTTATTATATTAGGAAACAACTGTAAATATTATAAATGGTAATTATTATAAAATTTTATATTAGGAAAATATTGTAAGAAATAAATTAGAAAAAATATTATAAGAAAAGATTGTAAATGGTATTTCTACTTTATATGTATATAAATTAGGGAAATATCATAAATGGTAGTCCTATTTTATTTGTATAAAAATTAGGAAAATTTTATTTACTGGTATTCTTACTTTATACCAAAAGTGAGTCTATAGTATCAATTCTATCTATATATAATATATAGATTTTAAAAATTATAAATAGTATTCCACCATAATTGATATTAGTATACATCAGCTCTTCTTAAATATATATTACAATGATTTGTTGATTCTATACATCATATCTTCATCAAATATATTGTTCATTTGTTTCAATGGTGTCGATGCAATTTTGTACAATATAATATTATTTTAATCAAGTTTTAAATACTAATGATTATTCAAACTTTCCTAAATTATTTAATAATAGTTAAAATAGACGAATTATGATTTTATGTATCTTTCACTATTAAATTAACAATTGATTTTGTATTCAGAGATTTTTTTGGCAGCTTATTATTTATACTAAATCCTCTTATATTTATACTACTTAAATTGCATTAGAAAAACACTTTGATATTGTTGATCCTAAATTCGAAGCATAACCACCAAATATGACTTCATCTTCACGTTCCCCTCTATTTCTGTTTTCATCAAGTGTCCCACCAACATCGACAGTATTGAACTCGGATTCTGCAATAAACAAGAGTTTTTATATAAACTATATTGTAGATTTGTACGGACAATATTTGGTGAGTTTCTTTTCTTGACTATTCTTGATAGTTTTGTTGTATTTTTTTAAGTCGTTTTTTGTATGATTTGTTTATTTTTTTATTATTTCTCATACTAACATATTTTCTGTCAACATATTTTGTGTCAATATTTTTTGTGTCAACATATATTTTCTGTTCATGTATATAAACTTCTATCCCCGCCAATTTTTTTTGGGTATTAGTTTTATAGTTTTAATTCGGCAACTATTGTTTTGTTTTGATTAAACAACATTTTTTTTTGTTATTAGTTTTATAGTTTTGATTCGCCAATAAACTTCTATCTACTTATTGTAATGGCTTCTTATATTGTTCAATTAGAAATTCATTACAAATTGTAATTACATTAAATTTTTTGTGTCAGCGTCTTCCATTCAAATTCGGCAGTCAATTTAATGGTCTTACACCATTAGATTTTGACCTGCATAATGTGAACGAACACAAATTAAAAGTTGACTTGGATTCAGAGTTTACGTCAAAATTTGAATCAACTTTAATTTATAGTCAGTCATGAACAATTCATTAATTTGCGATTGACTATAGTGAGCAGGAAATTTATATTCAAATAGGTATATTTTATTTTATTTTTATTATTTTGTCATAGGACTCGGAACTTAACTCTAGAGCCATTCATTCTAAATCAGTTGGTGATAAAGTATTAATTTTATATTATTGATTGGATCTTTAATACATTTATTTTCTTTTATTTAAAATTTTTATAGATAGCAAATTAATGACATAGTATTTTAACAAGATTATCTTAATTTATCCGTGGAAGAAGTTTCTTCTCCAGACAAATTCAAACTAAAGAATGTTGACTCTTTTCTGGATCTTCATGATGACAATAATGTTGAGGCAGAATTCTCCAGTACCGGCTCTTTGAAGAAAACTAAGGCGGTTATCAAGAAAGAAAATGATTAGAGTGATGTATGATTGATGTTTTTGAACTACTTCTACACTTTATTT
The DNA here is from genome assembly GCA_016081115.2 of Rehmannia glutinosa. Taxonomy (NCBI): domain Eukaryota; kingdom Viridiplantae; phylum Streptophyta; class Magnoliopsida; order Lamiales; family Orobanchaceae; genus Rehmannia; species Rehmannia glutinosa. The sequence goes on from CM071935.1 coordinate 55,979,343, forward strand.
ATATTTGAATGTTTTTTATGTCACTTTTTAATCGAGTGTTTCTATGAACAATATATTATTATTAATGAAATATTTGTTTCTTATATCATGCTTTAGAATAAAAATCTAAATATTTGTTTTGTATTAGTTCAATTGCAATTAGTATAATTTTGTTAAATTAATATTCTTTATTACATTTGTTTTTGGAATATACTTTTACTATATGTTCATACATCTATAAATGATATTATAATTTTTTAATAAAAAATCTTAATGGATAATAAAAAGTCTTATATCTTTTTAATAAACAAGTCATATTCAATACCAAATTGACATCAACCTGTATCAAAAGAATTTACTCGAATGGTGAAGCTTAAAAAGTCATAACACAAGGAAAACAGTTAAATACCAACTATCGTTAATAGATAGTTTCATTACAAATTAATAAATGTAAAAATACTAATACACGTGCAACGCACGGGGGGAATTACTAGTTCAGGTATATGACAATTGCAGAATTCATGTTGTGCTTGGAAATAAGAAATTTTAGGAAACTTTTTGCTAGTGGAAATTTACGAGTAAGAATTATGAATGGAAATGAAAATTTTTGAAAAAAAAAAATACTACTCACCCACTTTATTTTTTCTTCGACCAATAATATCTATTTTATTTTTTTAATATAAAAAATAAAATCACCAATTATTATTACACATTTTTCCACAAATTCTAGTATTCACCAATTCACATATTTTCAAATACGGATCATATTCAACCATTATTTCTCTATTTCTATATCAAATCAACTTTTAACGTTATATTTTTTATCTCATATCCAATCGCAATCCCAGAATTCATTTTTCTTTTCAATTTTTTTTATCACTATTCTCTAGTGGAAAAAAAATCTCCAATGAAAACATATTCAATCACAACCTCAGTTTCGAAAGTAGTTCCAAATAGGGGTGTCAATTTTGGACCCGACACGCAAATCCTAAACGGACCTAACACGAAATTAATGTGTACGGGTCCAGGTAGGGCTGCAAATGAACCAAGCCGCTCATGAGCTATTCGGAGCTCGATTCGATAAAAGCTCGTTCGAGTTCGTTTAATGAAGCTCGTTAAAATAAACGAACCAAACTCAAACTTAGAGATATTCGGTTCGTTACTCGTGAACATGCTCGTTAGTAAGCTTGTGAATAGGTTCGATAGTAAGCTTGTATATTAATAATTTGATTTTAATTTTAATTTTTCATATTTTTACTTAAGATAATATAAAAATATTTCAATAAACTTATTTTTTTCTATAAAATTATAAGTTTTAATAAATATATTATGAATTTTAAATATAAATAATTTTATTTTTTGTAATAAATTGAAGAATAATTTAATTTTTAATTAATATTTACTAAGCTCGTTTAGGTTCGATTAAGCTCGAAAAAGTTCGTGAGCCATCAATATGTTCGATAAATTCAGGCTCGAGTTCGACTCGATAATAAACGAGTCAAACTCAAACACTCAAAAGCTCGGTTCGATTCGGTTCGATTGCAGTCCTAGGTCCAGGCTTCATGGGTCCAGGTGAAAATTGGGTCAAACCCAAATAATCCGCTAATTAAATAGGTCGGGCTCGGGTCAACCTGCTATGACTCATTTAACCCGTCTAACACGTATAAATTTAAAAAGACTAAGTGAATAATTAATTGTAAGAAAAAAGCAAAAAAAATAATATGTCCTTAAAACTTAAATGCTAAAAACTCTTTAATTTTGTATGTTGTTATTATTTTGCATGTCTTTTTGTATGATGTCCTCAAAATATTATTAGTATGTTATGTTATTTTATTTTTTATGTTGTGAATTGTGATATATTATTATTGATTGAACAACGTGTCATAGTGATTGATTTTTTTTAAGAAAAATTATTCAGTTGAACCTATTAAATCTACATAAAATGATTTTATTAAATGGGTTAAATATGTCATTTCCGGATTATCAATGAAATAAATAGGTCGGGTTCGGATTCAAGGTTCTGACACGAATAATTAAACAGATCGGGTCTGGAATGGATGATTCTGACCCGCAAGCACACCAATCCGGATCCGACCTAAATTGATACCCCTGGTTCCAAACTAGGTAATTACTTTTCAGTTGCCCTTTAAACGTTTTCATTCATAAAATCTTATTTTTAGATGGGATATAGCGAGAAGGTGACGCTTGTGTTACCTTTCACTATAATTAAAACTTCTTGTGACCAGTTTTTGATTTGTCACTATCAATAGTAACAACAGAGCAAGTTGAAAACAATAGACACAAAGATGAACAATCCAAAACCAAGCTCAACATGTCGACCAATGTACATGATCCTCAGAAATCTATAGGAGCTCCAACAGTGTGTCTCGTAAATCTATAATCAAGCATGACCAGGCTCACCTACAATGTGTGAGTTGAACGCCCAATAGCGTAAGTCATTCATGCTTGAATCAATATACATGTGATGCATTCCAATATGTCATGCCATGAATCCATGGTTATGCACCAAAACATTTTATTATAAATCATTTTTGTTGACGTGCGTTTTGGTCAACAAGTAGAAATATGTAAAAGATTTAACACGTGGAAATGAAAACGTGCGTAACGTATATTTATTTCTGGCTAATTATGCCTTTTTTGTATTTTGCCGAGCCGGAATATAGGGGTCGGTCTTTTTTATAATTTGTTACTATCTGCCTCTTTTTTCTTTTCTCATTTTCAGACTTTTTATACCCCTTTTGAGTAAGTGGGTTTACAATAGTCATCTTTGCACTAACTATTCATTAATTAATAAAATAGCTAAAAAACGACACATGTCCCTCTATAGTTGTGCATGTCAGCCAAAACTTGCCACTTGTCGACTTCTCTTCATAATTCTCGACATGTGGCGCCTCGATACCAATAAAGTGTCAAGCATGGGCATGTGTTTATTTTTACGAAAGTTATCGTCAGCGTGCGTTTCATTTCGAAACTTGGGCTCGGGGCTCGGTAGTCGTGTTGCGGTTGGGCTCTCAGAGTCCGTTGGGCTCGTGAAAATAATTCGTGACGTGTTGTCGCACATCATTGTTGACGTCACCCGTAGGTCACCTATTCGAATATGTGTCAGACTGATGACGTGGATTAATTTCTCACAACTCGGCTCGGGTATCATCAAAGGCCCCCAAGTTTGATTCCGAGAGAAGAATCTCTGAGATCGGAGTTAAACTTTAATGCTAATGATGAACATTTAATGGGAAAACGGATTTCTCCAAGGTTTTGTTCTTTCCTGCACTGTTGTCGCGTAGCAATTAATGCTTGAAACGGCGCATTAATGGGTTGCCATAATAAGATTTACGTGGCATCTTGTGTTTGGACCAATCTTGCGCGGGAACCGAAAAGGTACGTTAGTTCTGTCAGCGGGCGTGGGGACGCGACATTTTTTGACATGTTTGACGGTTTTTGAGTTTTTAAAAGGCGCGTCTTTTTCGAATAATTGTCGCGCCTATCGAGGAACCCTATCTATAAATACTCGCGTTTCCCTTCATCATTCATTTTCGCAACCATTGACCTTTGAGCTAAAGCAACTAGAACCGAAGCGAGAAATTTCGAGTCGGCTTTCCAAGTTCAGAGACTTCAAACTTAGGTATTTTTTCAAAATACTCTCCCTTTACCTATAAATGTCTTCTTTTGAGGATAGTAGGAGTCGTAATTATAGTGTTGAGGTTGAAATCGAAGACCCTCCCCTCTCGAACCTTCTCGCTTTTCTCACCAAAGACGGCCATCACCGCCTCGTAGTCCGAGCGTTATTCGATATCTTCTCCGGATTCTCCACGGCGGAACGTCTTTGGGGCGGACTCATACTATCTTCAATCCGACACGGTGACCGTCTTTAGAGAGGAACGGTGTATCAACCCGGCCGGCACAAGCAAGTTCCGACGAAGACTCATAAAGCGTTGATTCTAGACAACAAAGAAGAAGAAGACATGGACCCATCGGAGCCGGAGCGTGACAACGTAGAGCGAGTAGATGAACCATCCTGCGATTCGAGGCGGAGAGGCCGCTAGGGCCCATAGGCCACCGTAATGGCGACGGCCAGCCGGGAGGAGGCCCTCGTCTCCGTGTCGAGCCTCGGTGGACGCCGAGTGATATAAACAATATCCCGAGCATGCCGATGCTCCGAGAGATGGGAGAGCTCCGCCAAGGTATCGTATTCCAAGTGGTATCCATTTAAGGTGCCGGATGGCACCGAGGTCCCCGGTATCCGCCCGTGGGTTGCGTGGGTATACATACCGCCACCTTCTATTCGGATCGGTTTTCACGCCGGTTTTTCTCACGCGGTGGCTTTGCAAGTGGGGTATACATCCAACCCAAGTGCATCCCATTACGTGGGGTAGGATTATTGGCCTCGTGGTGATGTTCCACCTGAGAAGTACCCTCGCCCTAAGTTCAAAGAGATGAATGAACTCTTCGTCTGGCGAGCGACTCCTTCATCAAAAGGTCACCCCGTCCGGGATGGTATTATGTACAAACCCGATTGGGGTATCCGATAGTTTAGTGGAAGGTCTTCCTTCATCGTTGAAGGATCGAAAGAAAAATGGCTCGGGTGAGCGGCGAGTGGCAATCTCGCGTGGAGAACGAAGGAAGGAAGAGACATCCCCTTATCCTCCTTCGATTTTGTTTTTGGTTATAGTAAGTCTTGTCTTTTTCCTTTCTCTGCTTTTTTTGTTTCATCGTTTCTTTTGTGATGACTTGTGTCTTTTTACCTTTGTAGAGAACCGGGCATCAAAGGGGCTCTGCCGCCCACTTTTATTCGAAGGCGGAGAACATCCAGGCCCGGGAATCATGGACAGCGGATTGAGAGGTTGGCCACCGAGGCCAACTTGGCCGCAGTTTTGAGGCCTCGCTCTACCCGCCGACCCCGGCCGAGGGGTGGCTCGAGACGAGGCGGCCGAGCGGGATGTGGAGGTCGAGAGAGGGCCTTAACCGAATCCTCTCGTTAATGAAGAAGACGGCCCCATTCTCCCGGGGGGCAAAATGGCGAGAATCGAGCGAGCTGCGCGCGCTCCCCGTGACTAGTCCGTGGGCGAGATCATCCGCGCCCGTAGGCGAACACAAAGCCGCCGAGTGCGATCGCTGTTCGAGGTAAACATTGTATTTTTACATTTCCTTTTGAATTGTCTTTTTGTTTTCTTTTGATCCTTCTTCTAATTGGTGGTCGCTTTATGCGGGCGTGGCTTGATTTGCGTGCACGTCTTCGCGATGAGAGAACACAAAGACGGCGAACTCGGGTGGTCTGCCGATCAACTGCGGATGTGGAGGCGGCTCGGAGAGAAGATATCCGGGCGAAAACGTCCTGGCGATGGAGTGCCAGAGGAAGTGCGCCTCCTCTTCAAAGGAGAAGAGGAGGGATTGTGATGGAGGAGCCGATCGATCGAAAGGGTTGGTCGAGCGGCGCCCGAACATCCCGAATGAGCCCCGAGAAAAGGAAGGTCCGCGAACTTTCTCGGATGACCTCGGCGGGGAAGGTCATTTCATTCCTCCAAACCAGGCAAGAGATGAATATTGCGGGGAATGGTTGGACTACGCCCTCGGTGGTTTGTGGAATTCGTTCGATGTGCCATGCCGACAGGAGGAGCAATCAAGGTCTTACCGAGGCAGAGTCGGGCCGCAATGATCGTCCCGGCTCGTGCCGGACAAAAGGTATCGAGCAATGCGCTCGAGATCATCAGATTGATGCCATGGCCATGTCGGGGCGGATGATTGGGCTCTTATGGCATGCGGTTGGGGGGACTCGCGAGCTAGAGAAAAAAATATGCCGACTGGAAAGACGGCACGGGGATCTGCAGGAAGCCTATGCTACCCTTCAAGGGGGGTACAAGAATCTTTTAAGACTCAAGCGGATGAGGCCACGGCTCGGGCCAATTCGAGAGAGAGGTCTGCTGCGAGGCCGAGGCAGAGCGAGATCGGCCCGCAAGGCCAAGAAGAGCTCGGGGTTAAGGTCGCCGAATCGAACGTCTTTGCCACCGCCCGAGCCGAGGAAATGGAGAGGCGTCTAGCCGATGTACGCAGTGAGGAGGAGGTCAAGAAATCGCCCGTCGGCAACCGAGGAAGTTTGTAGAGAGGCCATTAAAGCTTACAAAGACTCAGGAGTATGCATTCATGTTAACTCAGGCCATGCGACCACCTCCAAGAAATCTTGATTTACTTAAGGGCGGGCGTCTTGTTGCTCGGCTTGAGGAAGATTTGGCCCTCCCGGAGGCTGATCTCGATACCCTTCGGCCGAATTTTGCGAGAGGCTCCTAATGCGCAGGGCTCTCTTCCTCCGGACGTGGAAGAAGTCGCTTCTAGCGGTCCGTCGAAATTCCGCCCCGCCTCGCCGATCTTGATGCTTTTATATGTACTCCTAGGTAGGTAATTTGGCTTCGTGCCTCGAGATGTAATGGGCTCCGGCCTCCCTATGTAATTATTTTTGAAGTAGAAATGAATTGTTATTTTCCTTTCCCCGTATGTGTTTCAAGCTTTTTGTGGATGCTCGCTCTTTCCTTTTTGTAAGATTGTTGTCTGTCTTCTTTTTTTCCTCTTATTTTCCCAAGTACGGGCTCGGTTTTGATTGCTTCAATAAGGTTATCTGCCGCTTTAATCGATTCTTGTACTCAGGGATATAAACCTGTCCTTTATTTTGTTTTTGAAATTTCGTTTATGAACCGAGTCTTTTTTGCGCTCGGCGCATAACTGAATCCTTATTTTGTGCTTGGTACATGGCCAAGTTTTCACTTTATGCTTGGTGCGTAACCAAGTCTTGATTTCGGTGCTCGGTGCATAACCAAGTCTTTATGTTGTGCTCGGTGCGTAACCGAGTCTTGATTTTGTGCTCGGTGCGTAACCAAGTCTTCACTTTATGCTCGGTGCGTAACCAAGTCTTGATCTCATTGCTTGGTGCATAACCAAGTCTTGATATTATGCTCGGTGCGTAACCGAGTCTTTATTTTGTGCTCGGTGCGTAACCGAATCTTTATTTTGTCTTTGGATGCGTAATGCCGAGTCTTTATTTTGTGCTCGGTGCGTAATCGAGTCTTTATTTTGTGCTCGGTGCGTAACCGAGTCTTTATTTTGTGCTCGGTGCGTAACCAAGTCTTTATTTTGTGCTCGGTGCGTAACCGAGTCTTTAGCCGTGGTGAGTAAAAACTTCGTTTTCTTTTAGAGAGCTCACGAAATACCAGATGAAAGGATAACTCTTTGGAATCCTATTTGGATCATAGATCGACCCCAAATCTTCACTTTATTGATAATACCGCTTCAAGTATGCTACATTCCATGGATGCATAAATTTTTCTCCACTCAAATATTCTAACCGGTATGCCCCACCGATAAGACGTGGGCGATCCGAAACGGGCCCTCCTGTTGGCTTCAATGGGCTCGGTTGAATGCCCGTTATCTTTTTCAATACAAGATCGCCGACCAAATCTTCTTTCCTTTACTTTCGAATTGTAGTACCTTTCACTCCTTTGTTTATACACCGCATTTTTCATCTCAAGATCGCACCTTTTTCTTCGAGTAGGTCTAGTTCGGCTCGGAGCGCGGCCTCATTACGCCTCTTCTTCAAAATTTGCAATTCTGAAGGTAGGGGCTCCAATCTCGACAGAATCACCGCCTCGGCTCCATAAGCTAAAGAAAAAGGTGTTTCTCCGATGTGGGCTGCCGATGTGTCGTTCGTATGACCATAGTACGCCGTAGTTCCTCCGGCCAATTGCCTTTAGACTCCTCCAATCTCGCCTTCGGGTATACTTGAGTATTTTATTAACGGCCTCAACTTGTCCGTTCGATTTGGGGTGGTATGGAGTTGAGAAATGGTTTTTATGCGGAAACCTTCACAAAATTTCGAACCTTCGGTTGTCGAATCTGTTTCCCATTATGCGTAACAATCGAATGTGGTATCCCAAATCTCTGAGATGAAGCAAAAATTTTTCTCCACTCAAATATTCTAACCGGTATGCCCCACCGGATAAGACGTGGGTCGATCCGAAACAGGCCCTCCCAGGTTGGCTTCAATGGGCTCGGTTGAATGCCCGTTATCTTTTTCAATACAAGATCGCCGACCGAAATCTTCTTTCCTTTACTTTCGTTGTAGTACCTTTCACTCCTTTGTTTATACACCGCATTTTTCATCTCAAGATCGCACCTTTTTCTTCGAAAGGTCTAGTTCGGCTCGGAGCGGCCTCATTACGCTTCTTCAAAATTTGCAATTAAAGGTAGGGGCTCCAATCTCGACAGAATCACCGCCTCGGCTCCATAAGCTAAAGAAAAAGGTGTTTCTCCATGGTCGCTTTCGATGTGTCGTTACGTATGACCATAGTACGCCAGGTAGTTCCTCCGGCCAATTGCCTTTAGACTCTCCAATCTCGCCTTCAGGGTATACTTGAGTATTTTATTAACGGCCTCAACTTGTCCGTTCGAGGGTGGTATGGAGTTGAGAAATGGTTTTTATGCGGAAACCTTCACAAAACTTTCGGAACCTTCGGTTGTCGAACTGTTTCCCATTATCTCGTAACAATCGAATGTGGTATCCCAAATCTACAGATGATAGATTTCCATACAAAGCTCACAACCTTTTCTTCATCTATTTTTGCCAGGCTCCGCCTCCCCATTTTGTGAAATAATCCACCGCCACAATGGCATACTTGACGCCTTTGCCAAATAAATGGTCCGATGAGGTCCATTCCCCATTTGGCAAACGGCCATGGGCTAAATACGGAAGTAAGTCGCTTGAGATGATATCGACTGTGGTGCAAATCTCTAGCACCTCTCACATCTTTTGACGAGGTCGGTTGCATCCTTTCTCGGGGATGGCCGAGAGTATCCTTGCCGTATTAATTTATAGGCCAACGTTTGGCCCCAGCGTGGTTGCCGCATATTCCCTCATGAACCTCTCGAAGTGCATAATCAGATCCGTCTCGGAAAGGCGTAGAAGTGGGATGGAGTACCCTCGTTTGTAGAGGATGCCGTCTACTAGTGTAAACCGAGCCGCTTGAGTTCGTAGTGTTCCTCGGCCTCGGCTTTGTTTTCGGGTTGAACTCCTTTCTCTAAATATTGGATGATTGGGGTCATCCAAGTCCTGCTCGACGGTTTCGGTTGTATATATTTTCTTTGCACCAAGTGACGGGCGCATTTGTGTGACAAAGTGACATCCGTGATGACATCTGTCCCTCGATCGAGCCGAGCCGAGCTAAGGCATCTGCTTGCATGTTCTCGGCTCGGGGCACATGTAAGATTTTTGTCTTAAAGTGTGATAATCTTTTCTTGACCAAATCCAAATATTGTGCAATTTTTGCTCTTTAAGCCGTACTTTCGCCGTTGATTTGATGAACGACCAACCGAGAGTCACTCGAACCAATAATTGTTTTAGGCCCATAGAGGTGCCATATCTAAGCTGCTAGAGCGCCTCATATTCGGCCGTTGTTCGTTGCGGGAACTCAAATCGCACGGCCGAGCAAGAGCATTTTTCATTTGGATCGATTATCACGATTCCGCCCCCGCTCGGCTCGTGCGGCGGAAGAGCCGCGACAAATAATTTCCATTCTTGGTCTTCCTTGACCTCCAATTGTATGGAAGACGTGAATTCGCCACAAAATCGGCTAAAGCCTTGTCCTTTTATTGCGACGTGGTTCGTATATAATGTCAAATTGGCTAAGTTCGACAAACCCCACTTAATCATCCGACCCGTATATCGGTCGGTGTAACACTTGTTTCAACGGATAGTTCGTCAATACTATAATCTTGTGTTCTAAGAAATATGGACGGAGTTTCGCGCGCATGTAATTAATGAATAAGCCAGACTTTTCCATTGGTGGGTACCGAGTTTCGGCATCATGTAACGCTTTGGCTGGTGTAATAAATCGGATGTTGAATAGAGCCATCTAGCCTGATTAACACCGAGCCGATGGCGTATTCGGATACCGCCAAGTACAAATACAAGTCCTCCCCTCGGGTCGGTTTTTGTAATATAGGGATTGAAGATAGATGTTGTTTGAGGGATTCAAAGGCAACTTTGTGCTTGCTCGGTCCACTCGAAATTTTTGCTTTTCTTTATAATTTCAAAGAAAGGTTTGCACTTGTCTGTGGGACCGAGAAACAAATCGGTTAAGGGGCGGCCAATCGGCTGTTAGGCTTTGTACCTTTTTACGAGTTTGGGGATTCTAGGTCGGTGATGGCTTTTATTTTGTCCAGGTTAGCTTCGATTCCCCTTTGGCTGACCATATACCCCAAAAATTTACCCGAACCGACCCCAAATGTGCACTTTCTCGGGTTTAACATCATCTTGTACTCTCTCAAAACAAAACATTTTATTAAGATCGTTTAGATGATCGGACATGTACATGATTTTACTAGCATGTCATCTACATAGACTTCCATAGTGTGACCTATCATTTTCTCAAACATCTTATTTACTAACCTTTGATAGGTCGCACCAAAGATTCTTCAATCCGAAAGGCATCATCTTGTAATGTGAATTCCCCGAAGCAGAAAAAATGAGGTATTTTCTTCATCTTCCGGTGCATCCGTATTTGGTTGTAACCCGAGTATGCATCCATGAAGCTCATCGGCTCGTGTCTGCCGTGGCATCTACCATGTAATCGATATTTGGCAATGGATAACTCGTCCTCTAGGGCATGCTTTGTTGAGGTCGGTAAAATCCACGCATAGGCGCCATCGCCATTGTTTTCTTTACCAAAACAGATTGGCGACCCATCGAGGATAGAGGGCTTCCCGGATGAACTGATTGTCTAGTAGTTTGTTAACCTCGATTTAGTCTTTGCTGTCTATCAGGGCCGAGTTTGCGCCTTTTCTGGATGACTGGGCGGAACGTTAGATCAATATTGAGGCGGTGGCACGCATACTTGGGGTCAATTCCGGGCATGTCTGCATGAGTCCATGCGAAGACGTCAAGATTATTTCCCAAAAACTCGACCAACTCGCTTCGATATGGTTCTGGAAGATCATGACCAATACGTAGTTGGCGCCCTCGCAACTACCGACATTGATTGTATCAACCTTTGTTCTCTGGTTCCGCTCGTTTTCTTTTCTTGCTTTGCCCCTCCTTGATTTGCAGGGGCAATTCGTCTTCAGCGGTCGGCTCGGTTTCGATTGCCGGCTCGCCTTCTTCCATCATTGGCTCCTTCCCAGGCCGACGACTTGGATTATCCTCCTGAACGATCACCCCTTTCTGCTCGGACTCCTCTTCGGGCAAGGGATTATCTTGTGTGATTCCACTGGTTTGCCCTTGTTCCGCCACGTTAATCTCCACCGGTCGGAGTTTAAGAGAGCACTCTCGTGACTCCCTTTGATTCCCTTTATGTATAGCTTCGCCATCAGATGTTGGGAATTTTATACAAAAATGATATACGGCTGCTTTTATATGATAAAGCAATGGCCTCCCAATGATGGCATTGTACTCCGAATCGGCATTGATTATTTTGAATGTTGTCATGACAGTCCGTTTATGCAAACCTTGTCCCATTTGGATGGGCAAATCAACTTCTCCGAGCGGGACTATCCTTCCTCCTCCAAACCCCGAGAATCTATCGTTACATGGACGGATATAACTATCATCCACGTTTAATCTTCAAAATGCTCGGACATAAATGATCGACGAATAGCTTCCTTAGTATCAATTAAAATTCTCGTGAACCGGAATACCCAAAATCGGTGCAAATGATGACCGGAGGTCGAAATGAGGATGGACCACCTGGTCGGCATCCGCATCCGAAACGCAAAGTGGCGGTGGGTTGGCCTTCCTTGATTTCGGCCACCCGAACTTGTCTTTCGGCATTGGTTGCCTGTCTAACATCGGCTTTTCTTTTCCTTGTTGGAGCGTCTATCCTCCATTGTGTTGGTATTGATCCGAACTTGACATCATGAGGATTTCCCTCCCTGGTTTTCACCGGGGCGGCGGCAGAGAGCTGGGTTGATTACGCGCTCCGGGGTTGACGCTTGAGCCAGTCTTAGGTGGGGGTGGTAGCTCATGAACGTATCTTTTAAGGCCGCCCTGCCGAACAACCCGCATAATTTCCCTAATTAGATCTCGGCACTCGTCAGTATCGTGACCTATCAATTTGTGATAGGCGCAGAATCGACGCGAATCTAATTTTGATGGCTCAATTTTCAGAGGCCGAGCCGGGCAACAAATTCAGACCAGTACTTCACTCCATATGGCCGACGGAGTGTGGGTCAAAGTACTCCTTAGCGCGGCGACTTCGGCTCGCCTCTTGGCGAGCTCTAAATCCGGTGGTCGGGTTTTCCGTGAATGGCCTGAAACCTGACCCCGGCCCAACTACTGGTTCTTTCCTTCCGTCCTTTCTTACTTCCCTTGTCGGTGCTCGGGGCGGTTACTTGCCATGGCTTCTTCCGCACAAATATGGCGTTCCGCGCGGATTAGAAATTCTTGATACGAGGTCGCCCCCGATTCGTGGATAGAGTAATTGAACCAAGTCTCGGGGCTAGTCCGGCCGGCTGCGATCAAAATGGCGTCATCGTACACCGGTTCCATCTCTCGAACTTGTTTATTAAACCGAGAAATATAACTCTTCAGGGGCTTGTCTTTCCCTTGTTTGATGTTTACGAGGGAGTCTTTAGGCGCGGCTCGGACTTTGGACGTTAAGAAATGTGTCGTAAAGGCGGAGGCTAGATCCCCCCATGCTTGAATGGATCCCTGCGGCAGGGTCCTAAACCAACGTGGGCTCGGTCGCCCAAAGTCGGGGGAAGGCCTGCGAGAGGATGGCATCGCTTGATGTATAGTTCCATCCATGCTAAGTACTTGTGAACGTGAGTGGTCGGGTCGGTTTCCCATTATAGAGGCCGACCTGGGGATTTTCAACTTTGGCGGTAACAGGATCGCCAGGATTCCGGGAAAAATGGCGGCGGACAACAAATGGGCTCCCATACTTGGGGCGGTCTTCGAGATCGTTCGCCATCCGGACCGCCTTCCAATTCGTTCGACGACGACGCGTAGTGGCGGTGTATTTCTACATCCCGTTCCTGCCATAAGCTAGGGCGTTGGACCTGATTGACCCTGAGTTGTTCCCGCTCATCCGGAAACCCGAGCCGGAACTTATCGATCGAGCCGGGCGAAAGGGATCAACTCCCGTCGTCCGGCGAACATCGAGTGGGCACGACGATGTCGTGTTTGCTCTGAAATGACTCTCGCTATACGACTTTGCTCCTCCTCATCTTCTCTTTGCCGCCTTCTCATCATGACGGACATGTTGTTCATTACCCGAATCGGCTTCTTGGGCTTCGTGGCGAGGAAATCCGGAATTTGAGGATTAATGTTAACATTTAGTTGTGGGTTGAGTGGGTTAGTATTTGCAAGGAGTGGAGGAGGTGCTTGAGAGTTCGTGGTGGCGAGTTTGCGATATAAGTTGGTTCATTTGTTGTACAAAGGTTGGGTTGGCGATTAACCGAGCGAAAGGGAATAAAGTAGTGCTCCTGCTTCCGTTTGGAGCATATTGTGGCCATTCGTAGTTTGGCCAGGTTGGTTGTTCAAATGTTGCTCTTGATCAAACGGGCATTTCTCGGATTTGACTCATTTTCTTCCCTTATCAAAAGGTTCGATGTCAAATTTTACCTGGTTTTTGTTTCACTTGCTTTTTGATCGAACTCGGATCGACCAATACGGGCCCTCCTTCTAGCGCCAATTTGTTGACGTGCGTTTTGGTCAACAAGTAAAAATATGTAAAAGATTTAACACGTGGAAATGAAAACGTGCGTAACGTATATTTATTTACGGCTAATTATGCCTTTTTTGTATTTTGCCGAGTTTTAAATATAGGGTCGGTCTTTTTTATAATTTGTTACTATCTCCTCTTTTTTTTTTTCTCCTTTTCGGACTTTTTATACCCCTTTTGAGTAAGTGGGTTTACAATAGTCATCTTTGCACTAACTATTCATTAATTAATAAAATAGCTAAAAAACGACACATGTCCCTCTATAGTTGTGCATGTCACCAAAACTTGCCACTTGTCGACTTCTCTTCATAATTCTCGACATGTGGCGATTCCCACGATACCAATAAAGTGTCAAGCATGGGCATGTGTTTATTTTTACGAAGTTGCCGCGCGTCGTTTCATTTCAAACTTGGGCTCGGGCTCCTGTGAGTCGGTTTGCGGTTGGGCTCGGTTGCGGGCGAGCCTAATTCGTGACGTGTTGTCGTACATCATTGTTGACGTCACCCGTAGGTCACCTATTCGAATATGTGTCAGACTGATGACGTGGATTAATTTCTCACAGCTCGGCTCGGGTATCATCAATTTTCTTTCATTAGGACTAAATAAATCTTCCATGATTAGATGACTAATCACCAAGTGATCTTGCATTTAACAGTTAATTTCAGTTATTATTAGCAATACTAAACGAGATTGAATAATGAAATCTTGTTTATTGTGGGAAACAAAGAAATTGTGCACCGGATGCACAAAATAATTATATATATATATATATATGGCAAAAACTTGAATAAGACGGTCTCACGGATTTAGATCCGTGAGACGGAGCCCTTACACAAAATTTTAAAGGTTTTTTTTTCAGATTTTATTTTTCTTAGGGTTTATATCTGTTTTTTAGGGTTTATTTTGTTTCTTGGGTTTATTTTTAATTGATTTGGGTTTTTAGGATTTTTAGTTTTTTTAGGGTTTATTTTTTATTTTTTGGGTTTATTTTTGTTTTTTGGGTTTATTCTTCATGGTTCATGTTTTTAGGGTTTATTTTTGTTTCTTCATGGTTCATTATTATTTTTAAATTTATTTTCATGGTTCATGTTCTCAAGACGGAGCTCTTAGGAGGTCCGTCTCACGGATTTAGATCTGTGAGACCGTCTCACAAGAGACTTGCTATATATATATATATATATATATATATATATATATAGGATTTGGTTCAAATGAGAGTACCCTCCCTAGGTGAGACAGTGTGGACTCATCTTACCCATTGATCTTAAAAAATGAAGGGATATGATTAATTAATTTTTTTTAATTATATCCTAATTTCCGCTGATTTTAAGGGTAAGGTCGTAATTTTGTAATTCAAATTAGTAGTCCCAGCGGTTTTTATGGGCTGAGATTGAAACTGCCGGATTTGGTGGCGGAATTTAAGGAAGCAGTTTTTTTTCCAAAAATTTTTATTTTACAGTATAGTTAGGGTTCTTCTACTGCATAATTATCATCAAATAATGCATATTTAGTTGTTTTGTTGGCACTGTTTTACGAAAACAAGACATAATTGAATATAACGTACTGCATATTTCGTTATTCTACACTGCATAAATAGGTTCATTGTAATGTATATTTAGTTATGAAAATGAGATGTTGCTTTTGGAAATTATAAAAATGGGATGTTACATAATGTACTGCATATTTAGTTATTCCACACTGCATAAATAGTTTCTAGAGAATGCATAGTTAGTTGATTTTGTTGCATAGTTTATGACGTCTTGCATAGTTTGGTATATTGTACTATATATTAGTTTTTTTACGCTGCATAGATAGTTTGCATATAATGCATATTTAGTTGATTTTTGTTGCATATTTTCAAATATGTAATATCCTACAGATCTATGCATCGTTTCATAAGTATCAATACATCATTTCATAAGTATCTATGCATCGTCTTATTCGTGAAAATTACAGTTTTTTAAGAGTTTATGTTAATGGTCAGTTTCGAGTTCTCCATCGATGACTACACCATTGATGATGTTGGATAATTTTTTCCATGACTGATGATTCATCATCATGTTTCGAACTCACTGTTCGTTATTTATCTGTAATATTTAGGGCTGTAAGTGAACAAAGCGTTCGGCAAACAGCTCGTGAATATGCTCGGATAACGTTCGTTTATGTTCGTTTATTTAGTTAAGTGAGCATAAATGAACACATTTTGAGGCTCGTGTAATAAACGAACAGAGCTTGAACAATTCTATACTCGTTTACTAAAAGCTCGTGAACAAGTTTGTTTAGTATTCGTTTATAAATGTTCAAGAACAAGCTCGTATAATATATTTTTAGACTTGTTCATGAACAAACTTGTTAAGGGCTCGACTAATAGCTTGATTATTTTAAATAAAGAATTATAAATATTTTATTTTAATAAAATTAAAAAGACTTAAAGCCCTTAAGATACATAATACTCCCTAAACCCTATCCTAATACGTAATAATGATAATTCTCATTAAATAAGCTCCGCCCATATTTTTCACTATTTCTAAAATATAGTTTGGCAGACTTGCCAATTATTTGGTTAGTTACTTAGTTTATGTGTGTTTATTTTTTGACAATAATTTATATGTATTTTCATCGATAAGTTTGAAAAATGTTTGTTTGTTTATCGTTCACCAAAAAAGTTAATTTTTTTGTTTATTTGTTGTTCGCGAACAAAGTTATTAATTGTTCACGAACATATTGAACACGAACTCAAAACGAACACGTTCACGAACATGTTCACAAACACATTCAAGCATTAAATTTTTTTATCAAGCCGAACACGAACAAGTTTTTTTAAAATCGAATCAAGCTCAAGCCAAGCTTGAACATGTATAAAATTAAACGAACATATGGCAAACAAGTTAAAGCTCGGCTCGGCTCGGATCGTTTACACCCCTAGTAATATTGCACCGATTTTTCTTGTCTTTTCTTTGTAATTTTCATGAACTATAATTTTCGAGTTCTTCACTGTTTTTCTTATTTGCGTTAATGGATGAATTAGAGAGAGAGAGAGAGAGAGAGAGAGAGAGAGAGAGAGAGAGAGAGAGAGAGAGAGAGAATGGGGTGGGGGGGAGAGACAACACGTGAGATTGGGAGGGGGGAGATATATGAGAGAGAGAAAGAGATCTGATTCCATTTTTGTAACTACCTTGTTATGTTATTTTACCCTACTACCCTTATGTCGATTAAATTAATATTTTAATATATTTTTTATCCCTTAAATCATACCCATTGATTAATAGTGGGGGATGGTTAAGATTAGTCTATTGTGTCTCACCTAGAGACATGGTCTCATTTGATCCTCTCCCTATATATATATATATATATATATATAAATAAAGTTGCCCGAATTATGGATATTTTCTGGGCTTCGTTCTATTTTTTTTTTGGCAACTTACCATATCAAAAATACAACATAGGGCTTTCCATCAGTGGAATATTCCACCGAAGTTCCTAACGGCGTATCACGTGAGGCCAAAATCGTCAAATCATCTAAAGTTATAAAAATTATTACATTTTGCATGATTTCTCATTTTTAT
Organism: Rehmannia glutinosa; assembly: GCA_016081115.2. Classification (NCBI taxonomy): domain Eukaryota; kingdom Viridiplantae; phylum Streptophyta; class Magnoliopsida; order Lamiales; family Orobanchaceae; genus Rehmannia; species Rehmannia glutinosa. Next base: position 55,996,609 of record CM071935.1, read on the forward strand.
CAATCAAACTTTGCACGATTCTCATTTTGCCACCCACTTTAAGAAATTTAAAAGAAATTGTTATTATGGATCTACTTATTTTTTGTATTCATAAAAGTTAATTTCAACTAGTGTCAGTTATATAGATAAACCATGTGCTTCAATGGTAGAGGCTTGTGATGTACGGGCAATTGACCCGAGTTCTATCTTATATGAGTGTTTGCCCCCTCCCCTACTATGCGCATTGTACTAAAAACAAAAAACAAAAAAAAAATTATTACAGCTGCTCCCTTTTGAATGGCTATGAGATTGCTCAATCGCTGGGAAGGTTTGCTCGGGGTATTTCCTTTCCTATCCTAATTATGGTCTAGTATATGCTACTCCTGGAGGTTGTAATATTTACCTTATATTTGCATATAATACACGTTTATTGTATATCCACAATAAATCTACAGTATTTATTCACATGGAGTATTCCTCCAAGTTGTTGCCTCGATAAAAACCCCTAATTATGAATTTCAACTATGCTATGTTAAGCTTATGAGCTACGATGGTAGAGTTCCCCGCCCTAACTCCCATTCACGGGGGAGGGGCCTGACTCAATGAATGTGTGTGGCCCTTGAAAGAGCAGGTCCAGGAGCCTATGTTTTGGTGTATTTATTCCTTTTAAAAGTTTGGAATTCTATTCAATAAGTTACTTTATTCAATTTTGAATTAAAATGAAAGGAAATGATTAATTAAAAAGATAAAATAAAACAATATATCAGTTTTTGAGTTGAATAAAATTTAAGGTACACAATAATGAAATATTGAAAGTATTATACTATTATAATGGATTCTGAAAAATAAAATTATATTCTAAATTTTAAAAAGATCATATATGCATTTACATTTTTTTAATTTTTTTTTGTTTTGGAAAAAAAGCCGAGGCGACAAAGTCATAAATTGTGCAAAGTTTGGAACATTAACATTTATAATTTTAGACGATTGGACAATTTTGCCCTCATATGCTCACTCTTAGGCTCCATTGTATATGTTGGAAATTATTCGGGTCCCGAATCTAAGCCGGGCCAAATAAGATCCGGCTTTTCAATCTAATCGAACGGAAGCGGAAGCATGAGATTTCAAAACTCTTTTGACGATTTACCTCTTTTGACGATTTTCTTGTTCTTCGTTTTTTATCCGTTAATCCTTTGAATCCCCGAAACTCGTAGACACCACGATCTTCCAATTCAATCCTCCCTATCAACGGCAGTGTGTGGGCACCCAAATAATAATTCTAAGTTCCTAACTTTTATTTTCCTACAATGTACTCAACTCATGAGATCGTAGGATTGGGCTAACTGGATAGGAGAGAATTAAACTAGGCTTAAAACTAAACCACAAAACCCACTATAAAAAACGCGCAAGTTTTAACCAAACAAGATTTCTGCCAATCGAAAATTCCGCCAGTGAGATTTCAATCAAATTGAAACTTATTCCCATTAATTTGCAAAACCAATTTGATATAAGTAGTTGACCACTATCAATGGTAAAGGAGTTGACCGTGACTTTGTTTCAATTGAAAAATGAAAATGCTTGCCAAGATCATTCAATAGCTTGAAACCGAAAACTTCTTAAATAAACTTGGCAAATATTTGGAAAGAAGACGGCAGAAATTTGCTTGGGAGTGGGGCGAAAAGTTGTATATTACAATTGTGAGATGTGGTCCCCTTTTTATAGGCCTAGTTCAAGACTCAAACTCTAATTGATAATTATCAATTTAATAATTATTTTAATACCATAAATATCTTATATTTATTTAATTACCAATACAGTCAAAACTGTAGAATATCAAATATTCCCGGAATTAACTGATATTAATATATTAGTCCAAATATTTTGGAAAACTCTTTTCCAAAAACCCTTAGGAACATGAAATATTATTTCTAACCCGTTTACTCTAGGAAGGCGAATCGGGGACCACGGACCTATAATTATAAGCTCCAATAAATCGAATAAATAATTAACTCTTTAATTGATTTATTCGACTTATTAATTCCGATATTACTCCACTATAAATTCGAATTGCACTCTTATAATTATATAATATCTTGCTCTCACGAAATTGAAAGCGACCACCGATATAATCATTACATATAGATTAATCCTCCATAGACAATTCGTAATTGAAGCTAGGTAGTATTCGTTAAACCTCTTCAATTACCTTTTATCCTCATTTACTATTAATTCACTAGCGAATGGTTAATTTATAATCAGATTATAAATTAGAGATCTCAAACCATTCAGTTCCAGAATTAACAAATGAGAGAATCGTCTTTCTACTTCTCGCAAGAAGGAATGGATTCCATATCTGTGAATTTATATTCCCAGCTATTTAATTCAAATGTGAATCTAAAATGCAGGTGTTGGGAATGTCATAGGACAAACTTAAACGAGCAAATTAAGAATCACATAGAAATAAACATGAGTCTATAATCACTCAGGATTAAGATTTATCCATATATGATCATCTAGTGATTTAATTTGATTTTCCATTTCTACAACGGAATTTGTATGGAAAATTCAAATTAAATCGGTCCAAGTCCTATATGATCAAATCATATATAAATGCCCCCACTAAGATGTCTCCACATCGACGGTCCGGATAAACAGTCACATTCAAAATGTTCTAGGTCGCATTAATGATGTTTTAATTAAAGATCCCATACTTTAATTAATTTCATCACGACTTAATTTTAGTTTATTATTCATAATCTTAATCCTCTTGTATATAACTCTTATATACTAAGATTATGGTTACAATAAATAAACTAGAGATTTTCATGATGTTCAAGAAAATACATACAATATGCACAAGAGTTCGAAAATAAATGTCGTCTTTATTAATAATCAAAAACAATTCACAATTGCTTTAAGGGCACTATCCCTAACAATCTCCCACTTGCCCTAAAGCATATGGGACATGTCTCCCAGTCCTATGTTCTTGTGCCATTAAAAACACTTTTCAAGCGGGGTCTTGTTGACAAGATCAACAAGAATGTACACTGACCCAGATATCGACTTTCGTGTATCCTTGTCTGACTAGAAGTCAGAATCAGTGCAGTCGCCTATTTTAAGGTCAACCACCTAAATAGACAAACATCTTGATCTCAAACATATTTGAGAAGGTTCTTGACTATTATCTAATGAAATATTTCTGGATTAGATTGAAACTGGTTGGCTATCCCTATCACGTATCAAATACCGAGCCTAGTACACAATATTGTATACTTGTAGAGGCATAGGGAATGTGTCTCATGTTCTTTTCCTCCTGAGGTGTCTTTAAACACTCCTCTTTGGAAAGAACGACTCTATATCAAGTTAGTAGGTAACCCTTCTTGGAATCTTGCATTCTATAATGTAACTGCATCTTATCGATATAAGAAGCTTGAGATGATGTCAATAATTTGTTATTGTGATTTTGAACCATTCAAATTCCAAGAACATAATTCGCTTATCCAAATCTTTCATTTGGAATTGCTTGGCAAACCAACCTTTAACCGCAGCTAACATCTCTACTTCATTCTCAATTAGTAGAATGTCATCTACGTAAATCACTAAAATTGCCACTTTATCATCATTGATCTGCTTGTATACACTAGGCTCATCAACACTTTGATCAAAACCAAGACTTGATCATCTCATCAAATCTATGGTTCCATGACCTTGAGGCTTGCTTTAACCCATAAATGGATCTAAGCAATTTGCAGACTTTCTGCTCTTGACCTTCGGCTACAAAACCCTATGGTTCGAATCCATTTCTTGGTTCATAGCTTCAAGCCACCTCGCTATATCAAAATCCTCCATCACTTGTTGGAAAGACAATAGATCATCGTCTACCCCATCAAAGACTACAACATTTTGCCTCTTTGATTTGACGATAGCGGATTGGTGGTTTAATCACCCTCCTACTACGTCGAGGTGTCATGATATTCTGATCGGGTATAGTGGTATTTTTAGCGATTTCCCCAACAACTCTTGTTGGTTATGGTCTGATCTCATCAGAAAGTAACTCCTCGAGTACAACTTTTCTTCGAGGGTGGAAGTTTTCTATATAATCGTTCTCAAGAAAGATAGCATAAGTCGAAACTATTACTTTCTATTCTTGCAGATCATAAAACAAACCTCCTCTTGTTCCTTTGGGATATCCAATGAACAGATACACTTCTGAACATGGATGCAACTTTCCAGTCTTTCCTTTCAGCACATGTGTTCGGCACCCCCATATGCGAAAGTGGCGTAAACTAACTTTACTCCCATTCCACAACTCTAGTGGTGTCTTTTGGATTGACTTAGACGGAACTACATTCAAAATGTAAACCGCTGTTTGCAATGCATACCCCCAAAATAAATCAGGCAGTGTCGCGTAGCTCATCATCGACCTAACCATATCAAGCAACGTTCGGTTTCTCCTTTCAGCAACACCGTTTTGCTGAGGGATGCCAGGTGCTGTGAGTTGGTACAAAATACCATGCTCTAGCAAATAATCTTCGAACTCAGTATAGACATACTCGCCCCCTCGATCGGATCGAAGGCACTTCAAAGATTTTCCTAGTTGCTTTTCATCTTTTGCTTGAAATTCCTTGAACTTTTCAAAAGTCTCGAATTTTCTATGCATGAGATAAACATATCCAAATCTCGAGTAATCATCAATAAAAGTGACGAAGTACAAAAGCCACCTCTAGCTTGTGTGGTCATGGGACCACAAACATCATTATGCACAAGCTCTAGTCGTTCTTTGGCTCTATTGCCCTTTGCAGAGAAAGGTCTCGTAGTCATATTTCCTTCTAGACAGGATTCACAAACAGGAAGAGTGCCAACTTTTGGCTCTCTCAAAGGACCATCCTTTGCAAGCATAGTTATCCTTTCTAGTGAAATATGCCCTAACCTTAGATGCCAAAGATATGTTTCATCATCTTGAGAAACCTTTTGCCCTTTTGGTTTAGGATGTTCTACTTTAAACATTTGGGCATTTAGCAGTGGTTGTTCATTAGGCTTAATTAAATAGAGTTTGTTTTCCAATTTTGCAGTACAAATATCACGCCCATTTTTAGAAATAATAATCGAATTATCATTAAAAGATAGAGAAAATAAATGTTCATGCATTTTTGAAACAAAAATCAAATTTCTACGGAAACCAGGAATATAATAAACATCGTTTAAAATCAATATTTTATCTCTAATATTAAGCTTAATTACTCCCACTGCTTTTGCCGAAACCACTGCACCATTGCCAACTCGCATTGTGAAAGACCCATCGGCAAGCTCTTCATAAGAGCTAAGCATTTGTAAGGAAGAACAAACATGATTAGTAGCTCCAGAGCCAACTACCCAAGTAGAAGAATCTCTAGCTACCAAATAACTTTCAAGAACAAGTAAATCAAATTTACGTTTCTTGTTTTCCTTTACTTTGGAGAGAAACTTGGGGCAGTCTCTCTTCCAATGTCCCTCTTCACCGCAGTGGAAACAATTTCCCTTTGGTTTAGAGAAACCTTGCTTCTTGCCTTTAAGGTTTTCACATACGAGTGCAATATTCAAGTTACTATTCCACTTGTTACAATTTTCTCCAGTTAATGAATCATTCAACAAAGGCAAGCAAGCATAGACAAGACATCATTGCTGAAAATTAAATAAAGCGACATAAATAAGCGAACGAACATCATAGAGCATTCAATTTAGGAATTATAAACATGATGCATGAATGCAATAAAGTTTATCAAACCAATTCCAAGGTAATTTAATCTCGCATTTGAAAAGCCGTCGTAGGGTAGGTCAAATCAAATGACGATTAAATCGAGGCCATCTCAGATTAATAAATAAATAATCAAGACATCTCATATCTTTATTTATTTATTAATCACCTTTTTAATTTAGCCTAGATACATCCAAACTATTTGATTGTATACTTATGAGTGTTACCCATTATTTCGGATTTTAAAAATTAACTCAAAATCGCCACCATAGGGTAGGAAAATTAAGAGTTAAATTTTAAATTCCTATCCTTTCGGAGATTAAGCCTTGATTATTGATTTAAGTGAAAATCATCCGTAGGGGGACGAATCTGAGCGTCGCGAGGCGTCACTTAAATCTCACGGTGCTTTAATCAATAATGGAGGCCACAAAATTTATTGTCATGAATCCTTCTCCCACTCATTATTTTATAATAAATGTTTCTTAAACATTTAAGTTATAAAACAACTTATGTTTTAATAAGTCAAGTCTAATCCTATTGGTATTTTTTATTAAAATTCTCTAATTTAAAATCTAACTATTAGAAATTAAATCATAATTTTAATCAATTGATTAAAAATCTCTAATTTAAAAATCTAACTTTTAAAAAATTAAATCATAATTTTAATCAACTCTAAAAAACCCTAAATTATCAAAATAATTAAGGGAATATGGATAAAACGGAAAAATTTCATGAAAGAACAAAGGAAACAATGCGCCATCAAAACGAGACTGCCCCTGGCCCCGCCCGGATCGCCCGGGTCGCCTTGCTGCGCCTGGCCGACCAACGCGAATCCGAATTATTTTATTTCTGAAACATATAATTCGGAGATTTTTCATAAAAACCGGATCTATTTTTCACAAAATTAATTCCAAACAATTATCCCAATTTTAAAATCATATAAACACTTTTATACAAAATTTAAAAATTTATATAAAACGCTTTTATACAAAATTTTAAAAATTATATAAAACACTTTTATGTCAATTTTAAAAACCATATAAAACACTTTTATATCAATGACAATCTATCTCATAGATCTATCATAACAATTAAATAATTCAATTATCATGATGCATGACATGCTTGGGAGTGGGTTCCATGAATGACATATCAATATGCATGGCACATACATCACATATACATCACATAAATATTAATCCACGAAATAATAAATATGACGATTTTGATCGATTTAATAAATTCAAAAACGCACATGCATCCATATATCAATACATGCAAGATCAAATCCTAAACCCACTCCAAAATTAGTTTAACAAAGTAGATCTAGTTCTTATATCAAAATCAAATGGCTCTGATACCATTTGTTGGAAATTATTCGGGTCCCGGATCTAATCCGGGCCAAATAAGATCCGGCTTTTCAATCTAATCGAACGGAAACGAAGCGTGAGATTTCAAAAATCAAGTTTTAGATATAAGAACACAAGATCATACTTATTAAATTTATTCTAACTAAAGGAAGGAAAGAAAATTTACCTCTTTCGATAATTTTCTTGTTCTTCACTTTTTCTCCATTAATCCCCGAAACTCGTAGACACCACGATCTTCCAATTCGATCCTCCCTATCAACGGCAGTATGTGGGCACCCAAATAATAATTCTAAGTTCATAACTTTTATTTTCCTACAATGTACTCAACTCATGAGATCGTAGGATTGAGCTAATTGGATAGAAGAGAATTAAACTAGGCTTAAAACTAAACCACAAAATCTACTATGAAAGACGCTCAAGTTTCAACCAAACAAGATTTCTGCCAATCGAAAATTCCGCCAGTGAGATTTCAATCAAATTGAAACTTATTCCCATTAATTTGCAAAACCAACTTGATATAAGTAGTTGACCATCTTGAAGACTATCAATGGTAAAGGAGTTGTCCGTGACTTTGTTTCAATTGAAAAAAGAAAATGCTTGCCAAGATCATTCAATAGCTTGAAACCGAAAACTTCTTTAATAAACTTGGCAAATATTTGGAAAGAAGACGGCAAAAATTTGCTTGGGAGTGGGGCAAAAAGTTGTATATTACAATTGTGAGATTTGGTCCCCTTTTTATGGCTGGTTGATCGGTTTAACTCCAACTCGCTTTCTATCTAATCTAGAATTCATAATTCTAGATAGACTCAAACTCTAATTGATAATTATCCATATAATTATCAATTTAATAATTATATTAATATCATAAATATCTTATATTTATTTAATTTCCAATACAGTCAAAACTGTAGTATATCAAATATTCCCGGAATTAACTGATATTAATATATTAGCCCAAATATTTTGAAAAACTCTTTTCCAAAAACCCTTAGGAACATGAAATATTATTTCTAACCCGTTTACTCTAGGAAGGCGAATCAGGGACCATGGACCTATAATTATAAGCTCCAATAAATCGAATAAATAATTAACTCTTTAATTAATTTATTCGACTTATTAATTCCGATATTACTCCACTATAAATTCGGAATTGCACTCTTATAATTATAGAATATCTTACTCTACGAATTGAGCATTCCACTGATATAATCATTACATATAGATTAATCCTCCATAGACAATTCGTAATTGAAGCTAGGTAGTATTCGTTAAACCTCTTCAATTATCTTTTATCCTCATTTACTATTAACTCACTAGCGAATGGTTAATTTATAATCAGATTATAAATTAGAGATCTCAAACCATTCAGTTCCAGAATTAACAAATGAGAGAATCGTCTTTCTACTTCTCGCAAGAAGGAATGGATTCCATATCTGTGAATTTATATTCCCAGCTATTTAATTCAAATGTGAATCTAAAATGCAGGTGTTGGGAATATCATAGGACAAACTTAAACGAGCAAATTAAGAATCACATAGAAATAAACATGAGTCTATAATCACTCAGGATTAAGATTTATCCATATATGATCATCTAGTGATTTAATTTGATTTTCCATTTCTACAACGGAATTTGTATGGAAAATTCAAATTAAATCGGTCCAAGTCCTATATGATCAAATCATATATAAATGCCCCCACTAAGATGTCTCCACATCGACGGTCCGGATAAACAGTCACATTCAAAATGTTCTGGGCCGCATTAATGATATTTTAATTAAAAATTCCATACTTTAATTAATTTCATCACGACTTAATTTTAGTTTATTATTCATAATCTTAATCCTCTTGTATATAACTCTTATATACTAAGATTATGGTTACAATAAATAAACTAGGGATTTTCTTGATGTTCAAGAAAATACATACAATATGCACAAGAGTTCGAAAATAAATGTCGTTTTTATTAATAATCAAAAACAATTCACAATTGTTTTAAGGGCACTATCCCTAACAGTATATTCCACTGGCATCTTCGTTGATATGTTTACAATATCTTAACCACTAGGGTTAGCCTAATGGCCACGGGTATTACTCTTCAGTGAAGAGGTTCGGATTCGAGTCTCTGCAATAACTGGGCCGAATTTAAAAAATAACGTTTATAATATCTTTGATGAGAGGAAAGTCTCGAAGGCAAAACCCCTCACATGTACCAAAGGCCCCTTGGCCAGGCAGGTTGTAAATCGAGGGATTTTTGCACAAGGGATTTCAACAATGAATTGTCACCATATGAATTCGAGCCCGCAACGTCGGAGTATTTCTACCCCAATCACGTTGTCACTTACCAACTTGTATGTGCCCAGGGGGCATATGTTTACAATATCTCAATATTGAGGTGGTGAGTTGCCGAAAGTAAAAAAAATAAAAGAGCAAGTCTCTTGTGAGACGGTCTCACGGATCTAAATCCGTGAGACGGACCTCCTAAGGGCTCCGTCTTGAGAACATGAACCATGAAAATAAATTTAAAAATAATAATGAACCATGAAGAAATAAAAATAAACCCTAAAAACATGTACCATGAAGAATAAACCCGAAAAACAAAAATAAACCCAAAAAATAAAAAATAAACCCTAAAAAAAACTAAAAATCCTAAAAACCCAAATCAATTAAAAATAAACTCAAGAAACAAAATAAATCCTAAGAAAAAATAAAATCTGAAAAAAAAAACCTTTAAAACTTTGTGTAAGGACTCCGTCTCACGGATCTAAATCCGTGAGACCGTCTCACGCAAGTTTTTGCCAAAATAAATTTAATCGGATGAAAAATGTTTTTATTCCCCAAATAATCGTTCATTGACTACTCCAAGAAAATAACTATGGTTGAGGTGGAAACTACAGTGCAATCACAACGAAAACCCTCCTGCTTGGTTCCTCTTATTCTCATTAATTTTTTGTTTTACAGAATAATAGCAATTGATTTGCATCCAAAAGAAATAAAAATAATCCTGAATATACAGCAGAAAATTCACGAAATAGGTTGGTAAAATATCATATTCAAATTAGATTGTTAATAACTAGGTAAGAAGAAACACAATATAATTATGTTTCAATTAGCAAAATGGGTAAAACATTGGTAAAATATCATAATAGTAATGCCTCCAAATCCTTAGGTGAATAATTAATCATCACATACACTATAGAGAAACTATTCGATAATATAGCTGGGATACACCAACCCTATTTATTCCATAAATCCTTCAACATGTCGACGATCTTGACTCAATCTTCTAACTGTGAAATGATTCTTACAAAGACTCCATAACCTTGGCACATGTCTGAGAGAAGGCAATACTCATTCTTGGCATGGTATGTAGCCATTAAGCCTGCATTTTTATATCCCAAAAGAGAGAGAAAATTGAGTTAAATACACATTATTTCGTTCTCTCAACGACTCTGGCATATACATGTGCTTCCATAATAATTGTACCCATGTGGTACTTTGAATATCGACAATGGGGTGGTGTGTGCGTGTATGCTTAAAAATGCATATACCAATTGTCCTATGAGTGATATCAAAACCGATTTTATTTTATTTATTTATTTATTTTTTTTTTTTTGGGGGTGGTGGTGTGGGTAGCAGAAATAATTGGCAGTAATCAGTTCAGTAACTCATCAAAATAGGTTGTGCAAAATCAATTGCCATATAGCTAGTTAAACAGCATATGGTTTACATCAATCAGTTAATTTATTCTCATATAGCCATTATATTCATAAATGCACCTGAGCTTCAACCACAATGAAGAAGTCAACTATTGTCTAGAACATAATGTACCAGCAAAATGTGTTCACAGTAAGGAAGGATGGGATTGTCTTAAAATTCGTCAATCACCAATTCGAGGCATAATTAACATCAAAGCTGTCATAAAAAAGGATCTGAAGGAGACAAATAAAAAACAATCTATACAGCTACAATCATTGAAGATTCAACCAACATATTTAATCTTCAGACAGACCATCTTCACTGATCAGCCTGTTCTCAATTTTTAGTCATGGATTAAGGCACTAGTTTTGGATAGGAGTACTTCAAGCTGGCATAAGTACAAGAACATACTATTACTTCAATCTAACTATCTATATCCATCTATATTGTATATTCTTTGTTCTTCTTTGATTCTTGCACTCGATATGGTTTAGTAGTCAAACTCAATAAACTTACAGCTACCTTACCTTATTTAGGTTCACAAAGTCTCAACTCAAGTCCTTGGTGAAATCATCTTTTTTACACTGTCCACACGCTTTCACTGTCACATACGATAGTACTGTCTGGTTATAAGGAGTGTCGAAGTTAAATCCCGACTATCATCCATCTTCACAAAGAATTTTCGCTACATGTTAGCTTGTTTTGTCTTAGTCCTCAGTTCATTTCAAGTTTCAACCAATTTAAACTTGCGACTGTCTTTTTGGTAGTTCCTTTATAAACTAATGTCCTCCAAAGGTCTTCTATGGCTAGGATGTTGATATAGGAAAACCATGAAGGTCTTCTACTCATCAGTGATTTTGGGTTGGTGACAGCTGTTTAGGTTCTAGTGCAGTAAGAGAGTAGAAATATTTAAAAAGTGCAGCAAAGTGGAAGAATATAGCAGGCATCCAACTAGAATCGCATTCCATCATATCAAGGGTCCGAAGTTGCATCAAATTAAAGTTTGAGCAGTCCCCAAAATTTCTGTAAACCCTCCAGTGGAATGGAAGAATCACAATAATTCATTAGAATGCGAGGACTTGTACACCTCAAAGAAATTTAGATGCTTATTTGAAACTACACCCAGACTAGTCTTGGGATATACTAAAACTATGATGCCATAGATTTATGCGTGGGTGAATAAACAGTTCTCTGTAGACACACGAGGACCACCAACCATTCGTTCTCTTCTAATTTTTCATCATGGTATTAGAGCCCGTGCGTGAATGATAGAGAGACATACAAGACTGATTTTACTGAAGTAAGAAGATCAGAAATAGTATACATAGAACTTCAAGGTTTTATACAAGAACGAGGACTAAAAAATCAACTCATGATACTACCTCAAAGTACAAGTCCTAGGTATATTTGCACATTCTCATACCTCCTTACTTTCTGCTTTTAAGGGAAGAAAGAAATGAGCTTGCTATATAGGCAAGAGTATGCACGAAATAAATTAATAGAACAAAACAGTGAAAAATAGAAGTAACAAGTGAAATATACCGTAGCCAGAAGTTTGCACATCGAAACCCTCATCCTACAGTAAGACGATCATAACGTAAATTTGGGAAAATCTTGGTTTATAATAAAACCAGGAAAATACAAGAAAAAAGTTTCACCTGCAATTCACGTATGAGTGGCAAGCTACCAGTGATAGAATATGGTTTTACATGCCCAACCACCACTTTCAGTAGCTTTGCATAACACATGGAAGCCACGAGAGTCAAGATTGCAAGCCACTCCAGACATTGCTTCATCAAAGGTGATTGTCATTCTGAGGAGTGAAAGACAAAAGGAACAACAAATAACACAAGAACTTATAAAGAAAGAAAATGCTAAACTTTCTTAAGTTTTGAACTGCAATAGAAGATTCTAAAAACCTGATATTATGAATAAATAATTTTGACAATGAAAAATCAACACTATGACCATCGCCAGTCATGCCATAGAATATTAAAATGAGTCATGCCATCTAATTGGTGAAAGATGAAAAAACACACCTTCCCCTGAGGTTCTCATCTGGTAGAACATATTTTGAAACAGGTCCTCGTGTGTCCAGGTTCTCTATGTTGGCATTCAAGTCTTCAACATATTCTTGAAGCTTCTTCATAACGTCAGTTACACTGGAAAAGAGTGTTTACTATGCGTTCAATTAAAATCATGGCTTAATAGAAGCTGTAAAAAATTACTGATTAAGCAAACAAAAGGTATATTAACCCCAGTGAAAAGTAAGAACTCCATACCTATAAAATGGAGTCAACCTGCAATAATAAAGACGAACAATTAGAAGTCAATGACTATGTGAAAAACTTATATAATAGCTCCAAGATGACATGTAACCTAACATCTCCGCAAACTGTACACTCAGCTGGTATTTGATTGATGCCACCTCCAGGATCTGTCAATAATTATGATAGTTGAGGACGAAGCAGTTTACTAAACGAATAATCATGAATATACCAAGTTATACTTTTACGTTCAAGACACTTACAACTCCACTGAGTTGGTTTCATGGTTGATGGTGTTGCAAATCCATATACTTTTTCATTTGGATGGGGTGGAAAGTCTGTGTAAAACCTTGACTGGATCACTTTAAGAGCTTCCATAGCTAGCTCCAAGGGATTGATAGCCTACAGATATTCAACAAAAAATAATAACTAGAAGAGCAAAATAAAAATGCATTAACAGAATTATCCATATTAGTATGACATGTTGAATTAAGCAGCAACAGTGTAAGACCACAAATGTTTGAAAGCTATGTAATCCATCAATATTTTGCAGCTTTGTTCACAAAAGAAGAAATCAATTAATGACATTTCTTTTAGCTAACAAGGTGTATAGTAGTAATACTACTTTGATGGACGAAGCACTAATGCTTTAGTTATGAAGTTGCAGTGTTAGCATCATGTCAGAAAGAAATTACCTTTGATATCCATTTCAACCTTAAAATCAGCTTGTGCAACAGGTACTTTCTAACTATATGCTCTGGCACTTTGTTTCACAACCCATGCTTGTCCCCATTTCTAATACTATTAAGATGCAATAAAAAGAATTGGATGGCCTTCCCCTCACACAATGCTTCCCTCTATTGGACTCGAATTTGAAACCACAAAATAAGACAATACTAGAATTCAGCCAATCCATGATTTCTCTATTCACCCTCATACTTCAGTTCTTCGGCAGGATACTTGCATCTGATTTATCCTAACTGATTAAGGCCAAACAGGATCATAATGTTTTCAACATATTTAACTGTCTACCTTCACCAGGGAGTTTTTGAAAGCAAAAAGAAGAATGAAAAGATGCATTATGACTACGAAACTTATTACTGATTACTTGTAGATAATGTCGATCTATAACTGAATTGATCTCTTGTTTATCCATTTAACTGATTAAAGTAACTCCCAAAAAGAAAAGAGAAAATGCCGAGTTACAACCAAAAAAAAAAAATTAAAGATTAACTATTCGGTCTGAACTTCCACCCAGTGTTTAAAAAGGCGCGCCTAGCGCTAGGCGACACCTAAGCGCCTAGTTGGGCTAAGGCTAGGCGATTTCTGTAAGGCGAGCTAAGGCGCTCAAGGCTTGCCTAGGCGCCGCCTTGAGGCGCTTTTTTTCGCAGTTAAGTTATTCCTATTTTTTAGGGTTTAGAATACCTTTTAAAATACCAATACACCCTTACTTAAATGAAACCCTAGAAAAAGAACTCACACAAGACTTAGGCAATCAAATTTGACCTATAGCTCTCAGAAACAACTCACACATAATTGTGAAGAAGAAGAAGATGATGATGAGGGATATAAGTCATTTGATGGAGAGGAGGATGATGGGGTTATTGATTCTTTTCAAGTGGAGTATGATGAGTAGATCTGGGATAATATGTGTTCCCATCAGTTATTAGCGGTTTTTAGATATTTTAATTTGCAAAATGATGCTTGTTTGAGACTTTGAGTAAAGTATTAACTAATTAAAATTTTATATTAGTATGAAATTAAAATTTTATCTTAGTATTGTGTCATACATCATTAGTAATGATAACCGAATTTTATTTTGTAAGACGGGTGCCTCACTTCGCTCAGGCACCGCTTTTCGCCTAGCGCCTAGCGCCTAGGCACTATGACCCCTAATCGCCTTTTGTCGCCTAACGTTTTTTTAAACACTGCTTCCACCAGAATCCAGTGTCTCCATTTCAATGGGTAAATCAACAAATTCCTAGTTCACCAAGCAGAGGTGGGATTTTATGGCAAGCAATAGAGATATTTGTCAGCTCTGAAGAATGTAAACTAGATTTCTAAGAATTTAAAAATCATATGAGGAACAATTCCAACCAAATCACTATATCTTTGGTACTAAAATCAGTATATAAAAGAAACAGAAGAAATAGAAGTAATGCCAAAAAGTACATCAAGTTCACTCAGAAAACTATGTCCATCTTTTTCCCTTCAATATGACTTTATACTTAAGACACCATAAAAAGAAGTACCTTGTGGGCAAGACCACTGTGAAAAAGCTTTCCAGTAACATGAAGCTTCCATGGTATCATACCACCCGTACCAATGCAAGGCTGTTTATCTGCTGTATCAATCCAAAACCTGCAAGTAGAGACAGAGATCACTAATCATATATCGATAAATTTTCCTACTATTTGTGGGTGTACTCAGCTTCAGAGTAAGTTGATTGACTAAAGGTGCAATACACATACAGTGGTCCCTGCTTTAATTTGTCAAGCAATCTGTCTTTCACTAATGCATCAACCCCTACTCCAGGAATAGATGAGTTCTCTTCACTGGCAATAAAGACAGCAACCACAGTGGACTTCAATTGAGGTTTTGTCTCCCCCAGCCTCCTCATTAGTTCAGCTACAAGAGCAACATGCCCTAAACAATCAGTAGTTCCACGCCCTCTAAGTTTGTCTCCTTCGATGCTCAAAGTAAAAGGATCAAAATCCTGCACCATTTTGCAATGGAATCTTATCCTAAAGTTCAAGCTTTTTATACATTGGTACATCCAAATACAGAAAGTTCTTATTTTTAATGGATTACTCCACTTTAACTATTTTGGTGGAATCTATATTTCACTCTTATTAAGAAGAAAGGGTTTGGAAATAAGTCAAAAGTTTTTATATTTCCAGATTTAAATAGTTTTCTAACATTGACATGTAATGACACAGATACCAATTCTGTATCAATGCCAAATTATGTCATAACAATTTTCAGTTAACTTTCTGGAGTGACAACCATTATCCAGGCCCAGACTTACTAAATTTCCAACTTCTGCAGTGGAGACCGAAATCAATTTAAAAACGATAATCCAGAGCCAAAACAAAAGGAATCCACATATAACATGGTAAAAGTTGTAAATTCCAAGAAGGAACCTAGGTTTCTTTAAAAGCTATGCAGTCACATCACAAAATCATTATCATTTACCAGTCCAGCATTCCAATTTCCTGAAAGAAACAGACTTTCGACATACAGAAAACAAAAACCTCACAAAAAAAACCTAGCACAAAACCGGCAACATCAAGAGTTGCAAAGATTCAAATAGTACTATATCAGTAAAGCCACAAACAACACAGAACGATCACATATTCATTACATAAATGAAGTTTTAACAGATGGGCCACATTAGATTGAGTTAAATAATCCAACAGATAGTTCAGAATTTGGATTACAAATTGCACCATGTGAATAGGGAGGAATATACCCAATCAGAAGGATTGGCAGTGACGACATCCATGTGCATGCCGACGAATGACAAGATTTTGCCGGGCTGAGTTCCAGGGTACTCCACAATGAGATTTCCCCTGTTGGGCTTGTATGTGACGTGGTTGATAACAAGTGGGCCGCCATTGGCGGTGCTCAATGGGCGGAGGACGTCGAGCACGTGCCTGACGATCCTGTCCTCCTCCGGAATGAGGTCCGGCGGGTTGTTCTGCACGTGCTTCGACTCACCGATCAGCTTCGACAAAAGGGACACAAAAGAGTCCTTGTTTAGGTCCCCTAGTGTGTGCGTTACGCTTGCGGCAGCCATTTTCGTATGTATGATGCCACATTTGCTGAATGCGTCGTCTTTTTAATTAGATGGAGTATGTTCGATTTTACGGAATCGGATTCTACCCGAATCGGATCCTACGGAGCTTCTAATAACGTTTGTTTTATTGTGAAACCTAGGGATGACCATGGAGTAGGACGGGGCCGCTTATTCAGGGTATGGTACGGTTCGGGGATTCAAAAATATCTAGAACCGTAATAAAATTTGGATATTTAAAAAATTGATATTCGAAATTGTACCGTAACTAAAAAGTATTTGTACCATGCCGTTCCAAATTTCGTGACGGTTTGGTACGAATATTCGATTCTAATGGACCGATTTGGTCTGTAACACAGAATTGGAAAATCGGAGATTATTCATGCTTTAAAGAGAAACAAAAAAGATAATCAACATGAAATTATTAATTAAATCATACTTTAACGGTTTAATTCATCACACAAAAATATAAGGGAAAAGGACATGAATACCCACCTTTCCAGCCTAAATCCCTGAAAATACGCTCCATCTACTGTTCATTTCCAAAAATACCATTTTCCGCTGATTTTTGACAAAAATACGTTTTTCTCCTTTTTTTGAACAAAAATACGCTCCTGCCAAAATTCCTGGACATTTTTTACGTTGGTTTCTTTGTTGTTTCTTTGTTGTTTCAAACATGTTTGTTGTTTCTTTGTTGTTTCATATATGTTTCATTTATGTTTCTTATATGTTTCAATTAGCAAACTTTTCATTGAATTTCACAGTTGCATGGAGAAAATCCCACCTGTCGTATACCACAATGGACAATGGGGAGAAAATAGAGAGTATAGGAACTTTGAGATAACAGGAATACTGATTCCAATGGACTGCACATTCAGCACCCTAAAATAAATCTTGGAACAACAAATTCAATTCAGAAAATTTGAGCTTATTTGTCCATCATCGGCTACGAGAAATGGACACGACTCCACTGTGAGACCAAAAAATATTTTGTATTGACTTCCAACATCGTAGAATTATTGAATGCATCAACTGTAGCGGGGAAAGACCTACTAGTAACAAATTTGCTAGAGTGCGTGAGATCTTTAGTTCAAGATTAGACATGCAGACATCGAAATAAAGCAAGATCAACATTTACAAGGATGGCCAAAAAAAAAAAGCTGAAGAGTATATGGGGAAAAACTACACTATTTCTTTAAATTTAAAAGCAATTTACTACAAACTTTTATCGCATGATCCCCTATTTCACAATTGTTTCTTACATGTTTCATTTATGTTTCAGGTGAAGAGATCAAATGATTTTATCTTTAAAATCATAGAGACTGACAAAACATTTGTTCTGGACCCTGAAAAAAGGACTTGCACATGCAACAAGTTTCAAATGGATGAAATTCATTCCTCACATGTATAGAAGTACTAAAAGATTGAATGAAGATATGTATCAATGCTGCTCGGATACTACATGAAGGAAACAATGGAAGCGACTTATCTGGAAACAGTATATCCAATCCCACATATTGTAAATCAAAATAGTCGATAACAATCCAGACCCTAGAAAGCTAATCAAATACAAATAGTTCCATACTACTAAAAATACCAAACTTAAATATATTGTTCAACTGATTACACCATCATTAAGATTTACGTAACAACAATTCTCTAAAATCATTAGGAAGTGGAGGTAGAATCTCAATGTATTTGTCATCATCATCATCATTTTGCAGCTTCAACTTAGCATGATTGTGAATCAGATGACTGATCCTTACTTGTTTATTCTCTATCTCAAACGCTTCAACGTCCATAGCCTTCACAACAATAAAGTGCTCGGCATAACAAGCAACAAAAAATTCCACATTAAAAAAAGATACACAGTCAGATTGATAACACAACAAATCAAAAACAATAAAAAAGAACAAATAAATAGAAAATACATAAAAGAACCAAAGAAACATAAAAGAAACAACTTCGAAAGAACATCGAAACAAACGAAAAACTTCAAATCACAAAATAATAAAAGAACACAGAAAAATCATGCATCAGCAACACAAAATCAACAAATCATTCTAATTTGCATTCAACACAAAAAAGAAGAAAGCCAGGAATCCAAATCGCTGAAGGAAAACATATTCATGAAGGAAAGCAAGGCGGGTTCATGAAGCGGGACCCACTCAGCAACTTCGAGGAGATCTGCCCACTGGGCGGCGCCGACACGGTGGTGGTCTACACGACCTCACTCGGCGGCGTGCGGCAGACGTACGAGGACTTGATTAGTTTTTTTCATTCCAAGTTTCGTTCCAAGCCTGAGTACATACCTCAATTCAGATTTACAAACGAAGAAACAGATTAGGGCAAAACGAAACTTCAGTTCAGTTTTTGTGGTGGTCCGAGATTTCGCAGAGAGTAGATTTAAAACATTTTCTAATTCCATACTAATTCCAATAATCAGCCCCATAACCACTCAATGTATAGAAAATTCGATAGAATGGCAAAAACTCAAAATCTAAAATTTCCTGATACTTGATTACGAAAGCCATTAGTCATACCAAATTTCAGAACTTTCCACCGATATTCGGCAACACAAAACCCCAATTCCTGGAAGATGGGTAGAAAGGTAAAGAAGTAGGAGCAGGTGGGTATATTTGTCATGTTTATTGACCGGTTGGGCATATTTGGTATGGGGTGGTATTTTTGTCATTTTTTCAAAATAAAAGGTATTTTGTTAATTTCCTCAAAATATAAATCACAATATGAGTTATCAAAATACCTCTAGCAATACTGCTCAAGATCGAATATCTAATTGGACTGACTTTCCATCAATCCAACACATTAAAATCATGTGTGTATTTTTCGAAAACTTCTCAAGATACCTCTCCAATTCCCCTTTTGGCAACCAATTTTTGAATATTTTCCTCTTCTAGGAAAAATTATTTATATATGAAACGAAAGTTTATATAAGTTTATAATATCAATGTCTCATTTTTCTTATTAGAGAATTACTCTAGTTTAGGTGCAATTTACTAAAAGTTTAACTAATTTAAATATTAACTAGTTTTCTTGATCAGATGGCAAGTCTAATTATAATCACTAATAAATCAAATATCATCAAATTAAAGTATTTTTACAAATCACATATAATTTTTTAATTTAACTTATTGAGTACATTTAATTAAATTAATATGATAGCAACCATTTTTTGATAAACAATTAATATAGTGTAACTCTTAGTGAATTAAATTCATATTCAATTATTCATTTGATTTGTTGATAAAGTATTCTAATTTTTAATTTGATAATTTTTAGTATAAAATTTCAAAAAATATGTAGTTAATTCTGTTGTACCCGATATATTAATTTTCTTTTTTTATTATTTATTATTTTATGTTATTAATTACTTTACCATTCTTCCTAATAATAATAATAAAGATATTTTATATTATCAGTTAAGAGAATTAATCTATTTTTGTATTATTTGAAAAAAAAAGGGAAACTAGATGGATAAGCATAAATCCCCAAAATCTCTGCCTTTTCCTAAACCCACTACTAGTAACCTCCCACTCCCTAAATCACACGTTCTTTCAGTTAATAGAAGAGAAAACTTAATACCCTATTTTCTTATTCCTCTGCACACAACCGAGAGAGGGGAATCTTCAAATTTTCATTAGGAGAACACGTATTCCCACATCCCGACCCAAACACAGTATTCATTAAGTTTTTCTTCCCACCCTTCATCCTAACACCATGGTCACAATTAGATTTTTGTCACCAGTAAATAGAAGGGGAGGTGGTGGAATTTTGAGATTTGGAAAAGTTAGTGAAATTATATATTTGGGTGTGTGTTATGTTAGTGTGCGTGTGTATTCGTATGTATTGGTGTGTATGTGTGCTATCTGGTGTGTATGTGTGCTATGATGGTGTGTGTGTATTTATATAGTGTGTGGGTGTGTGCGTGTGTATGTTCTTATGAGGGTCAGTGTGTGAGTCGTGCTACTTGGAGTCTGGGGTCTCGTCGGAGTTCGTCGCCGGCCGGAAGTGAAGAAGAAGTGATGGGTTTTTGGTTAAAGACGACTGAAAATGGTGTTGGGTGCAGGGGCTCTTTTTTGAGAATTTAAATAAGTTTTGTTTTAAATTATAATTTTAAGTTCTCATTTTAGCCCAAAACTTTAAATCGCAGTTTATATATCATCCAATTGGTCCCCCAACTAGTTTCAGTTTAGTCCAGAATTCTTAGTCACTTTTAGAAATTTCATTTCAACCCCCAGCTAGTTTCAGTTTAGTCCAGAATTCTTAGTCAGTTTTTAGAAATTTTATTTCAACCCTCAGTTAGTTTCAGTTTGGTCCAAAAATCCAAATTTATTTCTGTTTTGTTTCAATTTAGCCCCGAAACTTATATTTTTGGTTAAATTTCACCTATTAGGAGCCCTAGCTTATTACATATGCACTTGTATCTTGAATTAGATTTGGAACTTATTTTCAATAACTTAATTATACCAATATTTATTGTAGGTGACGAAGAACTAGACGTTTAGCTTTTTACTTTAAGCTCCGTGCGACTATCAACTGCATTTGAGATAGAAAACTTTCTTTACAGTTTTTAAGTGCAAAGTTTAATTGTCTTTATTAATTATGTACATGTATAATTTTATGACTTCTATGTTGACAATGTGATTATAATTATTGAACTTGATGTGCATATTATATGTGAAGAAATTATGTTTATTTATGTGAAATGGCAAAGTAGGCTTCAGCCAATGGCAAAGTATGGCTTCGGCCAATGGCAAAGTAGGCTTCGACCAATGGCAGTATATGTGTGGTTTCGGCCAATGGCAAAGTATATGTGTAGCTTCGGCCAAATGACAAAGTATATGTGATGGCAAAGTATATGTGCTTAAATTTGTTAAATTATGCTAATATATATTTAATTTGGACAGTTAGAATCCCTACTGAATATGTGTTACTCACTCCCTATTACTAATTTTTTAGATTATCTGGATGGGTGCGGAGCCGATGAAGGGGAAGCCAATGAATAAAATTCCATCTATTAGTATTCGCATGTTAGGGAGAAAACTAGTTTATGTTATCGTTATTTCCAGTTAGCGACTTTAGTTATTCTAATTTTTATGAAACGATAAATGTTGCCTTTTTTAGTTTTAAATGTGATGGATTTTCAGATTTCTCGTTTATATTCAACCTTTTCATTTTATACTTCCGTTGTAGCAGATATTTGTTTAAAAAATGGTGATATAATAAAATGTAGTTTTTATATTTTAGTAACGCTAAAAATCACATTTCGAAAACTATGGCGTTACAGTGTGGTATCAGAGCAGGTCTACCTTCCTGTAGACTTGCAATATATTTATTAAAAAAAAATTGGTTATCCCTCACCGAGCTGCATCCAATCAGGTATTACTTACTAATCGCTTCAATATGAGAAATCTTGAGAACGTACCATGTGTTATGAAGTTACTTGAGAAAAATGTGATTATTTTTCATAAATATTACCTACGTGATAAATATGTTTTCATGCCTCACAAATATTTACATGTTTAGCATGTTAGAAATACCTCTCATAAGTGGCAAATTATGATGAGCTATGCGAAAAACGAAATGCATAATTTGTTAAATGATATATGAACTTATATGGTAATGTGAAATGGGGTAATTTGCTTTAATATAGTAAAATTTAAAGTAAATCATTAAAATGTGATAAATTTTGAGGGGGTTGTCCTTTTACTCGGTGGCGCACGTTGTGGGTGTGCCAGAGTAACTATTGTCGCACCTCGTCTTTGCGCCAAACGATTGAATATTGTTTTTTAAATTTTGTACGGTTGGCGCACGTCTTATGTGTGCTAGCATTTTCATATTAAAAAAAATTACCCCTGGCACCTGCCATCCTGCCATCACCTGCAAAAAGCAGTCAACCTTGGCGCACCTTGCTGTGCGCCAACCCCTTATTAACAAAAAAAGCCAAAAAACCCGGTACCCTAGCTATTATAAACCCCCCCAAAACTCACACACACCTCACAAACATTCTCTATATCACTCTCACTCTCACCCCAAAAAACCCTCCCACGGACACAAGAACACACACACGCACGCAGAAACACAACATACACACATACGCAGAAACACAACACACACACATACGCAGCAAACACACACACTCACACGGCGGTTTCCGACAACGACGATGGTAGTTTCCGGCGATAGTGGTTTCCGACCAATTTGGGCTTCCGGCATTTTCCGGCGGTTTGGGCTTCCGGCATTTTTCGGCAATTTTGGGTTTCCGGCATTTTTCAAGCATGTCTTAAATTAATATTTATTTCATAATATATTGTATTTTATTTTTTGTCCGAAAATGTTGTATGTTAATTTCGTTATTATATTTATGAGTACATATTTTTTTATGTAAATTACTTCCTATTGCTGAAATAAATTTTAATATTCATATTATTTATCCTGTAATAATTGTTAAATTGTATAAATAATATCCGTATATAAGCAATGTCAAATTTTATTTCAATTATTTAACTGTATTATCATTATAATATATAGGTGATGTCAACATGATCACCATAATTGTATATTTTGTAGGGCAAATTGTGCAAACTGGGAGTGATGTGAGATATGACCGTAAAGTAATTGGTGCTAGGAGAATTTCTCGCAGAATGAATTTTGTGAAATTGACTGAAATATTAATTTCGATGACGGGGTTGTTGTAAGTCAATGGAAGTTGAAGATTTTGGCTAAATATTGTTATAACAATATGTTTGGAATAGTATCTATTACAAATGATGAAGATTTATGGTCTTTTATAGATCCGTCGGCTAGGATTGAGTTTTCTGATTTGTGTTGAGTTAGATCCTGTAATTCAGAATGTTGAAATAAATACTTCAGGACATGATTATTATCAGTATGCTAAGTTCCTTAGAGGAGGTATGGTTCCTGAACTATCTGCATTTACACAAGTGGACCTAGTAATGAAAATGTTGATGTTGGTGGACCTAGTAATGAAAATGCTGATATTGGTGGACCTAAGCAATGAAAATGCTGATGTTGTAGATATTTGTCGACGAGTGGAACGTCTAAATTCTGAACCTGATGAAAGTGCATCTGACGAGGATAATGATAATGATGGAGAGGATGAAGCTCAACAGCATAGGCAGCGCACTCGTAACAATTCAGGTGGTAATTATGGGATTGTTCTGGAATTTCATTCTTCGAATCAAGGTTCCCAGATGTAGGTAGTGACTTTGTTGGTATGCCTTCGTATGTAAAATTCTATGACTTTGAGACTGGTGTGTTGTGTAAAGGAATTAATTTTACAGATAAAAAACATGTGCAAAGTTCAGTTAAGGATTATCATGTTCGTTGGGTGAAACGAGAATTCAAGGTTGTTGAAAGCACACCAACTTTGTGGAAAGTTGTATGCAAACATAACCCTGGAACTTCAGTAATGTCCAATTTGTCTTCCCAACAGTGCAACTGGTGGTTGAGAGCGAGTTTCAACAAAAAACGTTCGATGTGGAAGATCACAAAATATGGACCTCCTCACTGATGTTTAATGAATGTTGTTTCTGTGGATCATGCCAATTTAGATAGAAATTTTATTGCTGATAGTCTAATAGGGATGGTACAGTGTGATCCATCTTATGG
Source organism: Rehmannia glutinosa (assembly GCA_016081115.2). Taxonomy (NCBI): domain Eukaryota; kingdom Viridiplantae; phylum Streptophyta; class Magnoliopsida; order Lamiales; family Orobanchaceae; genus Rehmannia; species Rehmannia glutinosa. Next base: position 56,021,106 of record CM071935.1, read on the forward strand.
TATTAAGTATGTCCAACAAAATATTAAAGACAAGTATGATTAAAATATTTCCTATGATAAAGCATGGCAGTCGATGAAACGTGCCCGTGAAAATGTGTATGGTACTTGGGAGACCTCGTGTCGTTATTTGCCAAAATATATGGAAGCACTGCAGAAATATAACCCTGGGACAGTGGTTGAGTGGCAGCACGTTGAACCTAGTGACAGCGAAGTGAAGACATTATTGTATGTATTTCGGGCTTTCAAGCCATGTATCGATGGTTTTGTACATTGTCGTCCAGTGATTAGTGTAGACGGAACACACCTCTACACTAAATACAAGCACAATTTACTTATTGCTGTCACATTAGACGCAAACCAACGAGTGTTGCAATTAGCTTACGTGATCGTGGATGAAGAGACTTTCGCATCTTGGAATTGGTTCTTGGGATTAATATCCAAACATATTATTCGAGGACGATAAGGTGTGTGCCTTATTTCAGATCGTCATACTAGAATAATAAGGTCAGTTGAACGGATGCCAGAATTCCAACCTCCTTATGGGTATCATCGTTATGTTTGAGGATGTTGTCTCTAATTTCCATAGTCATTTCAAGAATGTGTGGTTGAAGGATTTGTGTTGGCAAGCCGGGGCAGAACTAAGAGTTAGAGCGTTTGAGAAGACAATGGAGGAGATTAAAAAATTTAATGAACGTGCTCACGCTTACTTGGACGCTATAGACAGGAGCAAGTGGACTTTATCGCACGATGAGAGGACACGTTGTGGAATGATGACTACAAACATTTCTGAGTGTATGAACTCGGTTCTAAAGGGTGCAAGAAGATTTCCAATTTGTGCCCTTGTGCGTTTCACTTTCACGCGTACTGTTATGAGTTTCTACGATAGAATGAAAAATGCAACTACAACTTTGGAGAAGAACCAGTTGTGGCCAGATGTCATCTTGCAGAAATACCAAAAACAACAAAGGATGGCACTAAATCATATTGTGCAGATGTACGATTATCAAACTCAAACTGCAAATGTCACCACTGTCACACCAGGATCTAGTCGTGTGCGAACGTTCAAAGTCAACCTCTCTGCACAGCAATGCTCATGTGGTCAATGGAGGAATGGCGGGATCCCATGTTCACATGCAATGCAGACATATAAATATGTCCAGATTGATCCGGCCAATTTCATGAGACCATATTACAACACATATACATATGCAGGGACATACTCTGGCCAATTTACTCCACTCCCTAATGATGATGAATGGGATGATGCATTTTTTCAATTGCAACATTACCCATCCAGACAATTTCGGAGGAATCCTGGTCGAGACAGAACTACAAGATTTCACAATGCAATGGATTGGGCAGAGGAACGTGAGCGACAACAATACCAAGCCAGTGATCAAAGAGATATACACACGCATGCATCTTCATTATGACACAACTGATGTATCATTCTTAATTATATGTTGTACTACGTAGGATATTTTGAGACTTGTGTAATGTAATATGAGTAATTTAGCACAATTAATTCTGTATTGTAGTGTGAGACTTTGTAATATGTAGTATCATGCAATTTCTTATAATGTCAGACTTTGTGTTGACTCTGTGTGTATTAATTATGATATTTTCTCTACAGGATGGGTGATCCTCAGACATATGGACCACGGGATCCTTCAGATTGTCTTTCGATGGCTCGGGCTACATCCACGTTTTCTTGTATCATATGGGATTTTATTGTGTACATCGATCTCACCATGTCGATACGATCCTCACATTTCACTTACCATTGGAGGCATGGAGGTGCTCCTTTTTTGTCTTTCGATGGCCAGTTAGTGCAGTTGCATCCACGTGTTGTACACGCATTGTATCATATGGGATTTTATGGTTTGGCGCGTTGTGGTCGGATTGAAATTGACAACCATCTCACCACAATATTAGTTGAGCGTTGGCGCCCTGAGACTCACACATTTCACTTACCAGTTGGGGAGGCCATAGTGACTTTACAGGATGTTGCTATTATCTGGGGGCTTCCTGCAGAGGGGCTGCCAGTTATAGCTAGAGATTCAGAAAGGACCAGGGATGAGTGGATGTTATACTGTCAACAATGGTTAGGTTTTGCTCCAACTTTAAACATGTTCCGAGGAGCATCACGCCTTAAGTTGGTTGCGTTGAGATCTCATTTCAAGATTACAACTCATTAATGAATAATACATGGTGATTGTAATCAAGAATACACACCTCGGTTAGAGGTTGAGCGAAGATGCTGTTCGAGTGAATTATTATGCGCTCCTTCTTATTGGTAGTTTTTGATGCCATTCAATTAAGATCAAGAATATAGCAAGAAATCAATCCCAAAATTTAAGGAAAAGTGTGTCAAACGCATTACTTGGAAGGCGGATGCAGGATGCGTTAGAAGAATATAGTTGGGGTAGTCTTTGTCTTAGCAAAGATCTTTGTTTGTCTGAGAGTTATGCACTTGGTGAGGTTGTTGACAAGCTCGTTATCGGTGGACCCATGCTACTATTACAGGTAAATTTAAATTTAGCATCGTATGTCTTTATATTTGCATATCAGATAAATAAATATATGTACTCATTCGTGCTTTGTTTACATGTTATGTTAGAGTTAGGCTTGGAGCAGGATTACTGTGATTGTTCCTCGTACCATACGTTCTTGAGTTCCCACAGGACGATTATATGAGAACCAGGCCAATGTAGATGAGCTACCTTTTCCGCCGTACGGTGCTAGGTACTACACTACTAACATTGCATTTATTCAACATTAAATTCCTTACAAAATATGTAATTAATATGAACTATTTTCACATTTAGGTGGATGCAATGTACAGTTACACACACATTGCTAGTCATTCCGTACGTATCATCAGGGACATGCTCGACAGACTTACAGATAGACACGTAAGGATTTATATTCATACTAAGTAATTTTAACTACATACTCAAATTTATTAATCTACAATTTAATTTATCACAGTGGATTTGGGAGCCATATGACATGGAGTCATCAGATATAACATCATTGGGACCACGATGTATTTTAGAGCTGTGGAGGTTTCAGTGCCCATTGATAAATCACGCTATTGTGGATATTCACCATCCAGAGCGAGTGTTGAGGCAATTTGGCCTTAGACAACATATTCCTGATGTGCCCGCACAAACACACACATCACTTCATGATTTTACTCGCAAAGGGCGATCCGGATGGGATTGGCCACAGACCCATGCTACATGGGTCCAATATTGGGCGCTGGCACACCAGTCAATTGTTGGAGGTGATGCGATAGGTCAGGGTAGGAGCACATTTCGTGGATATCAGGCATGGTACAGTCGTATTACACGATGATTAATAACTCCACAGAACGAGCACATGACAGTCGGGTATCAGCTAGGCGACATTGCAGCTCGAGATGCCATGGTAATTTACTTATAAATTTACTATTATGCACATTTAAATTATAACATTATGTATATATTTCTGATAATTGTGTGTTACAGACTACTCTACTCGATCGGATGTGGATTAGTGTTCGCGATGTTAGTTCTTCTGATCCGCAGTCTGTTGATCACCTGAGACGTGATTTTATTGAGGAGATGACTAGTGTGCGGCGTCTCTTAGGGATGCCTCCACTAGAGTCGTTTCTAGAGACAGCGGATCCGTCACATGCGCATGATCGGGTACGCAGCACACAAACTGACCACTACTGCACCACAGACACCTCACACACATGCGAAGGTCCATCTGGATATGCGTTGAGTCCATCTACATATGCGCCATGTCCATCTAGATATGCAGAAGGTCCATCTAGATATGCGGGAGGTCCATCTGGATATGCGGCAGGTCCCTCCACTTCGCATCACATACCATATATGCCACAACCTGTGAATTATAATCAGTTTATACCACCCCAGTTCACATCATTTAGTGATCTGCTCAACACGGATGTGGGAATGGCAGGTCCATCTGCATATGCGCATCCAAGTTTTCAGTATTCGCCTGTAACATTTCCCAGTGGGTTTCAGGGGAGTTATATGGACATGGATCATAGCCCGTCTACTTCCGACCAACAGGATATTGATAATGCTGAATACGGTCTTAGGCGGAGCCAGCGAGAGAGACATCCTTTGGGATGTGGATGTTCACCTTATTTTTAGCTTCACCGCAAGTGTACGGTGTAGTTTATAGAATAGGGTTAGCAAGGTCGAATCCACAGAGACTAATAAATTAATGTACCAAGTATTGGGATTGTAATAGTCTTATTTTTATCTAGACGATCGAAACTGGGTGATTTATTTTGTAAAAGCAAGACAAGAATTTATCATAAAAAGACAGAATATGAGTTGATTGAAAGATCAAGGAGATGAATGGATTCCAGGGTCATGGTTTCAGTTAATATCCCCTTTTGTTATCATATTAATCACAACCAAAGTTATTATTACTCTTCACTATAAGACAATCACGAAAGTATTTTACCCTCTCTCTCGAGATGTATGTAAAAACGTTGATTGGATTATCTATGCTAGCATCTCTACTCAACATAAGATATCCAACTCCCAAAAGCACAACAAAAGATCATAAATCCTCACAAATATTCACAGACTTCTCAATCTTGCAAATATTCATGTCAAGTACTCAAAGATCTAGTATTGAAACTCATCTCTCGAATTATGAATCAATACATCAAAGCAAGTTAAACCAATGGCCATTTGATAAAACAAGTAATAAAACAAAGTACTCGAATAGGGTCTGAAAATAATAACTTTAATTGCAATTAAACATCAACAAAAATATCTATTAACCTAATCCCAAACTCGAGAATCACAAGATGTTTAACCAGACATGGGAAATAAATAATTCGTAGACAAATTATTCAAGTTCATATCTAACTAATCGAAAATAAACGATACTATGGAATGAGCAAACTCAGGGATGTCGATAATCTCTCGATCTATCTTCAATCCTCAAGCATGTGGTTGTGACCTCGATCAATCTCCCGAATCCTCCGGTAGAAGGTTGCTCTTTTCTCTACTTTCTAGGGCAAAAACCAGTCTCCCTCTGTTTGGGGCTGCCTCGTCTCTATTTATACTCCCATTGGGTCAAAACCTAAGTTAAAAATCATCAAAACCTGACTTTCCTGCACAGACGCACGAGCCGTGCACTTCATGCATGACCAGGTCATGCGTCAGGCTGTAGGACTGCTTGACTCTCGAAATGACGCACGACCAGGTCGTGCATCACACAAACTTCCGACTTTGCCTATGGGGTCTTCATAAGAGTTGTAGCCCTATCTCTTAACTTTCCGTAGCCACTTGAATCAGCTTAATATCAAGTTTGTAGAGTGAGTTATGGCCAAAATACTAAACCCTGCCGGTGCTGGAAATTCCAGACGCCTTTGGACGTTTATTGAAATCAATCCCCTTGCTGTTTGATCATCCATGCTTCTTTTAACACACAACTCATTACTATGACTCTAGACTCAATAATATTGGCCCTCAATATGGCTTTGACCACTCAAAGAACTCAAAAATAACACAAAACTCTAATCTAGAAAGCTCAATTCAATGGTATAAAACCAACTGAACATCAGACTTCTTCTCGATTTGGCTTCCAATTTGGTGTATGCTCTCAATTCTTGGTGGTCCTTCACCGCAATGCTCCGATTTGTCGCCAAAATGCTATAAATATCGTTTAATTCCTACAAAACAAGCAAAGCGTAATACATTTTCCACTTTATAAGAATATGGCCCATTTTACTCAGTTAATGCATGTATATCAACTTATTCTATCCACAATTAAGCCCAAATTACACGCAAAACTCATACTAATCAGTGGCACCGATGGTCATAGATATTAGGATTAGCATTAGTCAAAATTATGTATTTAGTAATTAATTTTATTAAGACATATTAATTTTGAATGTAAATTTATATCTAATGGTTATATTTAAATTGATTTGTGTATCTAACTAAGTAGGTACTTAATTAGAATTACATAGTTATTACTCAATCAATCAATTAACAGTTTTGTCAAAACAATATTTTTTTTACTCAATCCATCTAACAATAACGGTTTTGCCTAACAATTTGTGTAATAGAATTACACAATTATTACTCAATCAATCTAATAACGGTTTTGTCAAAAAAATTTTTTTGTTTAAACTGGCTGGTGATGCTCAAACATGCGCCAGTCGAATATGTTTTTAAAAAAAAACATTTCATGACCTGGCGCACATGGTGGTCGCACCAGCAATTGGCTTGGTGCACACACCTTGTGCGCCACCGAGTAAAAGCTCGAACCCCTCCAGAATCACCATATTTGCACAATTTAGTTTGATTTTTACTATATTTTGGCAAATTACCCTGTGAAATGCTCCAGGATGGTGCGTGAAATAAAAACAAGGAATGCACGCGACAACATGACAGACTATAGTTCTATACCGCCCCATACCACCTTGGAACCCGAGGAATTTATAGTTGAACTACTTAGGCGTGGGCCACCCATCATGCCTAATGTAATATATGCTAGTTAGATGACTAGTTCTTCTAGCCTTAGCTATTAATTTTGTTTTGAATTTTGTTTTTCTTTTTCTTTCTTTATTCTAGTAGGAGTTCTTTCGTTTTTTTCTTAGATTGACAGGATTTAGTTTAGAGCGAGCAGTTATTAGTATGTTCCTTTATTTTTTTCGCATTGTATCCTCTTGAAGGAAATTTCTATTGAATATTGGAATTTTATTGTCGTTAAATTATATTGTCTTGTGGTGTGGATGGATGTTACACTTACTTGCTTCTCATATGAATTAAAAAAACCTAAACATTATGTTGTATTATAGATCATGGCTCCAGGAAGGGATGGATCAAATTTGTCGCTTGATTCAAGCCATTGCCAAGGGGATGCCGACAATGATCTGTTGAATAATCTCGTTACCTTACTACAAGGGTTATCCAGCAGAACACCATACCACCTGCACCAGGCCACTCAACTGGTGGAAATGAGGAAGCACATATTTTGGAACAATTCCGAATATTTAGATCACAAACTTTTAATGGACGCGATGGGTTGTTTGCAGTTGAGGAGTGGATACGAGCTATAGAAAGAATATTTGCCCGTATTTCTAGCACTGATGCGAAACAAATCTTGTGCACCACCTTCCAGTTCACAGAAGATGCGGATCACTGGTGGGAGGCTCTCTCCCACTCAAGAACATATGAGCAATTGCGTGGCATGACCTGGACTAATTTAAACATGAGGTCATGCAATAGTATTTTCCACAGTCATATAGAGATCGGAAGAAGACGAAGTTCCTAGAGTTGAAACAGGGTAACATGACAATCATCGAGTACGAAAGTAAATTCAATCAATTGGCAAGGTTTGCCACCCACTTTGTAGACACATATGAAAAGAGAGCAAGGGGGTTCTGGAGGGGTCTCCATCCCGAGATATGTTGTGTGTTGGTTTGAGAACGACAACTTATGTTGAACTGCTTTCGCGAGCTCATGAAGTAGCTTCGTGTTTGAAGTTGGACTATCCTGCCCAGAAGATAGACAATGTTCTAGGAAAGAGGAAATGGAATGGTCTAAATCAGGGAGTGGCGACTAGTAGCCATAGTAAACAGGTCAGTACCGGGGCAAATGCAATTCCAGTTGCACAAAAGGTGAAGCCAACCTGTCCACCCTGTGGAAAGAATCATTATGGGGAATGCTTATTGGGATAAGGAAAATATTTCCGCTACCACCAACCTGGCCATCACGCAGATTATTGCACAACGTTTCCAGACAAGAAGGGAAAGACACCAACGGGTCAGGCACGCGTTTTTGCAATGACACAATAGGAAGCCTAAGAGAACCCCGGAACACTAACATGTATGATACACATTTCCAATATACATGTTTTAGTGTTATTTGATACTGGTGCTACGCATTCTTTCATATCTACTGATTTCCATGCTAAAATGTGTCTTGAGAGCTGCACAGTTAGTGATACACTAGAAATAAGTCTTCCTTCGGGAAAAACAATAAGTACTGATCTAGACTAACAATGTGGCGTTGGATTTTGATGGGAAGTGTCTAGAAGCAGATTTGCATGTGATTACAATGAGGGATTTTGATATCATACTAGGAATGGACTGGTTGAATAAGTATAAGGCCAACATCAAATGTCACGAAAGAGAAATAATTCTTGAATCGTCAAAGAGATGAATTCATATTTTTCAGAGCAAGAGTGAGTGGAATGCCTCGAATTATATCGGCAATGAAGACGGTTAAAATGCTAAAGAAAGGAAAATGTCAGGGATTTTCTAGTTAATGTGATGGCCACTCAGGTTGTTGAGAAAATAATCATGGAATTTCCAGTTGTACGAGAGTATGTTGACGTATTCCTAGAGGATTTTCTTGGAATACCTCCAAATCGGCAAGTGGAGTTTATGATTGATCTGGTCCGGTGAGCTACTCCTGTATCAAAAGCACCATACAGAACGACACCCAAGGAGCTTCAAGAGTTAAAAGTTCATTGCAGGAACTCTTGGATACCGGTTTCATACGACCCAGTGTGTCGCCTTAGGGAACGCTTGTCTTTTTTGTGAAGAAAAAAATGGGAGCATGAGGATGTGCATCGACAACAAAGAGTTGAACAAACTTACTATCAAGAACAAGTATCCCTTACCAAGAATTGAGGATCTTTTTTATCAACTGAATGAGGCCAATGTTTTTTCTAAGATTGATCTGAGGTCTGGATACCATCAGCTAAAGGTTAGAGAAAGAGATATACCTAAGACAACTTTTAGGACACGATATGGGCATTATGAGTTCACAGTGATGTCTTTTGGGCTTAGTAATGCTCCAGTAGTATTTATGGATTTGATGAATCGATTTTTCACCCATACTTGGATAAATTCATGATTGTGTTCATAGATGATATTTTGGTGTACTCAAAGGGAGAGCAACATGACAAACACCTCAACATCGTTTTAGAGACTCTCTGCAAGGAAAAGTTATTCGCCAAATTCAAGAACTACGAGTTTTGGCTTGATCGAGTGATTTTTCTTGGCCACGTAGTCACAACAAAGGGTATCGAAGTTGACCCTGCAAAAGTTGAAGCCGTTGAGAAGTGGTTGGCTCCTACTAATGCAAATGAGGTGCATAGTTTCTTGGGTCTTGCTGGTTATTATAGGAGATTCATCGAGGGATTTTTGAAAATAGCAGTCCCGATGGACTGATGACCTAACTGACAAGAAAAGGTGAAAAGTTCATGTGGACTGAGAAGTGCGAACAGAGTTTCTGAGAACTAAAACAACATCTAGTTTTGGCGTCAGTTCTAACAATCCCGAACACTTCAGAAAGCTTTATAATCTACAGTGACGCGTCAAAACAAGGATTGGGGTGCGTTTTGATGCAAAATGGTAAATTGGTTGCTTACGCTTCAAGGCGGTTGAAATGACATGAACTCAATTACCCTATACACAATTTAGAGTTGGCAGCAGTTGTACATGCTCTAAAGATATGACCGTGCGCGTACGCACGACCAGTGCTCGTCTCGTTCTGGAACAGCTTTCTTATGATATCACGCACGAGAGCCCGTGCATACACGCACGGGTCGTGCGTTCCTTATCCTGTTTTTGCTCCTCTTCGGCACCACGCACTGTCTGACTGTGCATAGCCACACAGTCCGTGAGTGGTTCTGAACTTTCTTGCTTTTCCAGAATCTTCGGCCCCTCATACTCGGTACCACTCCTTAGATGAATGGCACTACATTGTTCCTTCGAGTTGACTTCAGTAGTACTCAGAAATTGGCCCTTTTGATTTTGTCCACCAATGATCGTAGCTAATAGGCCAATCTGGGTTTCAAGATTTTTCATTCTTGTACCCATGGTGTTAGCCAATTGTGCGACATGTGCTTCAATTTTGTCCAGCTTAGCCTCATGTGTATTGAATCGGTTCCTTCTCTCACTTATAAATGAGGTGAAGATGTCCTCCATAGATGGCTTTGCCTTGTAGAAATTCCAGTTATTGAAATAATTGACTTCCTCCATCCGAGCGGGTGCTCGTGCACTACCTGAACTAACTCAAAGAAACAGAACAAACAATGTAGGGATAAAATTATATAAAATAAAAAGAAAAAAAATGTCTAAATTAAAAATAATTCTATTTATCCCAATATTAGTACTAAAAATTTAATTAGTTCCCAGCAACGGCGCCAAAAACTTGTTCGCCTTATTTTTAGCTTCACCGCAAGTGTACGGTGTAGTTTATAGAATAGGGTTAGCAAGGTCGAATCCACAGAGACTAATAAATTAATGTACTAAGTATTGGGATTGTAATAGTCTTATTTTTATCCAAACGTTCGAAATTGAGTGATTGGTTTTGTTAATGCAAGACAAGAATTTATCCTAAAAAGACAAAGTAAAGATTGAATAAAAGATCAAGGAGATGAATGGGTTCCAGGGCTATGGTTTCAGTTAATATCCCGTTTTATTATCAGATTAATCACAACCAAAGTTATTATTATTCTTCCCAATAAGACAATCACGAAAAGTATTTTACCCTATCCCTCGAGATGTATGTAAAAATGTTGATTGGATTATCTATGCTAGCATCTCTACTAAACATAAGATACCCAACTCCCAAAACCATAAAAGATTATAAATCCTCACAAATATTCATAGACTTCTCAATCTTGCAAATATTCATGTCAAGCACTCACAGATCTAGTATTGAAACTCATCTCTCGAATTATGAATCAATACATCAAACAAGTTAAAACAAAGGCCTTTTGGTAAAACAAGAATTAAAACAAAGTACTCGAATAGGGTTTGAAAACAATAACTTCAATTGCAATTAATCATCCAACAAAAGTATCCATTAACCTAATCCCAAACCCGGGAATCACAAGATGTTTAGCCAGACATGGGAAATAAATAATTCATAGACAAATTATTCAAATTCATATCTAACTAATCGAAAGTAAATGATACGATGGAATGAGAAAACTCAGGGATGTTGACGATCTCCTGATCTATCTTCAATCCTCAAGCGCGTGGTTGTGACCTCGATCAATCTCTCCAATCCTCCAGTAGAAGGTTGCTCTTTTCTCAGCTTTCCAGGGCAAAAATCAGTGTCTCTTTGTTTGGGGCCGCCTCTATAAGTCCAAGCGGCTACGATAATCTAGAAGGGGGTGAATAGATTATCTCCATCTTTTCGATTTTACCCTCTTTTTCGAACCGAATGCTCAAAGACAATAATAAAGGAGCGGAATGTAATCAACACACGTCGATTTATAGAGGTTCAACCCACGTAGGGCCTAATCCTCTACCACCCCAGTATATCCGAGATGGATTTCAAAAAGAAAAAGAATTTTATTAATTACCAAAATTAATACAAACTCAACTTACAACACCTTGAAGAGCACCACACGCTTCTTCAACACCACCTTTGGAGATTACCACAATCTCCCTTTGAAGATTACCACAATCTTCCTTCAACGGCACCTTGTGAAGATTACCACAATCTTCAACCTTGAAGAATTCCAAATTCTTCAACACCTCAACAAGAAGATTACCACAATCTTCTCACACCTAGCACATAGATCACCCAAGTGTATTCTTACCACAAGAATACTCACAAGGATGTCTTGTGTTATGATGACCAAAAATCAAGATTACAACTCAATAATGAATATTACAACATGAGTGCAAAGTGTAATCAAGAATAGCCTAGACCTCAAGGATGTGAAAGTGATAAGCTAGGCAAAATTACAACAAGAATAATAACTATGAAGAACAAATATTTGCTTGAAGTGTATCTTGTTGTATAGTATCTCAATTGTTGTGTTTGTTGCTCCAAAACTTCCTCTATTTATAGGGGATGATTGATGAAGCATAGGCTCCTCTTGGGAATTGAAAATCTACAGAAAAAATACAATTAAAATCAAGAATATAGCTGTTAGAGATCAATCCCACAATTTAAGGAAATGTTGTCTGCTGTCAAACGGTCGATTTTTTTGTCAAAAAGATAGGCGACCGTCGTCATGCGAAAATAGAAGTTTGAAACATAACAAAGTAATATTACATAGGGCGACCGGTCCAAGGGGTCTTCGACCGGTCGACCCCTACAAGGACCGGTCCCCCTCCTTGCAAAACCAAGAGATGATGAATCTGTTTCAACGCGAGACTTGCGTCACCGGTCGCGCACTGGCGGCCGGCCGACTGACCGGCCGACGCCGATGCGGCCGGCCGACCTGCTCTTTTACACTCCAGGCTCAATTTTTGTTTCAACGTACTCTTCAGGTACGGGTTGCCCTATAGGGCGACCGGTTGACCTCAAGACAGAAATGTTGTCCAATTTTTGTCGAAAATAAAACTCAAGAAATACTCCGAAAATTTAGTAAAAACATTTTAAACCAATTGGGTGTATTTAGACAACATTTAGGAACCTTGTTTTGAAGTAAACCTTATAAACATAAAAACATTAAAAGTGTTGTCCAATTTTATCTGAAATAAAACTTGAAGAAATACTCCGGAAAATATTAAAACCATTTTAAAACATTTAGGAGTATTTGAACAACAATTAAAAACATTGTTTTGGTGTAAGAATAAAATCATCAAAATTAAGATAAAAACATGTATCAAACAATCTCCCCCTTTTTGATGATTACAAACCAAAACAATTTTTTAGAAATATTAGGAGGACAATTTTAAAAATGATTTTCCGGTAAAAACATCTAACCGTTTGGAAGCAACCAAAATTTCCAAAATACATAAGCAACCAAGTAAGGGAGTAAATATATTCAATAATAAGCACAAGCTCCCCCTATCAACAAGCACATCAAGAAAAATGTAAAATCAATTAACCATAAGCTAGAAGCTTAGCTTTTACATATTGTTCAAGAGCTTATAAGCTCCCCCTGTCAACAAAACATCATTAGACAAGTATATAAGTCCATCAAGAAACAATTGGACTAAAACATAATTCACAACTTATGGCTTTTAAGAGCCATAGCTTATAGCTTTTATAACAAGCTTTTATTAGCTAATGAGCCAATTTCCTGTTTCTCCCCCTTTGGAATCATCAAAAAGAATGTTAGGATGATAAAAACATCATACAAGTTTATCAAAGTGCGCCAACAATACGATTTATCAACCTTTGAAAGAATTAAGCTTAGAATCCAAAAAAAAAAAATGGGAGAGATGTATCATAAGAAATTCATAAGCTCATTTTGTTTGTCAAAACATGATCTCAACAAGAATTTAAGACATTTGAAACTAAGAAAATCATGTAGATGATGAATCTTTCATTGAAACATTTTAACGAACACTTGGCGGGCGTCAAAATTTGAAGAGGATGTATATAGCCCTTGTAAAGGAAATTAAGCCAAGTTTTTCATATCATCACCAAAAGCAATTTTCAACATATATCCAACAAATAATAGGCCTAAACAAAGTAAATTCTCAAGGGTTCAACCCAATTGAGATAATTTATAGCCAAAGAAGAGATCAAGGCATTACAAATGCCATCAAGCAAAAATTAAAGAGCCATCAAGTAATACATGTCAAGCATCAAACAATATATTTTAGACATTACAAATGTCCCAAATTATCCATCTAAACAAAATGATCAAGGCATCTCAAGTGCATTTAAGCAAAAATTAAAAGAAGCACTTTTACCATCAAGTACTTCATACCAATTATCAAACAATACCAAATTAGAGTATTTTTACCATCAAATACTCCATCAATATCATGATCATCCAATAGCCATTTTCAACTTGCTATTTTAACCCTTTCAAGAAAACAAGCAAATCTCATTAGTGCAATAGAGTTTTACAAGATAGTTCATAGAAATACAAAACATCATGAACAAAAGAAAATGCTAAGATAATAAAGGGGTGGGGACATCATTCTTCGTCCGAAGAGAAGCAAGTTCCGGGAATAAGATCTTTGATGAATTTCTTCAACTTGCCGATTGATTTTTGCATTTTGGAGGTCTTTTGCTCCAAAGCCTCATACCTAGCTTCATGATATGTTTGTAGATCATCATACTCAGCTTGGGTGTACCTCCTAGACGGTTGAGCACCGGTATTACCCTCCGGATTGCTTGGTTTGCCTTCTTCCGCCAATCTCACGGCCTCAGCATCATCAAAGAAGTCGTTTGGATCTGGGGAATCTTGGCCTCTTCCTCTAGCCATTTTAGTTGGTCGGATGTCCATATTTTTGCGCATAATGACCATTTGGGAGATGTTATCAATGTCAAAGTCATTTTGAAATACCTCTGAATTACAAAGGTAGTCCCGATTGTATAAGAAGTTTACAAATCCAATTGCCCATAACAAACTTCTTATTTCCTTGAGTAATAGACTCAATTAGACATTAAATAAGAATAGCACCAAAGTTAAGCGGTTCCCTTCTAGCAATCTTATAAGTCAAAAAATAGTCCATGTTGCTAGGCATTTTTCCCGCTTTTCCACATATACAATAGGCGACAATAACGGATATAATCCGGTGCTCAAGAGTCATCGCCAACAATGAATATTTTGGCCATACGCATAAATAAGTCTTGACTTCTTTCATAGACACCCCCAACATCTCATCATTCCAAATTGCACAAGAAAAATAGTCCCAACCACCTTCTCTTACATGTAGAAGCCGACAAATTTCATTAGGAGTCCACCTAAAATACGACCCCTTACAAACAAATTTACCGCAATAGGCTTCCTATCATCATATTCCACCCACATATTTGCATAAAAATGTTGAATAATATCATCATCATATAAAACATAAGCATGCTCCCATAAAAACATCCAACCTTGCTCTTCAAAGAATCCTCTAATAGTAGGATATTCATTAGTAAATGAATTAAATCGACAAATTTTAGTGCGAGCAATCGATTTTCCACCCATTTCCAAATCTTCATAGTACCACTCCGCATATTTATTGATGAAGTCTAGAACATTATTAGAACGGGGAGCTAATGGTATAAAAGATTTCTTACTTTTTGCCCAACGGCAATTCTTGAACGAAATTGTTCCGCGGAGCTCGTCAATTTGGGGCTTGGAGAGTACGGGATTTTGAATGTCATCACGTTCTTGAGCCACGTTCCTTTGGGCAGCTCGGATATCCCTTTGTTCGGCTTCTTCTTGCCGATTTCTCGAAGAACCCGCTCCGCCCTTTCTTCTCTTGGAAGTGGGATTTTGATTGGTAGAATTTCTTAGAGGAGCCATATATGTAAGATTCTTGCAAAAATAAGAGGATTAGCAACAAAAATCACAAAGATTAATGAAGAATTGAGGATTATAGAGAAATAGGGGAGACGTGCGCTGTGTAAGGGTTTTGGGGATTTTTTGTTCTGTTTCTTAAAATGAAGAACATACGAGTTTTAACCCAAAAATTTTGCCTGGGCGACCGGTCGAGGTGGGGTGCGACCGGTCGATGTGCAGGGTGACCGGTCGGCCCTGCCTTGACCGTCCCAGTGCGATTTTTCATTCTTCAGAATTTTCCAAAATTCGATTTTTCACCCCAAAAGTTATAAAACTTTGCAAAAAGATAATTATGGACTAAGTCCGACAAATACGTGTTTCGAGAAAACATATACTCGAGAAAATCGAGATTTTACGAGTAGTGTCTTTTTGAGAAAAATTCACAAAATCATTTAGAGGCACTTAAGGGGATGAAATAAAATAGTTTGAAAGACAAGTGCATAATCATGACATGAACATAATATCGAGTTCTAAGAATAATACGAGTGAACATACCTCGATGGTTTAAGAATCTCTAATAGACGATAGCCAATGAATAGGAGATTTATGACCTACAATTCTTTAAACAAATTTTGCACAAGATATAACAACACAAGTGTAGGCAAGTAATAAGAGATATCACAAAAAATATGCTTATGCTATAAAAATCCATAAGAGTTTAAAAGCAACATGTAAGGTCTCATTTTCAATTTAGACACAAATAAAAACATGCATACTAACTAAATAAAATGCATATTTAAATGGGGAGATACGGTTTACCAATTACGCCATTTCCATGGGTTGTGCCGTTCCCGTTGTTGATGATATCTTCCCCTTTGAAAATCATCTTGTTGATGATGGTTTCTCCAATTACTCCATTTCCAAGCATTGTGGCCTTCTCTTTTTCGAAAGTGTCTTTCTCTTGGAAAATCATCTTGATGATGTCTTTGTCATTTCCAAGGATTGTGTTCTTCCCATTTTTGATTATATCCTCTTCTTGGAAATTGACTTTGTTTTCTCCTTCTTTGATCAAATGAGATGTTCATTTGATTTTTTCTTGGCGGCATGAATTTTCTTCGATTATTAATCCGCCAGGTACCTAAAATGACATTGTTTTGTGGTACCCTTAAGTGTTTGGGTCCTTTGGGATTAGTCTTGAGACTTTTAGGTCTCCAACAATAATTAGAGCTATTTCTAGCCCAACAAGTATTTACCGTATGACCCTTCGTACCGCAATAAAAACAAGTAACATCACTAATATGCATAGGAACTCGATTCTTTTTCACATGCTTGACAATATTAGGCTCATGATCAAGTTCACTATTCAAATTATCACAACTATTAATATTCACAATATTGGGCAATTTATTGGTACTCAAGTTGGGTTTTGATAAATCATTTTTCATGCAATTAATATCCTCAACAAGAGTACTATTTTGTTTTTCAAGGTTTCTAACCTTATCAAGTGTGGTGGTGTGAGCACATGATAGTGATTCATAGGAAGTAAATAAACTATCCTTTTCATTTTTCAAAACATTGAATTCCTTTTTCAAATTTTTGTATTTAACTAGTAAATTTTGGAATTCATTTTGAAGATCATCAAAATCATTTTGTAAATCACTATAATCATTTTGAATGACAATATCATAGGAAGTAGAGGGTTTAAGACATACCTCGTTTTCTTCTTCGATGCCCATAAAACATTGTTCGACTACTTCATAGTTGGAAGTTGTAAAAGGCTTGTCCTTAGATTTGAACTAGTATCCCTTTGAGAATTAGATGCTTTTGAGTTGCTCCTATCATTTGCATATACTTCATGAATGGCTTCTAATTTTTGCCATACTCCATGAGCCGATCGAATTCCTACAATATGTTCATATTCCAAATAAGTAAGTGAACAATATAGAATATTGAGAGCTTTACCATTTAAGGAGATGATTTTCTTCTCTTCATCATTTAGCTCTTTGAGGCCTTTGGAGATGTGTGGTGTGTCTATCATCGGAATGAATTCTCCATTTATGACGATGTTCCAAATATCGAACCCGCAACCTTGTAGATAACATTCCATTCTTTCTTTCCAAAATATAAAATTTTTGGAATCAAATAGAGGTGGCTTGGTAGTGGAGATGCCGGTAAGATGAGCTTCGTTCGTAGCCGACGATCGTTCCTCTTCACTCGCGATGTGAAACGAGCTTGCCAAAGAGTTTGGCTTTGATATCACTTGTAAGTCCAAGCGGCTACGATAATCTAGAGAGGGGGTGAATAAATTATATCCATCTTTTCGATTTTACCCTCTTTTTCGAACCGAATGCTCAAAGACAATAATAAAGGTGCGGAATGTAATCAACACACGTCGATTTATAGAGGTTCAACCCACCTAGGGCCTAATCCTCTACCACCCCAGTATATCCGGGATGGATTTCAAAAAGAAAAAGAATTTTATTAATTACCAAAATTAATACAAACTCAACTTAAAACACCTTGAAGAGCACCACACTCTTCTTCAACACCACCTTTGGAGATTACCACAATCTCCCTTTGAAGATTACCACAATCTTCCTTCAACGGCACCTTGTGAAGATTACCACAATCTTCAACCTTGAAGAATACCAAATTCTTCAACACCTAAACAAGAAGATTACCACAATATTCACACACCTAGTACCTAGATCACTCAAGTGTATTCTTACCACAAGAATACTCACAAGGATGTCTTGTGTTGAATGATGCCCAAAAATCAAGATTACAACTCAATAATGAATATTACAATATGACTGCAAAGTGTAATCAAGAATAACCTAGACCTCAAGGATGTGAAAGTGATAAGCTAGGCAAAATTACAACAAGAATAATAACTATGAAGAACAAATATTTGCTTGAAGTGTATCTTGTTGTATTGTATCTCAATTGTTGTGTTTGTTGCTCCAAAACTTCCTCTATTTATAGGGGATGATTGATGAAGCATAGGCTCCTCTTGGGGATTGAAAATCTACAGAAAAATATAATTAAAATCAAGAATATAGTTGTTAGAGATCAATCCCACAATTTAAGGAAATGTTGTCTCATTGTCAAACGGTCGATTTTTCTTTGTCAAAAGATAAAGATAGACCATCGCACAGAAATATAAGTTTGAAACATAACACAGTAATATTACATAGGGCGACCGGTCCAAGGGGTCTTCGACCGGTCGACCCCTACAAGGACCGGTCCCCCTCCTTGCAAAACCAAGAGATGATGAATCTATTTCAACGCGAGACTTGCAGGTCACCAGTCGCACCCTGGGCGACCGGTAGACCTGACCGGTCGACGCCCAGGGCGACCGGTTGACCTGCTCTTTTACACTTCAGGCTCAATTTTTGTTTCAATGTACTCTTCAGGTACGGGTTGCCCTATAGGGCGACCGGTTGACCTCGAGACAGAAATGTTGTCCAATTTTTGTCGAAAATAAAACTCAAGAAATACTCCGAAAATTTAGTAAAAACATTTTAAACCAATTGGGAGTATTTAGACAACATTTAGGAACCTTGTTTTGAAGTAAAAACTTATAAGCATAAAACATTAAAAGTGTTGTCCAATTTTATCTGAAATAAAACTTGAAGAAATACTCCGGAAAATATTAAAACCATTTTAAAACATTTAGGAGTATTTGGAAAACAATTAAAAACATTGTTTTGGTGTAAGAATAAAATCATCAAAATTAAGATAAAAACATGTATCAAACAGCCTCGTCTCTATTTATACTCCCATTGGGTAAAAACCTAAGTTAAAAATCGTCAAAACCTGACTTTCCCGCAAAGACGCACGGGCCGTGTGCTTCACGCACGACCAGGTCGTGCATCAGGCCGTAGGACTGCTTGACTCTCGAAATGACGCACGACCAGGTCGTGCACCGACGCACGGGCCGTGCATCACCCAAACTTCTGAATTTGCTTATGGGGTCTCATAAGAGTTGTAGCCATATCTCTTAGCTTTCCGTAGCCACTTGAATCAGCTCAGTATCAATTTTGTAGAGTGAGTTATGACCAAAATACTAAACCCTGTCAGTGCAGGAAATTCCAGACGCGTTTGGACGTTTCTTGCCCGATTCGTCTGACTTCTTCTCGATTCAACTCCAAACATCATATATTAGCTCGATTATTGGCGGTCCTTTACTGCAATGCTCCGATTTGTCGTCAAAATGCTATAAATATCGTTTAATTCCTACAAAATAAGCAAAGCGTAATACTTTTTCCACTTTATAAGAATATGGCCCATTTTACTAAGTTAAGGCATGCATATCAACTTATTCTATCCACAATTAAGCCCAAATAACATGCAAAACTCATACTAATCACTTAGTCGTATGCCAAGAGGGACAATTGCAAGCTTACTCACGACACAAGAAAACCTCATTAAGGAACTTGCTAAAATGAGAATTGAGATTTTGGCTCCACTTTCTAAAACCGAGGCGGTACTAGCAACTTTGGTAGTCCAACCAACGCTACGTAGTAGCATCAAAGAAGCAAGGCAAACGACAAGTTTCTATGCAAAATGAGGAAGAAGGTGCCGGTGGGGGAAATTAAAGGTTTCACCACACCTGATGATGGTGCAGTGGTATATGAGGGCAGACTGTGCGTGCCTAATGACGGGGTAATAAGGAAACGAATTTTAGAAGAGGCACATTGCACACCTTATACCGCACACCTAGGAGGGACTAAAATGTATCGTGATCTCAAGGAAATTTTCTAGTGGAGAAACATGAAGAGAAGCATTGGAGAGTTCGTGGAGAAGTGTTTGACATGTCAGAAAGTAAAAGCTGAACACCAACGACCTTTTGGGTTACTTAAACCACTTCAGATTCCCGATTGAAATCGGGAACATGTGAATAGACTTTGTAATGGGGCTTCCGAGGTCAAGACAAGAAAACTAAGCTATATGGGTCATGGTGGATCATTTGACTAAATCAACACATTTCTTACCGATAAAGATGAAATACGGCATGGAACAGATGGCTCAACTTTATATCCGAGAAATCATAAGGTTACATGGTGTACACATATCTATAGTCTTAGACAGGGATCTGAGATTTACATCAAAATTTTGGAGTAGTCTACAAGAAGCAATGGGGACAAAACTCAAATTCAGTACAACTTTCCACCCCAAATGGACGAGCAGTCTGAAAGAACGATCCAGATTCTAGAAGACTTACTGAGAGGATGTGTTTTGAATTTCATGACAATTGGGAAAAGTATTTGCCACTAGTGGAGTTTTCTTATTATAATAGCTATCAAGCAACTATTGGGATGGCTCCGTATGAAGTTTATATGGCAGAAAATGTAGATCTCCTATTTATTGGGACGAAGTCGGTGAAAAGAAGGTATTGGGTCCTGAACTAGTGGAGAAATAATTGAGATTATTGAAGAAGTCAGAAATCGGATAAAAATAGCTCAAGAATCTTATGTTGATCAAAGAAGGAAGGATTTACAATTTGAGGCGGGAGATAAAGTCTTTCTAAATGTTGCGCCAAGTTGTGAGGTTTGGCAAGAGGGGAAACTCGCTTCGAGATTCATTGGACCATTCGAGATATTAGAATGAGTAGGAGACGTAGCCTATCGGCTGGCGCTACTGCCAGAGCTAGCAGCCGTACACGATGTGTTTAATGTATCTATGTTGTGGAAGTTCATCCGCGACCCGAATCACGTAATCAGTCATGAAGTACTGGAGGTTAACCAAGACATGACTTATGAAGAAAAGCCAATAGCCGTCCTTGACAAAGAGGTGCATAAGCTGAGGAATTGAGATGTCACCCTAATCAAAGTTCAGTGGAGTAGACACGGCAAAAAAGAAGCAACTTGGGAGCGGGAAGCGGAAGTTCGAGCCAAGTATCCAGAATTATTCGAGCAACGAGGTAAGCCTAATTTCAAGGACGAAATACATTGTAAAGGGGGGAGGATGTAGTACCCGATATATTAATTTTTTTATTATTATTTATTATTTTATGTTATTAATTACTTTAGCATTCTTCCTAATAATAATAATAAAGATATTTTATATTATCAGTTAAGGGAATTAATCTTTTTTTATTATTTGGAAAAAAAGGGAAACTAGATGGATAAGCATAAATCCCCAAAATCTCTGCTTTTTCCTAAACCCACTACTAGTAACCTCCCACTCCCTATATCACACATTATTTCAGTTAATAGAAGAGGAAACTTAATACCCTGTTTTCGTATTCCTCTATACACAACCGAGAAAGGGAACCTTCAAATTTTCATTAAGAGAAAACGCATTCCCACATCCCGACCCAAACACCGTATTCGGAAGTTTTTTTTCCATCCTTCATCCTAACACCATGGTCACAATTAGATTTTTTGTCACCAGTAAATAGAAGGGGAGGAGGGGGAGTTTTGAGACTTGGAAAAGTTTGTGAAATTATATATTTGTGTGTGTGTTGTGTTAGTGTGCGTGTATTCATATATATTAGTGTGTGTGTGTGTGTGTGATGGTGCGTGTGTGTATTCATATAGTGTGTGGGTGTGTGCGTGTGTATGTGTTCTTGTGAGGGTCAGTGTGTGAGTCATGCTACTTGGAGTCTGGGGTCTTGCCGGAGTTCGTCGCCTGCCGGAAGTGAAGAAGAATTGACGGGTTTTTGGTTAAAGACGACTGAAAATGGTGTTGGGGTGCAGGGGCTCCTTTTTGAGAATTTAAATAAGTTTTGTTTTAAATTGTAATTTTAAGTTCTCATTTTAGCCAAAAACTTTAAATTACAGTTTATGTATCATCCAATTGCCCCCCTAGCTAGTTTCAGTTTAGTCCAGAATTCTTAGTCAATTTTAGAAATTTCATTTCAACCCCCCAGCTAGTTTCGGTTTAGTCCAAAATTTTTAGTCAGTATTTAGAAATTTTATTTCAACCCCCAGCTAGTTTCAGTTTGGTCCAAAAATCCAAATTTATTTCTGTTTTCTTTCAATTTAGCCCCGAAACTTATATTTTTGGTTAATTTCACCTATTAGGAGCCTTATCTTATTACATAAACACTTGTATCTTGAGTTAGAGTTGGAACTTATTATCTATAACTTAATTATACCAATATTTATTATAGGTGACGAAGAACTAGACGTTTAGGCTTTCTAACTTCAAGCTTTGTACGACTATCAACTGCATTTGAAGTAGGGATTTTTCTTTACACTTTTTAAGTGCAAAGTTTAATTGTCTTTATTAAATATGTACATGTATGATTTTATGAATTCTATGTTGACTATGTATTTATAATTGTTGAACTTGATGTGCAAATTATATATGAAGAAATTATGTTTATTTATGTGAAATAGCAAAGTAGGTTTCGGCCAATGGCAAAGTATGGCTTTTTTGCTATTGGCAAAATAGGGTTCGACCAATGGCAAAGTATATGTGTGGCTTCGGCCAATGACAAAGTATATGTGTGGCTTCGGCCAAATGGCAAAGTATATGTGATGGCAAAATATATGCGCTTAAATTTGTTAAATTATGCTAGTATATATTTAATTTGGATAGTTAGAATCCCTATTGAGTATGTGTTACTCACCCCCTATTATTAATTTTTCAGATTATCCGGATAGGTGTGGAGCCGATGAAGGGGAAGCCAAAGAAATTTTTTCCATCTATTAATATTCACATGTTAAGGAGAAAACTAGTTTATTTTATTGTTATTTTCAATTAGAGACTTTAGTTATTCTAATTTTTATGAAATGATAAATGTTGCCTTTTCAGTCTTTAATGCGATGGATTTTCAGATTTCTTGTTTACATTCAATCCATTTCAATTTATGCTTCCGATGTAGTAGATATTTGTTTTAAAAAAAATGGTGATAATAAAATGTGGTTTTTATTTTTAGTAATGCTAAAAATCCCATTTCGAAAACTAGGGTGTTACAAATTCACTATCAAAATATAATTAAGATAAAAATATTATATATGTATATATAAAAAATTCTTTAAAATCTGTTCTAGTTTTGGATCTTCGATTCGGTACAGTTTGATGTGGTTCTAGATACGAATATTTAAAAAATATCTAGAATCGTAACAATAAATATTTTGGGATGGTTCGGTTCAAAAAAAGTCAAAACAACGGATAATTTCAGTTCATATATTTTTTGGTTTAGATATTGGTTCGATTTTCGTAATCTCCAAGTCCCATGCACAACCTTAGTTTGGGAGGCAAATTAAAATTACCTCTTTATAAAAATATGATTATTAATTAATTTTACTATGACAGTCAACTTCTAATTTTTGGTCTTTGACTAATATCTCCTTTGGAAATTGTCTCATTATGCCTTCAACAGCTCATGCTATTTTTTTTTTTGGTAACTCAGCTTCCAGCCTTACGTCCGACAATACCTGAGGATAGCAGCTTCGGACCCCCACCACTGCTATGGATGGCAGCGGGATAGGTAAAGGCGGGTACCCTTCCGTCAAGACCCTAATGGTATGGGTAATGCTTTGCGGGTTTGGGACCAATATGGGATTAAAAACCCATTAATAGATAGGTAGGGTACGGATTTACCTCTTAGGATACTCACTACCCGAACCCATTAACAATATAAATGCACATTGATATAAATAAATAAATATATATTATCTTCCATCTAATAATTAATAAGTAACATTCACCTATTTCACTTAGCATAATATTTTTTCTTGGAAGCCCAACATGGATTCTCATTTGTATTATTTGTTGATTTTTATTTAGTTGATAAATGAATCGATGGTAGTGCATACTGACTTGCAATTTTTACATGATAATTTGTTATTATTATGAAGAATTTAACATATTAGATATTTTCTTATATAATAATTAATTTTTGATAGAGTGCCCATTTAGATAGGCATTTCAATATTATATAATTATAAGTTTTATATAAATAAATGGATTTTGGGTGTGTATGGGTAGTATGCGAGTATCATAAAATATATATGGGATGGGTATGAGTAATATGTGAAATGATTTAGACGGGTTTGGGACTGGTTGGATAGTGCCAATATTATAGGGTTCGGGTATGGATATTCTTAAATGGGTGGGTACCCTACCTACTGCCATCCATAATCATTGGCACCAAGGTAAATGCGGAATGTGCATGCACTGACCAGTGTTATGGTGGGGTCTGCTGACGTACAACCAGATCCTCCCAGGTAAAGAAAATAATTATTTTTTTGACCTCTCAAATTTAATAATAGTTGATCTCTCTCTGAATCGAACCCACACGGATGTTATTTAGTATGAGTTCCCACCAAATCTTCACCAGCTCGCATATGCTCTGGGGAATAATTTGTTGAAGTGGGGTTTAGAACCCATGACCTCCAACCCCACAAGCGACTTAAGTCCCTTATGGTGGCCAGTGGGCTAAGCCCCCTGGTTACCTCATGCCATCTTTCCATTTTTCTTTTCTTCGTTCATCATCTGTTGGAGTTCTTTTACATGGGCACTTTTATGTTATACATGTGAATATTTTTTGAATGTGTTGCTCAATTATTTAATGAACCCAGTTTAGATGACATTTCATGTATATTTTAATGCTTTTTGATAAAAAATTTACTTCTTAGCTATTTTAATTAACTAATGCACGAAATGTTTCTTTCTTTCTTCTTAATGCAGATTATCATTTTGGGTTGTAAATATATACTAAGTACAACCTTGGATTGATAATTATCTTTCAAATTATTTGTAGTTGGTCCAACAAGTTGGACTCGCCAAGTTGCAAATCTAAGTCGGGAAAGGGCGGGTTCTAGGTCCTTTTTTCCTTGGTGGGGCAAGTCTCGGGTTTAGCCAATCTCGTCACAAACCCGTCCTCTTTCCATCCCTAATCATATCTGGCAACTGTTGTCCTTTTGTTGGATTCATTTTCAACATTACCCTTACAAACCTTGAACATATCTAGTGCCTCTGATTTTTCATGAATTAGATATAAGTATTCGTGTCGTAAGTAATCGTCTATGAATGATACGAGAAAATATTGACCACTCCAAGAAGCCATGGGAAATGGCCCATAAATGTTCATAAGTATCAATTCTAAGACGTATGTAATTTTGTTGACATCTAATCTCTTTATTTTGGTCTTTTTTCCTTTAATACACTCAATATAGACAACAAGGTTTGAAAATTCAAGTGAGTCCAATATACCGTCTGACACAAGTCTCACAATTATGAGTTTTCAAATATGACTTAAACGTTTGTGCCATAATTTATTCGAGTTTTCTTTATTTATTTTTTGTTTGGTGCCTCTTATTACAACATGGAGGGATTCATTTTATGAAGTTATTGAATCGAACATATATAGGTTGCCATAAGAACTTAATAAACTAGTATCGACAATATTGGAATTTAATGAAAGACAGAATCGATAATTTTCAAAGGAACATACAAGTCCAGATTTGTCCAAATAAGAAAATAGAAACTAAATCATGTCTAAATGATGGTACAACAATGTGAATTTCAAATTCAAAAAGAAACAAGTTCCTAATAACAACTGAAAATGCCTATTGCCTCTATTATCAGCAGCTTGTCATCACCCACAAAGATGTGTCTTTCACCATCAATTGGCTTTCGGTAGCTTAGGAACCCGCATTGAAATACTTATGTGAGTAGTAGAACTAGAGTCTAACCACCAACTATTTCTAGTTACTGAAGTTAAGTTGACTTTTGAACATACCAATGTAAGGTTGTACATTTTGTCGAATTTCAGGTGCGACATTTGGTATAATCCTTCTTATTATGTCCATATTTACCACAAAAATAATTATAATCTGCATTTTCACTTTTATGTTTCTTTTGTATTGGACTTTTATCATTAACAACTTTCTCAACTTTCCTTTTCATTTTGCCCTTATCCTTGAAAGTATTGGCCAGTTAAGCAACCTCACTTCTTTCATTTTTCAACCTTTCTTCATCTTGCACATAATATGAAATGAGCTCGTTTAGGGTCTATTTCTCCCTTTGATAGTTATAACTAACCTTAAATTCTGAAGCGTGCATGAAATGATATTAACACTAAATGCACGAGTTGTCCTCAGATACCTTGAGCTTTAGTGCTCTTAATTTTGAAGAAATATGAGTCATATATATTATGTACTCCTTTATGTTTTTCCTTACTCTTATACTTCAGTGAGATCAAGCTATCCAAAAGTGTATTTGTCTCATTCTTATCATTTTAACAAAATGCTTTTCATTTTCAGCAAGTTAGTCACTGGTTTTAGTAATTTGCTCAAACTTTGAGCCTTGAATAGCTTGTGAAATGCCACACTTTATGATTCATCAATCCCATTTCTCAAAGTTATGTTTTCCCTCTGCAGAATTTTCATCTGTAAGAGAAAGGGGTTGCTCAATTCTTAAAGCATAGTCCAGATCAATACAACCCAAAATAATCAAAATATTTTCTTTCCAATTCTTAAAGTTTGACTCATTGAGCATAGGTATGTTGTTGGTGTTAAAAAAAATCAAAGCAGTCGACATCATAGATGAACAAATAACAAAATCAAAATAATTGTCATGCTCGCATTAAACAATATAATCAATCATTATATTTAAATAAGTAGGTAACATCTCAAGGTATCTAACACGACATTAATATCAAGTCTATGGAAAGTACATTAACTTATAAGTGGTAATCTTCGTGTAATGATCAATTACTGACAAGAAATCATGTAAACCAATATCCTTCATTTGGATCCACAAATCGTTCACGTGGACAGCTGACAATTATCACATATTTACCACCACGTGTGCTTGTATATTTCTACCAAATATTAAACTTTCTTTGTGTCGATTAATACTTGCATAAATATACACAAACACAAACATCTGATATTCTCAATATAAACCTACACAAAAGATGTAAGTTTGGCGACTTTTTATTTCAATAAACACTCTTTGAATGTTAGACAAACTTGATAGGATCATGAGATGCACCAAGGAAATTAAAAAAAATGATTAAATCATGCATTTTCAATAATATATATTTACCTTTTTTTATGGAGGGCAATTTAAAATTTTGCAAATTCCATTTGAGCCCCAAACTAAATCTGAATTCAGTTGGAAGCTATAAACTTCTTGAAACTCTAAATTGGCTCAAGAAAATACTTTATTCTATCAAAGTCCCAAAACAAGAAAAAAAAAACATTACAAAAAGGCATCTTTTCAAATCAGACAAAATTCTTGTCACCTTCAACATCGATTCACATCCTTTCATCCATTCTCGTCACCAACAACCCACTGTTGGTCAAGCCCAAGCACAGGTCACTTGTCACGCTTCACCACTCTAGCAGATAACTAAAAATCATTGACCAACAACTAGGTGCCGCCAGAAGTCTGAAATGTCACCAAAGTCCAGCCCACCACCAAACCAGCAGCAAACCGACACGATTAGGGCAGTCATCCGTGTGAGCAAACCTTCAAAATTACACAATGATCTAAATCTCATGGAGAATTCAAGAATCAACTATAATCAACAAATGGAACCATAATATATCCATAGTAAAATAAACATAAATATCATATTCCATATTTTTGGATTATTCAATATATAGAACCCCAAAAGTCTGAAACGTCCAGAAAGCATTGAATCAAATTAAAAAATCAACCATATGGAGTATAACCATATGTTGAAGTAAATTTAATTCTCAATGATTCAAAACGAATCGGATGTGATACCACTTATTAGATTATCTCCAATGAAAATCACTTTAATCCCAAGATAGTTCATGTTGGATTAGCAAGAATAAAAAATGAATATGCGGAAGCATACCTAAATCTATGGTTAATTCTAAATAATTTGGTATGATATGAATCTTCCAAATGATTGGCTCTTCATTTTTTTCTGTATTATGTTCTGTCGTATGAAAGTGCATGTGTAATTATGAACCATCGTTTGGGAATTGTTCACAAAATTATCCAAGCGCAAGCATACAATGTGGCGTTTTGTATAGTATGATATGTAAGTGATCGTGAAAATCTTTTCACTATACCGCAAGTATACGGTGTAGCTAGCAAATAGTAGCGAGCAAAGATCGTATTCCTCAGGGATTGAATATGAAACACGTAGAGCACAATAAATATCATATATCAATTTTATTAAAGCGGTCAAATATCAAGAATATTGTATCTAAACTCATCCCTAAACTATCAAATAAAAATATCTAAAAATTTCTAAAGACCCGAACTCCACAAGTTTTCAACAAATACGAAAGCAACCCTAGGAACATAATCTCAACATACTTCTTCAATATTAATTCCAATTAATGTTTCATAAAAATGAGTTTCTATGTATCTATGGGTTCAATTCCTAAATTAGTTTATTCGCTCTCCCGGGCGGCAAATAAATATTTGATTAATAAGAATTGAAGGTATCCCTACTCAATCAATTAATATTAACTGCAAAAAGATATTTGAATTGAAGTACTGCCCACAAACAGTTATAAGTCTCCCGACTCAATATACCCGTTTATATTATGAACTCATTTTTTGTAATTTAGATCTCATCTCCCGAACTTTGAACTAATAAATAAGACATGCAAATTATTAGCCAAATAATCTACAAGAAACAAGTATTCAAATTCATAGATAGAACACAAAAACCAATTAAGAAAAATAATCAAATTAAAATTAACATGAATCCACAGTTTTGATTATGCCCTAGAATCAGAACAACAGATTCATAGACAAACTTGAAATTAAATAGTTTGACATCAAATTAAGTGCAAACAAGAGATCTAAACTAAGAGGATTGAATCCCTCTTATCAGGATGGATCCTTCTTCAAAGTCTTGAACCCTTGTGCTTTCGTAGATGCGAAAGGTCCTGTGGTGTTCTTTGTTGATTTGTGTTTTCTCTCAGATGTAAATTTGCGTTTTTCCAAGTGTATTTTCGTGTATGATGTTATATCTAGCTTTAGAGCTTGGTCTTCCTTTCATAGATGCTTTGAGAGATCACTGGTAGAGTCCTGACAAAATTAGGAAACAAAATCAGCCGCCAAACATAATACACGGCTATGTATCTCTACACGAGTTGACCGTGTAATGTGTTTCAATCTCTATTTTGGCTCGGAACAAGATACACGACCGTGTATTAATACATGGTTTGCTTGTGTATTCCATCTCTTAAATTCTTCCCTTGAACAAGTCACATGGGCGTGTAAAATCACACAGGAACCATTTACACGGTCTGACTGTGTACTTTATTTTTCATCATTTTCTTCGCGTATTTGACCATCTCTTCACATTCGGCATTCTTGTCCGGGTCGTACAACTGAGATCTTTGAAAATTTAGCTCCATTTCCTATAAAAATCACAAGAATATATAGTACCACGCCCAACAAAAGAAACCAACTAAAACACACTAAATATACATGTAAATGCATCGAATATGTATCAAAATAAGCCCCTAAATGCACGTATTTCTATACATATCAAATCTCCAAAAACTTAAACCATTGCTCGTCCTTGAGCAAACTAAGAAATAATTGCATGTAATGGGGTACATAGAACAGCACAAGAATACTATAAACACATAATCTCAATCCAATC
The DNA here is from genome assembly GCA_016081115.2 of Rehmannia glutinosa. Taxonomy (NCBI): domain Eukaryota; kingdom Viridiplantae; phylum Streptophyta; class Magnoliopsida; order Lamiales; family Orobanchaceae; genus Rehmannia; species Rehmannia glutinosa. The sequence continues at coordinate 56,050,876 of CM071935.1, forward strand.
AATACTTTAGCAAATATGTAAATCATCATCAAAAAGGTATCAATTGCAAATTCGGCATAATCAATACTCATCCGGGTATTCGACATCGCGACTCACAAAAAATAGTGTATCACTCAACTCTCAAAGTAAATGAGAAGTGTATATGCTCAAATCAATTCAATGAAGTAGAACTACCATATGCTTGCAAATCGTCTAACATCTCTACCACTCAAGTCTGCACAATTTAAGACAAAAAGGACTTTTTCTTTGGTTGTAATGTAGGCTCTTTCGTTAGGGTAGGAAATTTTGGATTAACTGACTTGACTTGAGCAAATATAATTTAAAGCACATAGACTTTCAACTCACCAACCCAATTTCATCTCAAGAATCATTCTTTCAATTTATTTTCTTTTTCAACTCAAACTTCTTTTTCTCCACCTTTTTTTTTTCCTTCTTTTTCATTCTTAGGCCCTTTGCCTTCTTTCTTTTGCCTTAAACTCTCAAATTTTCTCACAATTTTTAGAATTTATTTTCTTTCTTTGCCTTCTTTCTTTTGCCTTAAACTCTCAAATTTTCTCACAATTTTTAGAATTTATTTTCTTTCTTTCTTTTTTTTTCTTTTGCTCGATTTTTTTCATTCTTTTCTTCAAAATTTTTCGACCTTCATCATTCATTCACCTATTCACTGCTCATCCCTTCTTTTGCCAGCATTCTTTTTTTTTCAAAATTAAACATCTCCCTCAAAATAAACCTCTCTATAAGCTCAAGTTTTAGGGATAAAAATATTTTTAAGTTAAAGTTCAAAATATGGCTAACAATAAACAAATTTAAAGCTCAAAGTGGCTAACTAGGGAATCATGAGTACATAGGTTGGATTTTTAGGCTAAGTAGACTAAAACAAAAATGGCCTTAAATCATCTTCAAAAATTGCATGCACATGTGGTTTCAATAAAGATACCAATGCAGGTTCTAGAGTTCTAACATCATGAATGACACACTCAGCAAAAATAAGACTACATAATATAAAAGCAAATTAAAGGTACAAAAGCTCACAGGCTTATTTTTCGCATCATGCTCAAATACCCAATTTTCTCAATCAACCAAATATACACAAGGCATCTTTTCAAAAATTCATCACATATTCACCAAGTACTTCTTCTCATGAAACCGAGTACTCATAGTAAATCATACAAAAGCTTTTTATACTAATTCGAACTTCTAACTCTAACTCACACAAAAGCAATAAACGTGCTAACACAATAGACATGCCTAAAAAAATAAAATAAAATAAAATAAATTTTTTATATAAATTTCATATGCTTCTACATGCAACCTAAATGCAATGCAAATATGCAACTGGGAAAAATCACGAATTCTTGACAACCCTCAAACATAAATCATGTTTCATCCCGAACATACGAGGAAATTATAAAAAGAAAGAGGAATGCGTGATAAGTACTTACGTGACTCACTGTGGTAGAGGAGGCGGAGGATAGTGGCCTTGCTGGATATGCCAATGATCCATACGAGACATCATCTCGTACATCTGTTGCTGATGTTGGGTGATAGTATCAAAATGTTTCAAGTACTCGGTGTGATACTCATACATCGTGGTCGATAACTGATATGTATCGTCCATCAAAGAGCCCATGTGTAACTCCAACTATTCAATCCTATCACTCAAATTCCCCTGGCGCCTTCCTCCCTGCCTAGAAGATTTCGGCCTATTCGTCTCAGCCCGTGGCTCATCTTGCTCAACTTGAGCAGCAGTAGCTTGCTCTCCCCTTATTAACCAATTACCCATATCCGAATCGAGGTAGCATCCGGATTTGGGAGCTTAATTTTGGTCCTATCCGCATGAAGTAACCAATAATCACACTCATCAAACCTAATCATCTTCATAGCGGTTAAGACAGTTATATCAATCTTTTGTCCCCCATCCGCATGCGCATACCCACTAAAATTCACATTAAAGTGCTCGGCGATAGGTGTAATCAAACCTCCAAGACAAATCCCTCCTTTCATTTGGTTCTTTACCCGATCGAACTGTCTAGCTATGAATGCCCCAGCATTGAGCACCACCTCAGTTCCCAAGGCCATACACCACAAAATAAATAATTCATCACTACGAATTATCCCCTTTCTATCCTTCCTAGCAAACACCATTTTCGCCAATGTGCGTTGCACATATCGGAAATTGGGTTCCTAATACTCGAAGCCTTAGAGGTACCTGATGTATATATTCTCCGCCCCGTTATCTCCTTTCAAAAATCGAGCATATCAAAATCCTCATGCTCTTCTATCCCATAAGCTGGAGTTTAATAAATAGCATTCAAATCTTCAATTGAAAGCTCCCTTAGCTCTAGTCTAAACCTTATCCCAATCTTATTTTTCGAATAACCAATTCGAAACTACTTAAAAATTCAAGCGTAAATACCACATATGTTGTCCAATTACCGTTCAACAAAACATCTCAATCAATTCTCCCACATAAAGCGCAAAATTCATTCAATAGCCCCAAATTAGTAAGAGTAGGTTCATCGGGATATCTTGTCGAATATCATGTTCTTGATGTAGAGATTCTCCCACTGGGCCCAGTGTCTCTCGCCCGAGAGGATGGCATTGGAGTATTCTGGTTGGTTCATCTCGTATTCGAGCTCAGATTCCGGAGTTGGCTTCCTCCTTCTTCTTGTGTTTCTCCTAACTCCACTTTCTCCCCCTCTTGAAGCCATTGGATTGGGTTTGAAGCTTTTAAGAAATCTGAATGTTTGAAAATAAACTCCCCCGAATATGAAGAAGAATAAGAGAAAGTTGAGAATTGGAAGAAATTTATGGTGGGTTTCTTGAAAGAGAGATGTATGCGGGCCCTAACTTGAAGAATTGAAGTAAGATTTGAAGAATTTTGAAGATGCAATGGGGTATTTGTAGGAGATTTTCGGTCCCTAGAATTTAGAATAGAAGAAGTGGGATAAATTTGGGGTGTTTGAAGTTAAAAAGGGGAAGGAATTTTCGTCTGAACCAAATACACGGGTCGTGTATTAATACACGGTCCACCCTGTATGTTGTATGTGCCCTTTGTTGCTGCTGTGACCGAATACTTAATACACGGTCGGACCGTGTATTCGGTCTCTGTTTTTGCATAACACATGGTCGTGTATTCTGTTTTTCAATTTTTCCATTTTTTTCCGGTAAACCTAGAGTTTGTCGTGATGCCTCCTACACAAAAACTCACAAAAATAAATAAAACTAAAAATTAAAATCAAATTAAACAAAGGCGATTAAAAAATTGGGTTGCCTCCCGAAAGCGCTAAGTTTTATGTCTTCAGCCAGATGTCTGATTATATTATTTTTGTCACTGAACTGTATCATTTGCTGTCTTTGGGCCCTTGTATTATGTACCACTCCTCAGATAAATGTCATTGTGTTGTTATTGCGGGTTAAGCTCCGTATCACTTGGGAATTTGCCCTTTTAATGTTGGCCTCCCAATGCTGTAGCGATGTGGGCCACTTGTATCTCCAAAGACTTCAGCCTTGCGTTTACGTTTGTGTTCAGCTGAGTAACCTTCTCCTCTATCCTGTCTAACTTAGCTTCATATTTATTCACTCTAGCTCTTGTTTCTCCGATAAACGAGGATAACATTTTTTTTATCGATGCTTTCTTTCAACTGACTCCGCTCTGCCTTGATTTTCCACATTAAAACCCGGAGGTGGATGTAAAATATTTATGTTATTAGCATAAGAAAAGTTCTCATCGTTTCGCAGCCCCGGATGATAGTGTGTGGTTTTCTGATTGTTCCGATAATTGTTGTTAAAGTTCCTTTGCTCCACAAAGTTCACCTCTTTCTCAACAACTGCAGGATCTCTCGAAGTCGCCTGTTGTATGGCATCCAGTTTAATATAAAGCACGGACACTTGCTCGGTGAGCATGGCAACCTTATCCTCATCCTGGACCTCCGCCACACATCTAACATTGGATCTCTCGGATGACCACTGGTAACTGTTATTTGCCATCTCCTTAGTAACTCTAGTGCCTCATCCAGATACTTCCTGAATAGAGCACCCGAGATGCATCATCTATAATGGTTCTCGTGTTTCCACTCAAACTGTTATAAAAATGTTGTACCTGCTGGTGGTCGGGATATCCGTGTTGAGGGCACTTTCTCAATAATTTTCTACACCTATCACATGCTTCATATAGTGGTTCTGCATCGAATTACCTAAACTGAGCGATTTCACTTTTTAGTTGCAGTGTCTTACTTGGGGGAAAACACATAGCCAAAAATCTTTGACTCATTTCAGGCCAATCTGCTGTGGGTGGTGTCAAAGAAGATAACAATCTCTTAGCCTTATCGCATAGAGAGAATGCAAAAAGGCGCCATCGAATGATATCCTCAGAAATACCATTCATCTGTACTGTGTCACAGATTTCTAAAAATTGCGCTAGATGCGCATTCAGATTCTCAACGACTCTCCCCCCAAACTGGTTTTGCGACACCATCTAGATCAACATAGGTTTTAGTTCGAAATTGTTTGCGTTAATAGGCAGATGGGCCACACCACTATATCTTTGATTAACTTTTGGCTGGAAGTAATCTCTAACTGCTCTTCTCACGGGCCTCCCCTCTATCTGGTTCTGCCTATTCGCCCCTGGTCGCTTTCGGTCTTTTTCTTAATTGTTTTGCTGTCTTTTCAATATTTGGGTCAATGGGTATTGGTTCGATAGATCTGGAATGTGTGATCATGCACTACCTGCACTCAACAGAAACAATATTAGAACCAAAACAAAAATAAAAATTAAAGAATAAAAGAATAAAAAATATTGCTTCAATTAAGATTGAACTACTTATTACTATATCTATGTAGAATCTTTCAATCCCCGGCAACGGCGCCAAACACTTGATCGTGAAAATCTTTTCACTATACCGCAAGTGTACGGTGTAACTAGCAGATAGTAGCAAGCAAGGTCGTATTCCTCAGGGATTGAATATGAAACAGGTAGAGTACAGTAAATATCATATTTCAATTTTATTGAAGCGGTAAAAAATCAAGAATATGTTATCTAAACTAAACCTTAAACTATCAAATAAAAATATCTAAAAATCTCTAAAGACCTGAACTCCACAAGTTTTCAACAAATACGAAAGCAACCCTAGGCACATGGTCCTTGACATGCTTCTTCAATATTAGTTCTAATTAATGTTTCATCAAAGCCAGTTTTTGTGTATCTATAAGTTCAATTCCTAATTTAGTTTATTCTCTCTCCCGGGTGACACATAAAGAGTTGATTAATAAGAATTGACGGTATTCCTACTCAATCAATTAATATTAACTCCAAAAAGATTTTTGAATTGAAGTACTCCTCACAAATAGTTATAGGTCTCCCGACTCAATATACCTGTTTATGTTATGAACTCGTTTTTTTTAAGTTAGATCTCATCTCCAAAATTTTGAACTAACAAATAAGACATGCAAATTATTAGCCAAATAATCTACAAGAAACAAGCATTCGAATTCATAAATATAACACAAAAACTAATTAAGAAAAATAATCAAATTAGAATTAACATGAATCCACAGTTTTGATTATGCCCTAGGATCAGAAAGTTTAGCCTAACATATTTGACAACTAATTCATAGACAAACTTGAAATCAAATAGTTTGACATTAAATTAAGTACAAACAAGAGATCTAAATTAAGAGGATTGAACCCTTCTTGTCAGGATGGATCCTTCTTCAAAGTCTTGAACCCTTGTGCTTTTGTAGATGTGAAAGGTCTTGTGATGTTCTTCGTTGATTTGTGTTTTCCTCTCAAAAGTATGTAAATTTGTGTTTTTCCAAGTGTATTTTCTTGTATGATGTTATATCCAGCTTACGGCTTGGTCTTCCTTTGATAGATGCTTAGAGAGATCACTGGTAGCCGACGGAATTAGGAAACAAAATCAGCCGCCAAGTATAACACACGGTCGTGTATTTCTACACGGGCTGACTATGTAATGTGTTTCAGTCTCTTGTTTGAATACACGACTGTGTATATTCCTTCTCTGAATTTCTTCCCTCGAACAAGTCGCACGGGCCTGTAAAATCACACGGGAACCATTTACACGGTCGTGTAATCATACCCGGTATGACTGTGTACTTTGTTTTTCATCGTTTTCTTCGCGTATTTGATCGTCTCTTCGCATTTGGCATTCTTGTTCGGGTCGTACTACTGAGATCTTTGCAAATTTAGCTCCGTTTCCTGTAAAAATCACAAGAATACGCAGTATCGCGCCCAACAAAGAAAACCAACTAAAATACACTAAATATACATGCAAATGCATCGAATATGTATCAAAATAAGCCCCTAAATGCACGTATATTTTACACGTATCAGTAGGATTATCGTCTCCACACGGATTGATATCAAATAAACACTAAATCTTATAATTAAGATGAATAGTTTTATATAGATGAATCAAATAAAGATTACAAATTGATTGTACTAAACAAATCCTAAAATTAAATTAACAAATTCACTCAGACTATTTATCAAACACTTAGTTGGTATGAATTTTAGAAGTTTGATTCACTTTTTTTCAATCCAATTCATCGATCATAAGCAAACAATTTATTAGTGTAGAATCCTTAGTGTCATCAACTCCCTCTATCAAGTGTCGAGTCATTGTACATTTAAATTTGAATTCGGTATTTCTATAAAAATCTCAAACTAAAACCTTAATCAAGTTCATTGAATTCTACCAAAAGACTTCAAAGGGTTCATAAGCCTCTGACTCTATATTTCTAAGTATTTGTATCATATGGTCATGTTTCATTTCCTTTCTTGAGTATAGAATTTCATACACTAAATAATTTAAATTACTCATCAAGTAACTTAGATGCAATCAAAATAATTGGCATAATAAATCAAAAAACTTAGAAATCGATAAATCAAAATATCGAAAAATAGGGTTCAGCTTCATTTACATCAACCCCTAGAAACTATTATTTAGTTACTGATGGATGCATGAATCCATAGACAAGTTATACATCTCAAATAAGCTAAGACAATATATAAGAATTGATAAAAGAGAAAGAAGATAATCCTCTTTGTCTCCATATGAAACTTGTCTTATGTTCGCGTTCTCTGCCTCTTGTTGTCTTTTTGGCCATATCTCGTTGAAGTCAAAGTGTCTGAATAGTCTCTAGATACATCAAATTGTGCTTATTATCTTCTATTTACAGTCCAAACTCAAAATTCAACTTTAAAACCCACCATTTATTTTTTCCATCTGCGGCATCGTGACTCGGATAACTGGCATCGCGACTCAACTAAGAATAAAAACCTAATGCATGAAAATAGTCACCCATACCGCTACACGAAGATCGAGCATCATATTTAGACTTATCTCACGTGCGCGGCGTCGCAACTCAGACTTCCCCGACAGCGGCGTCCCAACTTGGACTTGGACTACCAGTATCACGACTCAGATGGTAAAATAGATTAAGGCATGTTTTCACCCCTCATGTCACGACTTGGAAATCTAGCACCGCGACTCGAACTCGTCGTGACTTGAACTATCAAAGCCTCTACTCAAAGTTCTAACCTATTTTTATTGATTGTGTCATGACTCGAGAATTTGATGTCATGACTCCATCAACGGAAATATATTTTTTTAGTCCACTAAGTGGATGACATCAGATATTTATTTCACACTTTTAGGAATTTTTAAAATTAGTAGACTAAGGGAAAAAAATTGGACATTTAGTCCACTAACAGCCAACTGCAAGTAAAATTGACTGGCATGCAACATGGATTTTTTTTTTTTTTTTTCTTTTTTGCTTTTTTAGAGGAGATTTTTTTTTTATGATAGGGCACCCTATGTGCATTTTGGAGGGGTAAAACAATATTTTCAATGTAAATTAGATAATAAAAAAATACAAGATTCATTATGAATAAAATAACTATAGTTTACATAATATATTTAAGTTTAATTATTAATTTTATTAATAATTTAGAAAAATTCCAAAAAAAAATAAGAATAATGTTAACAACATTTATAATATTTTAAGTTGATAAATATATTCGAAATTAAAATTAAAAAATTGTTTAGATCACAATTATAAATCACTTCTTAATGTTAGTATTTCTAAAATATTAGACTTAAATATGAAAAATATATTTAATTTAACTAAATGAAAATTTATTGTTGTAAAAAGAAAATGAATAGAAAACTATTTAATTATTACTTTAAATTATTAAAAAAATCAAACTTCAATTCAAACTTAAAATTTATAATAATAAATAAATATTGATAAATCTGATATTTGGAATGAGTATAAATTATTAATCTAATTCAAAACTTTAAGTAAAATTAAATTACAGAATGTTATTAATTGATACAACAATTTAAGTCTAATATTTCATTTACTTATTATAAATTTAAATATTGTGATTTTATATTTAAAAAAAAAGGTTCAACCTTAAAATCAAATAAAATTACAAAAGCAACAATTCCCAAAATCCTAAAATTAAAAAACATCATCTTTCCCAATTCAACCATAATTTTCATCCCCATTAATATACTTCTCGTATAAAAAGCGATACTTTTTAGCGTAAAAACTTATACTTTGTCTGAATACACTTAATTTTAGAGTATTCAGACAAACTATCACTTTTTACACTAAAGTATCACCCGTCGCACCGTGCAACCGTCTTACACAAGTTTTTGCCTTAAAACAATTACTCAGATAAATAGGCACAGTAAAACTGTCGATACAATTAGGTGATTATTTGTTTGGAAATAAATAATAAACAAAGAAATTTTAAATTTTATTTCCGATGTTCTTTAGTAATTGACTCGTTAATACTTTTGAATTATATTACTCTGACGCAGAAAAACCGAGGTCGAAACGATTGACAAGTGCATAATATTTATTAAACTTATAAAAATTACGTATGAAAGCAAGTCAAGTTTTAATTTTTCCAAAAATTTATATTCACGAGTACCATTGACTACAAACATACTGAAACCGAAGCAAATAGTGTCACGTAAAAATGACAAATGACTGGGGAGGCGTTGAAATCTCCACTGCATTTTATAACGAATAATCATTCATAATAAATAAAAATACTATGCTTTTTTTTTGAAGCAATAAATATCCTATGTTTAACTTTTGAATTTTAATCAATATGCTCATTTTAATGCTTTATCCTTTGTACTTTTTCCTTTTTTCTCACAATTATCTTAGTCCAAACAATGCAGTAAAGCACCTTATAAGTGCTAACAACAACATTACTACTGCAAGAGAAAACATATTCCATCTTTTGTTCAACTGTTGCAGCTACATTTCATTGGTTAAACTGCTTATTTACCCTCACTGAGCACCACACTTTACTAAACTGCTTATTTACACTCTGAAATCACTAAGAAATACAATCTAAATCAAACAAGCCTTACGAACTAGCAAATTATATGATCCTAGTATTGGGATTAAATCTTACAAATTTTTGAATTAAACAAAATCATATTAATAGACAGACTCTCCTGGGAAGAAATGTTTATAAGATTACTTCTTTAGGACTTAAATAGAATTCTTCCCTCCCAAAGAAAAACCTCATGCTTCACAATACAATTTTCTGCCCAAAGCAATATCATGAGCTGTCTCTTAATAGCAGCTCAAAACATACTATGCTGGACGATTTTAGGAATTTCGGAAACAAGAAAAAACAAGGAATCATCAAATCTTAGAAATGAACTCCACTCTAGCACAGAACCTACTAGAAACTGCGGTGTAGTAGCTTTTATATCACGAGAAACCTCACAATTTAAGAAACAATGTAGTTTTAGCTGTAGTCTTAACAGCCCTACGAACACATCAAACAAATAAATAATCATTAAAACCACAAAGTTATTCCAAAATTTACTAAAGCCAATCGATACACTTGCAATCATAAAGTATTTATAAAAAAAAACTATTATTTACAATGTCACTGAAAATGCAATCATGAGGAAACTAAGCCGTATGGAATAATAAAGGTGACAAAAGTAGGCAGAAACCTGCTGCAATAGTGTAAGAAACGATAATTCTTGTATCTCAAGAATGTCATGATAAGACCTTGATGAAGCCGAGTACACATTAGAACCACCCAAGCCTACTCTAATATCAGCTTACTGTAACGGGCCTAACGGCCACCACCATTACAGAAAGCATATTTCTATTTGGCACATACAAATAATGGAAACATAGAACCCAACTCATAGTAACTTCGAAAAAGTACTAGAATAACCTTGTTTGAAACCTATCAAGAATTCAATGCCCAGAGCTGCAGTTCATTTATATATCCATACTTATCAGGGGAACATATTCAAACATCAGGCAGAACAGGAAATTAATGTGTAACAATTTCCATCCTACAGCTTATTGCCAAGTTTTATACTTAATAGCAATCAGTAATCAATAGAATGTCCACCTAACAACACAAGTATAACTAGATAATTACAAGAAATCACACCTTACCAAAAAATTATAAAGATCATTGAACTTAGATGGTACAATAGCATAGATTAAAATTACAACAATCAAACTACATTAGGCAGCTACATGAGTCCACAAATTCTATCCTATCTGTCCACTTGCTACAGCTTTATCTAAGCATTAAATATCAACAATAAAACCTATCCATGAGCTAAACAGATAACAGCTGTTACATAATTCATATCTAAAGACAAGGCTGTGTAAACGAACATAAAAAAGGAAAAGAGCAAAGACTTCGTATTTCCAAGAGTAACATTTTCACAGGAGAGGCACCGATAATGAAGAGATGAATCAGCTAAAAGAAAGTCAAAGCAAATAACAATTCATGTAATCCATCAAAGTTGTAGCTTGCGCTTGGCCACTAACCATTATTGATTCCTCCATCCTGGACTGGGTAGAGGGAAAAACCCTGAAGGGGACATAGGAAATCCATAACCAGGGGAAGGAGGCGGATGAGGTCCAGGGCCTAAAATCCCAGACTGGCCCACAGAAGAAAATGAGAAATTAGGTGACATTGGGGGAGGATGCTGATATCCCGGAGAAAGCAATGGATAAGGTGATCGAGGAGACAACAAGAAGCCAGTTGGGGAAGGTAAAAGGAACTGTGAAGTCGGTGAGGGTAAAAGGGGAGGAGGGCCATTTGTCCTAGGCGAAGGAAGAGTAGGCAGAGGGCCATTCATACGAGGCGATGCTAAAAGAGGCGGAGGGCCATTCAATCGAGGAGATGGAAGTAAATGTGGTTGAGGAGGTAGATTTTGACCATGAACTTGAGGCTGCAATTGATTTTGAGGCATTGATTGCGGTTGCCAGGTTCCTGGATCTATTATTGAATTTTGAAGGTACCTCATGTATGCAGAGATAGGCGACTCGGTAGTGTTTGACCAAACATCGGTCGGGGTCGGTGGTAGCAATACATTTGGGGAAAATTGATCATACTGAACAGGAGGAGGATGAGGTCTAGCAAAGTTGTTAGGATAAGGCATTGGGGCCGAAGGCTGTGTTTGCATATGAGGATGATGAATGGGGAGCTGAGGTCTATTAGTCGGTGCCAAAGGCGGAGGACGAACTCTTTGTAACCTATTATTTGGTGGTTTTGGATGGTTTTGGGGAGGCCTAGGAGGAGGGTCTCGTAGTGGTGAGCCAGTGAGCTGCTGAACTATGCTACGAAAATCATTCTTGTTAATATTGTAGACTTGGGGTTGAGGCTGCTGCCTAGCAGCATTAGGGAAGTTGGGCTGGTGCAGAGGGCTCTTCTTAATATTTTTCCCCATCTTGTTCACGCCCAAATGATCGGTCTGCCTATTCTGATTTGAATCCATTTTTCAACAAATTAACTCGGATTTCGAGATGAAACTTCCTTCTTATCCACCAAATGTTCACGCAATTTTCAGACTTCAAATCATTCCAAAACCGCAATAATCAAAAAAAAAGTTCATTGGAAACCTAATCAGAAGCACCAAGCGGACAAAAATAATTCTCAATTTCAAAATCTCGATCCTTTCACCAATAAAACAAAAACCGAACTCTTCAAAACACGAGAAACCCTCGAAACCCCAAAATTCCGTAATCTTTCTCAAATCCCAAGATCGGAGAAATTAACTTACATTTATAGAACTGGACACAAAGGAGATAAAAGGAAAAGGCAATTTACTCCTCGAGTTGCAGGTGAAAGGACTCCAGCACCGTGTGGAAGCGAAATTATCTTCTCTTTCGAATTCGGGGAGAGCAGGAGCACCGGTAAACCTAGCGTAAAATGGTAAAGGTCGTTTGGTCAATGAGGGAATGAAAGGGAAATGAAAATGTGAATGGGGAAAATGATTAAATCAGTTTTCTGAAAATATTAGAAAAAAGGGAGACGAGTGGGGTCTAAGTGGCGGAGGCAAGTGGGTCACCCTGTTTGGAAATGTAGCTGTGTTGTATTGATTATATTTATCCCCCACCGCATCAAACATTGAAAAGTCACGGTTGACAAATTGATGTACTACTCTTGATACAAAAGGTAACAAACTTGTAGCGTCAAGTTGGACTCCAAAACAACGGGCTTCCCATAAATTTTGTATGAATTATTAGAAGGCAAAATCACACTTGGTGACTCATGTAAAGTGTCACCAATAAAAGGGTGATTACGGTGCGATTTAACGCCTTTCTTTATTAAATTCAAACCAAATTGTTCAATGGGGTTTCACTAAATGTTAATTCTAAATTGCGATATGACTAAGTAAAATTAAAAAGGAGCGGTTCATCGCGGTGGGGAACGATTTTGCAAATCAACTCTATATACTAAAAGAAAAAAACAAAGTTGACATACGTAATTATCCATTAATCTTGGACACATGTCAACTTCTCATTCTTCCAATTTCACGTCACATGACGGCTTTACATTTATCCATAAGACAACCACCTACAAATTTAAAAGATTACAAATAATCCAAAAATCAAGGATTCTATATACATTACCTTTTAAAGTTGTTATCTTTAAAATTATTATATTATATTATACGTATCAAATAAAATGTAGAAAACATGCAAGAAATTTAAAAAAAAATAGACAAGTAATTGTCACATATTTCTTTATTCTATTTTCCTTATATCACAAAGGAAAAACAACTCTAATTGGATCAGCTCACAAATAGTTTGGAAAAGTCACTGTTGATCCATTCAACTGATTGCATATTTTTATCGACAAAGACTCTTGGTTGCTCCCAAAAACTACCTCACCTCGCCGATCACCTTCCCAGACGAAGTCCACCACGAAACCTCCACAGAAATTTTGGGGGGAGGGGGTCTCTGCACTCTCTCCGATGCTTAAGTCAGTATCTTGAGAAGGAAGCAAAGGCTAGAGAGAGAAAAAAGCAAAAAATGAGATTAGATTAGAATGAACCTGGGCTTGGGCCTTTTATACCTTAACTCGGATTAGGGTTTCCGTAAAATCCGGGATTCCGTTACGATTTGGTGTCGAGTCATCATTAGATTAGGATCGGATCTCCTAAAAACCCTAATTTTACGCCCATAAGACCATTTTGATCGCTTAAGCTCCGACTGCTTCAAAACACCTCGGCCCAAGGTACGATATAAAGCCCATGTAATTCTCCAAGCATCCTCGGGGCCTCATACATGTTCTAACTGAGCCGAATCCCAACATCCACAACAGTCGCTTTTAGCATGCCGGGATTGGATATAGTCGGCTTCGGCTAAAGTAAATGGCCCTTACAAAAACATACGCTCATACTTGGGCCTTCACATATCGGCCCAATATGATGTACCTCCCACCTATGGGCTCGATTATCCAATGTCGGTCCAATACTCATAAGCCTTTAGAAGATCGGGAAAAAAGTTTAAACTTCTCCCTAGATCGGCCCACTATTTAACACTTAACAAAGTCATCCTAAAGGCATGGGCCTCATCATTTCAAATGCCCGGTATCATCATCGTCGCCCAATGTCTTAGTTTCGCAAAAACAATCTTTTGCCCTTATCAATTCCTCCCCCAACTATGGGTTGGTTGGTACCTCAACCATAGTTGTTGATAGGCCGAGTGACCTAAGATTAGGGTTTGTGCTTTTCACATTCCCGCCGACTTTTGGCGTTTGAAATTCCCGCCCCTTTGGCCTTTCGAGTACCGACACGCAGCGGATTTGATGGATGGGACATCTTTTTCGACTCGACACCTCGTAGACCGTCAAATGTCTCCTCGAAAATCGAGGCACCCCTTTGTCTTCTCTCTCCCCTTATAAAAGCCACTTTCTTCCTCCATTTTCCATTTTCTTTTCCTTCAGTTTTCAAAACCTTCCCCCAGCAAATACTCTTCTTCTCCGGCGGCATTCTCCAAGTTCCGGTAGGCTTCAAAAGTTTCACGGTCCAGACTATCTTCCTCCCTCAACCTCCTATTTCTATCCAGTAAGTAACCCTTTCTTTTCCAGTTTTTCTTTTCTTTTAATATGGCCTCTTCTTCCTCTCACTCGACACCATCGGACCCAGTCGTCGCCGACTTAGAACGGTGGGCAATAACGACGGGCTCTACTCCTCCGCCCCTTTCCCTTGCCGGAGTCCGTTCATCGGACCCTGATGCGACTGAATCTAGCTCTGATTCTGGTCGGGATTCCGATACAATAGAGATCCGAGCTCCGTGCTCGGGTCCCTTACCTATATATCCTCACGATTTCAAGGAGACCACCTTATCATTTGAATCTTCAAACCCTTAAAAGAACAGCCCAAATTCCTTCCTCTTTCAAACTCTATCTACCCAGCAGCTCCGACCGACCTAACCGACCTCCACCCAATGCCCTATCCTTCTTTGTAGGTCAAATAGAGGGCAGCCTCCGATTTCCCATCCATCCATTCATGACTGGGTATCCAAGAGTTCTCCTTTGGTGCCTTTAAATCAACTAGCCCTTTATTGAACTCATTCCGTATCTTTTTAGTATCTAGCCGCCTTCATTATTTTGACTAAGTATAAAGTTTAGACATAGAACCCACTCTGAGTTGTTCTTTGCCCTATTCCAAATAAAGAGCTCGAACACCAAAGGCCTTTTCTATATCACCTCCCGAGGTGATGCTCAGTTTCTAAGCAAGTATCCTTCCTCCAACAAATTCTGGAAGGACAAATATTTTTTTATTTCTTCCCCCCGAGCTTGGGGGTTTCCTATTGCTTGGACCTGGACCCTTCCACTCCAACGCAAACACAACCCCAGAGATCGGTCTCCCGATCTCCAGGCTCAGATAAATAAACTCACCTTGGTCAAAACTACCTACGACCTCTCTCGCCTTATAACCCCTTCTCTTATGTACTATTATTTTGAAATGAGCCCCATCGTGGCTCCTTGCCTTAACTGACATTGGTAATTGTCATTTTTGCAGTTGATTTATTTTATTCTTACTCACTAGCTAATCTTTCCTCTTTGTGCAGATATGTTCATGGCACAGATGGTTGCCGAGCTGGATGACGAGGAGCAAGCCATTGCTCCTGGCTCACAACCTCCTTCATCCAGTGTTGCCGCCCCACGCCCTGGAGGTCAGCCTCCTCCACTTCGGGCGACTGCACACGATTCTTGCCGCGGTGGCCGATCTCACCGGCCCGGGCTCAACCTTCTTCCCCCGACCTCCTCCTCCCAAGAGGTCGTTGTCGGCCAAAGACAGAGCGCCAAGAGGGCGAAGAACACCCCACCTCCTGCTGCTCTCTCTCTCTCTCGCACTCCCATTCATACCCCCAATCAAACCGTCTTCACGGGCAATTCCATCCTGAAGAACAACGATGGAACCTTTGCCATCCAGTATGTCCAAGGCAACTGCCCGAACCCCGACCGAACCGTCCTGGAGAAACTCGGTGATGCTGAGCTGGTGACCTCATTCTGCCTAAACCACTCAAAAGTCGTGGCGCAGCTGGCCGCACTAATCTCCCGAGCTCAGGTTGGCTTTGCCGATCCTTCCCAGATTGCCGAGCTCAACAATTCCAAGAAGGAGGTCATCCGGCTGAAAGCTCGGGAGACTAAACTCCTAGAGGAGAACCGCCGGTACAAGGACGGGGAAGAGGTCAACAAGGCTACTGTGGCCTCTTTGGAGGCCAAAATAAAGACTCTAGAGGCTGATAACGCTGACCTCAAGACCGAGCTGAGCGATCTTCAGATCCGTTGTACCGTCAATGTTGACCAAGCCCGAGCTGAGGGCGTCGAAGCTGGTCGGCAAAGTTTCCTCACCTCCCCCGAAGGCTCTTCCATAGTTCAGGCCATTCGAGAGAGGGTGAAGTAAGCTTTTTGAGCTCCAGGAAATTTATGAAAGTTCTCTCAGATTCTTTCCTGGAGTACTACTACTACGGCTTTTTGACCGGTAGCCGAGCTTGGCTCGAAATTATCACTACCGAGCCCTTCGACGCGAGGTCCCCGAGGATTTTACCCGACCCCAAAGGCTTCGTGTTTTTCGACGAGGCGGAGCGTCTCAACCTTGCTCCCGGGGGAGTTCATAGAATCCTTATCTCGCTCCTTTTTATCCTATCTCCACCACCTCCCTCCCGGCTCCGGGTCCTTCCACAAGCTCCTGGAGCTCACCTTCCTGTACCCCCCGAGCTTTCTTGCAAGTCAAGTTTAGGATATCCCGGGATGACGATCCTGAACTCGCTCTCATAGACGATGTGACCATCTCCATGGACGACCTGAACACCGAGAATGTTCCTCCTACTACTTAGGAGTTTAGTTCTGCTTTTGTAATTTTCCATCGTGTACTTGTATTTATTTTGAATGATCAATAAAGTTTCTTCGCACTTTCATTTCTCGATCTCTTGTCTATTATTCTTGTAATAATAATTTTTTTTTTTACAAAAAAGATTGGCATATCGTGCTCCTCAAAAGTATTTGGAGACTAGCTCCGAGCTCCAAATACTTGTCGGTTTCATCAAAGGAAGAGCTCTCGAGCCGAGCTCCTCGCATGGCCTCGTAGCCCCAAGTATTTGGAGACTAGCTCGAGCCGAGCTCCAAATACTTGTCGGTTTCATCAAAGGAAGATCAATAAAGTTTCGCTCAGCAATGTTCCTCCTAAGGCCCTTCGACGCGAGGTCCCCTGAGAGCGAGCTCCTCGCATGGACTCGTGGCCCCAAGTATTTGGAGACTAGCTCGAGCTGAGCTCCAAATATTTGTCAGTTTCATCAAAGGAAGCTGGCTCGAGCCAAGCTCCTCGCATGGCCTCGTGGCCCCAAGTATTTGGAGACTAGCTCGAGCTGAGCTCCAAATACTTGTCGGTTTCATCAAAAAGCTCGAGCCAAGCTCCTCGCATGGCCTCGTGGCCCCAAGTATTTGGAGACTAGCTCGAGCCGAGCTCCAAATACTTGTCGGTTTTCATCAAGGAAGCCTCGGCCGAGCTCGAGCTCGCATGGCCTCGTGGCCCCAAGTATTTGGAGACTAGCTCGAGCTGAGCTCCAAATACTTGTCAGTTTCATCAAAGGAAGTTGGCTCGATCCGAGCTCCTCGCATGGCCTCGTGGCCCTAAGTATTTGGAGACTAGCTCGAGCTGAGCTCCAAATACTTAGTCTTCTTTCAAAGGAAGTTGGCTCGAGCCGAGCTCCTCGCATGGCCTCGTGGCCCCAAGTATTTGGAGACTAGCTCGAGCTGAGCTCCAAATACTTAGTCTTCTTTCAAAGGAAGCTGGCTCGAGCCGAGCTCTTCGCATGGCCTCGTGGCCCCAAGTATTTGGAGACTAGCTCGAGCTGAACTCCAAATACTTGTCAGTTTCATCAAAGGAAGCTTAAGCCGAGCTCCTTGCATGGCCTCGTGGCCTCAAGTATTTGGAGACTAGCTCGAGCTGAGCTCCAAATACTTCACTTTTTATCTTTTCCACTTTCCGAACTCATAGTGTGATAGCGGATCATTTCATTCAAAACGAGTAGATTGATTACATCAGATATTTCTCTATTCTAGGAATGATATTTCTTCAAATTGCAATCTGTTCCAAGCCCTCGGAGTTTTTGACCTCCGATCTCTTCCATTTCCCCCGCCAAGACCTTCACCACCCGAAGTGGTCCTTCCCACCCGCATCCAATTTCCCTTTGTTTTTGCTAGCATCTGACCTTCTCAAAACTAAATCTCCGACCTGAAAGGCCCTTTTCTTTACTTTCTTGTCATAAGCTGCTTTAATCCTTCCTCGTGTCTTTTCCATCTGCAAAAATGCCATTTCCTTTTTTCTCATTTACCGTATCCAATACCTCTCGAATCAACAACTCATTAATATTTTCGTCAAAATTAACCGATGTGTTTCCATCCCGATCTCCGCCGTATGACAAAGATCCATACCATACACCAAGCCGAACGAGCCTCGCCAAAATTAGTTCGGTAAGCCCACAACACCGAATCGAGCTCTCGGACCCACGCTCCTCCTGCTTTTTCACCGAGCTTTCAATCCCGGACAAGGATTCTATTAGTCACTTCCACTTGCCCATTAGCTTGCGGGTGGGCCACCGAAGTGAAGTTTTGCTTGATCTTCAGTTCCTCACACCAAGCTCGGATTTCTGCCCCCGCGAATTGCATTCCATTATCTGATATCAAGATCCGAGGCACTCCATACCGACACACTATGTTTTGCCAAATAAATTTCATTACTGCATCCTCATTTATCTTAGCAAGAGGTTCTGCCTCCACCCACTTGCTAAAATAGTCGATTGCCACAATCAAGAATTTCCTCTGACCTGAAGCCGGAGGAAAAGGACCCACGATGTCAATTCCCCATTTTGCAAATGGACATGCCGAGCTCATCGTCATGAGTTCCTCCGCCGGTCGATGTACCAAATGTGCATGGATCTGACATTTTTCACATGCTCTCACCAACTTTTCTGCTTCCCCTTTCAAGTGAGGCCAAAAATACCCTGCTCTAAGGACCTTTTTCATCAAAGTCCTCGCACCCATGTGGTTCCCACAACAACCTTCATGTATCTCTCTCAGCACATACGTACCCTCTTCTCCATCCAAGCACCTCAGCAAAGGCATAGAGAAGCCTCTCTTATATAACTTGTCTCCGATAATGCAGAAACGTGTCGCTCGAATTTTCAGCCGAGCCGCTTCACGCCTACCTGCTGGTAAGACCCCTTCCTTTAGGTAGGCCATGATAGCCGACCTCCAATCCTCCTTATCCTCGATCTCTCCGACCTCTAAACCCAGTGTAGTTTCTTTTGCCACCAAAAGTGTAATCTGTTTTGCTTGATTTTCTAAGGCCGAACTGGCCAATTTTGCCAGAAAATCTGCCCGACCATTTTCTTCCCTCGGGACCTGACATATCTTGATTTCTCTCACTTTCCCTTCTAAAGCTCGATATGCTTCGACATACCTCTTCATCCTCTCCTCCCTAACCTCAAACTCTCCCATCACCTGTTTATGGACGAGCTGAGAGTCCATGTAAACTACCATCCTGACAGCCCCCATCTCAATGGCCATTTGCATTCCTCTGATGAATGCTTCATACTCCGCCTCGTTATTAGATAGCTTGAATTCCAACCTCACAGCAAAGTCATTTTCAATCCCTTGCGGGCTGATCAAGACAATACCAGCACCACATCCCGAGCTCCCTACTGAACCATCCACATAAATCACCCAAGTTTCTTCTCTGCTATCATCCCTAATTGATTCTTGAACAAAGTCTGCCAAAGCCTAAGCTTTAATGGCCGATCTGTTCTCAAATTCAATATCATACTCACTCAGCTCAATAGCCCACTTCACTAACCTCCCCGCTACCTCGGGTTTACTCATCACATTTCTCAACGGAAGATTAGTTCGAACAATTACCTTATGCGAAAGAAATACGGCCGAAGTCTCTCGCAAATCACCACCAAGGCCAAACTTTTTCTCGATCTCCGCATATCGCAGTTCGGCATTCCTCAAAACTTTACTGACATAGTACACCGGCCTCTGAACCGATCTCTCTTCTCTGATCAGGACCGTGCTAACCCCATGCTCCC
Source organism: Rehmannia glutinosa (assembly GCA_016081115.2). Taxonomy (NCBI): domain Eukaryota; kingdom Viridiplantae; phylum Streptophyta; class Magnoliopsida; order Lamiales; family Orobanchaceae; genus Rehmannia; species Rehmannia glutinosa. The sequence goes on from CM071935.1 coordinate 56,070,799, forward strand.
CTACCGAAAGATATAGGTATAAGGGCTCACCGGGCAACGGCTTAGTTAGCAACGACAGATCAGCCAAGTAATTTTTCAAGTCCTCGAAAGCCCTTTGGCACTCCTCATCCCAAACAAACTTTTTGGCTTTCCTCAAGACTTTAAAAAAGGGCAGACTTCTCTCCGCGAGGCGCGAGATAAAGTGATTCAAATTTGCTAGCCGACTATAAACACATCGCACATCTTTGGCATCCCGAGGTGGTGCCATCTCTCTGATGGCTCTGACCTTCTCCGGGTTGGCCTCTATTCCTTTCTCCGTTACCATGTACCCCAGAAACTTTCCCGACCTGACCCCAAAGGCACATTTCTTGGGGTTCAGCTTCATTCTGTACTTTCTCAAAGTGTCGAACGTTTCAAACGCACATGATCCACAAACCTTTATACTTTTGACCAACATATCGCTCACGACACCTCCATGTTCCCCGCCGAGCTTCCCAAACATCTTATCCACCAACCTCGGTATGTGGCTCTCGCATTCTTCAATCCGAACGACATTACTACATAATGAATGTACCAAAAGAGGTGGTGAAGCACACCCTTTTTTGGTCTTCTTCTGCTAGCCTGATCTGATGATATCCTTGTGATGCATCCATCATACTAAGCAGTTCACACCCCGACGTCGAATCCACCAGCTGATCAATTCGGGGTAATGGGTAGTAATCTTTAGGGCAAGCACGATTCAAATCCCTAAAGTCCACACACATGCGCCAATCATCCTCCGTTTTGAACCAATCTATTAGATAGCCATTCTAAAACTGGATTTCTTTAATGTGCCCTGCTTTCAACAACTTTTGCACCTCCGCCCTAATTATAGCATCCTTCTTAGGGCCGAAGTTCCTCTTCTTTTGTTTCACCGGCTTATATGATGGATTAACATTAAGCCTATGTTTAGCGATGCTTGGATCGATTCCCACCAGGTCTTCCGCTGTCCAAGCAAATACATCCACATTACTCCTTAGAAACTCCACCAGCTCATCCCTTAATTCATCAGTCAACTCCTTCCCGACCTTGGTGACCTTATCAGGGTCACCTGGCACCAGCTCGACCATCATCATTTCCTCATTAGGTTGGACGTGCTCCACCGGCTCGTCCAACCTAATAAGCTTGTCCTTGTTTCTATCATCATCGAAAGCAGTCCCCCTTTCTGCCTTCTGAATACTTTCTACATACAATTTTCTAGCCATATACTGATCACCACCGACCTCCCCTACTTTATCTCCCACAGGAAACTTCATTTTTAGATGGTATACCTACACCACTGCTTGGAAAGCATTCAGTGCCGGTCTACCCAACATGACATTATAAGAGGACGGTGTATCCACTATCAAAAATCGAATCATTCTAGTTTTACGATTAGGCTCCTTACCCAAAGAGACAGACAAAGTAATCATACCTATTGGTTGGATCATCCCTCCAGCGAATCCGACCAACGCCGTGTCCACCGTTTCCAAACCGACCTGGAGGTCCATCTTCTTATAGCAATCATAGAATAGGATATCCGCTGAGCTCCCCGTATCCACAAATACCCGCTGCACATCATAATTAGAGGTTCTTTGTTGTGATCACAAGAGCATCACTGTGAGGTGTCACGATGCCCTTGCAATCCTCCTCGTCCGACCGGATATTCACCCTTGACCGACATGTTCCACCTTTAACTGTTCTTGTACCCGATCTGGTGCTGCCGCTCTCACATAATTTTTCCGAGCCCGCCTCGAATCTCCTTCCGCCGGCCCTCCAACAATCATCTGGATGACCTCTCGCCGAGGTGGGGGCGGAGATGGAGGTAGCTCCTTCCTTTCCTCCCCCCTACGCTCCGGCTCCCGCCGAGGTTGATGATATCCCCGGTTATCCCTCTTGTATTCCCCTTTTTTCTCCTTTTTGTCGATGTACACAAATTTCTTAAGGTGACCCGCCTGAATGAGCCGCTCGATCTCATCCCTTAGGTGTGTGCACCGATCTGTGGTGTGCCCATACTCATTGTGAAATCTACAAAATTCCTTACATTTCGCCTTTACCGGTGCCTCTGCGTGCGCCTTTGGCCACCTCAGGTCGGGATGCCTCTCAATGGCTACAAGCACCTCGCCCTGAGGGACGGCCAGAGGCGTATACTTCTCAAACCTCGGCCTTCCCCCCACTGCCTCAGACCTCGGCTTCTTCTGAGGTCCTTTGTCTTCCCGATATTCCCTCCTGTCTCTTCTCTTCTCTCATTCCTCTCTTTTCATTTTTCTCGCCTCTTCCAGGTTAATATATTTCTCCGCCCGAGCTAACAGCTCGTCAAATGTCTTGGCAGGCTCTATTACTAATGATTCAAAGAACTCCCCATCCCTCAGGCCCTGAGCTAGGGCATTGGCCAAAATTTCTAGACTAGCTGACGGCACCTCCAACTTTGCCGCTGTAAACCTCTGGATATAGCTCCGAAGTCCTTCCCCTTCTCTCTGTTTGATGCTAAACAGAGTCAGGGGCGCCTTTTGGTACTTACGACAACTCGTGAACTGATTAAGGAAAGCCGAGCTAAAGTCATCAAAATTCGAATGGAGCCCGGGCAAGCCAAAACCACTTTGAGCCGATTTCGTCAAAGTGGTAGGAAAAACTCTACACATCACGCCATCCGTGAATCTGTGTAGTAGAGCAGCGTTCTCAAAACGGCAAAGATGGTCCCACGGATCTGTGGTACCATCATATTCGAAGCTCAGAGCTCGGTATGAGGCCGGAAGCTCGTCTGCCATCACCTCTTCCGAGAAGGGTGTTCCCCTCCTCACCCGCACTGCAGCCGCCCTTGGTACTCCAACCACTCTCCGTCGAATATCTCGCACCTCACGGTGCAGATCATCCATCCATTCCAACCAATCCTGGTCCTCAGTAGACACATGCTCCGCCCTTGATGAATGTACTTCTTCCACCATAGCTGGCCGCCGACCTCTCTCTCCCACCTCCGGAGGGACCACAGGAGGAGGAACCATCGGAGGGGGGACCACAGGAGGAGGAGGGACCACCGGCGGAGCTGGTGGTGGAAGCATCTCCCTCAAGCGTCTCTCCACCGTTTGCTCCACAGCTCTGGTGATGAATCCACCCAATTGTTCAAAGAACATTGGACCCAAATCTATACTCCCCCCAGACATAGGCGTCATCCATCCGCTCCCGTCCTCTCGCACTCCCGCCTCTCCGCTTCACCGGGAGTGGTGGGGGCAGAGGTGGAACATCCTCCTGCGTGACTATGCTCGGAGTATCTCCCAGTAGCGTACGGTTCAGATCATCTTCCAAGCTTCTCCTAACATCCTCCATAGCCAAAACTCGAATCTCACGTCTCTGCTCAATGTTTCCCACAGACGGCGCCACTTGGTTGCTCCCAAAAACTACCTCACCTCGCCGATCACCTTCCCAGACGAAGTCCACCACGAAACCTCGCACAGATTAGGCGGGGCCGGGGGGGCTCCGTACCCTCTCCGATGCTTAAGTCAGTATCTTGAGAAGGAAGCAAAGGCTAGAGAGAGAAAAAAGCAATGTAACAGTAAAAAATAAGATTAGATTAGAATGAACCTGGGCTTGGGCCTTTTATACCTTAACTCGGATTAGGGTTTCCGTAAAATCCGGGATTCCGTTACGATTTGGTGTCAGAGTCATCATTAGATTAGGATCGGATCTCCTAAAAAACCCTAATTTTACGCCCATAAGACCCTAGCTCCGACCTGTTTCAAAACACCTCGGCCCAAGGTACGATATAAAGCCCCTGTAATTCTCCAAGGCATCCTCAGGGCCTCATACATGTTCTAATCCGAGCTGAACTGCCCAACAGGTCCACAACAGGTCGCCTTTAGCCATGCCGGGATTGACAGGTCGGCTTAGTACAATGGCCCTTACATAGGTCGGCCCCATGAACATACGCTCATACTTGGGCCTTCACAGATCGGCCCAATATGATGTACCTCCCACCTATGGGCTCAGTAGGTCGGTCCAATACTCATAAGCCTTAGAAGATCAGCCCTAAACTGTAAGCCTCCCTAGATCGGCCCACTATTTAACACTTAACAGGTCATCCCAAGGCTATGGGCCTCATCATTTCAGCCCAATGCCTGGTATCATCAGGTCGGCCCAATGTCTTAGGCCTGTCAGGTCGGCTCAGACAATCTTTTGCCCTTATCAACTCTATAAGTTCTTAACTTATATTTTTTGTAGAATATATTCTCTCATTTGAATTAATAATGAGATGTTATTCCACTTCCAATCAAGGATTTCAAAAGATAAAATATAATCCAAAAATAAAGAATTTGCTCACAATTAATTTGAAAAAATCGATGATGATCAAAACTATCCGAGCATATAGCATCAAATAAATTTGTGACACCAAAACATTGGGTTTTGATAAATTCCGTGTAACACACGGGTATTGTTCTAGTTTAAGAAACAAACAGATCATTTGATTGGAGAATAAAAAATATACAATTTTTAGAATATTAGAAAAAATGTTAAAAAACTAAAAAAATCGAAAAATGGTTTCAATTTTGAAATAAATATTTTGCAAATAGAATGCAGATTTCATTATCTTTTGTTTCAATTATAGAGTAGGTCTCCTATAGGACCGTCTTACGGATCCTATTTCGTAAGACGGATTTACCCGCCAGCCCAACCCGCCCACCCAGCCCCCAGCCCAGTCCACCTGTTATTTAAAAAAAAAAAAAAACAGCATCAAAAAAGAAAATTAGCATCAGTGCTTGTGGGGAATTGAACACATGTCCTATACAGACTTAAGATGGTGTTCTACCACTACACCACTAGTATTTATTGTGCAATTTTAGAATAATAATGTATATAAACCCATTCATAAATACGCCTGGTAATTAAAAAAATAATTAAAAATGCCTATAAATGTAAAGGCTAAGAATCGAACCCAAGTCTATTAAAAAACATGATACATTATTTTAATAAATGGATACTTATAAAAGTGTACTTTAACTACATCATATTTATTTTTTAATTTTTCTCTTTTTTTGTTCCTAGTTTGTAACTGTATTAAGAAATCTGATATTTTATCTCAACAAATGGATACTTTTACTTATAAAAGTGTTACTTAACTATATCATATTTATTTTTTTATTTGTCCTTCTTTCCTTCATTTCTAATTTGTGACTATATTAAAAAATATGATACTTTATCTCAAAAAATAGATACTTTAACGTATAAAAATGTTACTTTAACTCTGTTATATATATTTATTGTAATATATTCATAATTTGTGACTATATTAAAAAATATGTTACTTTATCTCAAAAAACAAATACTTTTACTTATAAAAGTATTACTTTAATTCTATCATATTTATTATTCATCTTTCTTTGTATTTATTATTAAAAAATGTAATACTTTATTTAAAAATAGATATTTTTACTCTTAAAACATGATATTTTGTCTCAAAAATATATATTTTTACTCATAAAGGCGTTACTTTAACTCTGATATATTTATTTGTCCTTCAATGTAATGTGATCTTAATATGTGGCTATATTAAAAAATATGATACTTTATCTAAAATAACCGATACTTTTTCTCATAAAACTGTTACTTTAACTGGGGAAGAAAAACAGAAAAAAAGGGGGGTTGGAGCTGCTGTTGACCCGCGAACCTGGTCAACAGGATCCGCGGATCCGCGGGTCAAAATAGGACCCGTCTTACGGATTGAGACCCGTAAGATGGTCCTATATAAGTTTTTGCCCAATTATATTAGAATAGAATGTATTATAATGGCATTTTATTTTGAATGCAAAACATGTTGGAAATTATTTAGGGTCCTGGGACGTTTTAGGGTCGAACAAGATCTGATTTTTCGATTCAAATCGAACGGAAAATGATTTCAAAAATTAACTTTGGGCGTAAGAACACAAATCATTTGCATTATATTTTTATTTAATCTACAACAAGAAAAAGAATATTATATTTCTCTACGGTTTCTTGTTTCTTGTTTCTTGTTTCTTGTTTCATGCTAATCACTTGTATGTCGGAAGCTTGTAGACATCACGATCTTTCAATTCAATCCTTCTTATCAACAATAGTATGTGGGAACTCAGATAAAATTCTAAATTCCTAACTTTGATTTTCCTACGATATTTTCTATACATGGAATCATAGGATTGAGCTTTCGAAATTATGCGGAAATTTGAAATAAGCTAAAAAACTTAAACCACAAAAACACACATGTGGGTCAATCGGCTCATCCCACCTGAAACACTTATGCAAAAATATAATAATTTAAAAGTAAAAATAAATAAATAATATCTCTTTAATTACTAGTTTATCATGAAAAGTAAATAACTAAAAGTGAACAATACACATATTTCTTATTTTGAAAAGTAAAAACTAACATATCATGAATTTACCTTAAACTCCTCAAAATACGACTCCTTGTAGTCAACACACATATTTTTACACGCATATCCATTAGAGTGAATCATATGTTGAAATATATGTTGGAATAATCTTTAGTGAAAATCACTACTTCAATCTAGAAGTGTTCAAATTAAATTATCAAGAATCTAAATATTGGTTTGTGGAAGTGTACTTGAATCCATAACAATTGAATATTAGGAATTTGCCTTCTAGATCTACACATCTCAAACTCCTTCAGAAAGTCATTTAGTTTCTCTGTATGTTTCTTTTTCACGATAAGATAGCAGAATAACATGTAACAGACAATGTATGACATATGGGCCATAACCGTTATATAACCATGTTATATTGGGTTATTCCATTTTAACCATTATTAAAATAGAATAACTCATAATGTCTCTACACATTAGAGGTTTGTGCCTATTAGATGTATTAAAGACAATTCTCTAAATCTTATTTGATAACTTAAAATGTGTTTATCCTTATTTAACAGTCCACAATACATAATTATTTAGGATAAGGACACAATTACCCTAATTTTTCGTAAAAATCCTTGAAGATACACTTTCGTGTCCTTTTCTTCACAACACATGCGCATCTTCCCCTTTTCTACACAATGAATACACTCCGCTCTCTTTATTCACAACAAATATGTTTCCTCATTTTTCATAACAGATACGCTCTCCCTATTTTCTTCACAACATATATGCTCCCATGTTTACTTCACAACAGATATCCTTCATCTTATAAGCTTCAACATAGATCTCAAAAAACATCAACATCAAAACAGGAGAAGAAGAAGAAGAAGAAGAAGAATGACCTAATTACATAAAATTGCAACTAATTGTAGAAAATCGCAGAGGAGAAGAATAAGAAGAAGAAGAAGAAAAAAACGAACTAGTTGTAGAAAATCACAACAGAAACCAGAAAAATAAAAATATTTAAGGTAAGCAACAACTTTTGATCTGAGACGCATTAAAATTGATGGTTACATCTAAAATATGGTCATTTTTATTAGTTATTTCAACTGATTGTTTAGGAGTTGTTTCGAACATGTTTCAAGATGTCATAATTGTTTCTTACCCATCTAGACTGTTTCATAATTGTTTCTTACTCATTTCAGCACTGTTAAACATGACTTTTTAAACCTTAGTATTGGATTAGTGAATCTCATATTTCTTTTATGTTTCTCATACTTCTTTTATTTTTTCTAAACCCTATATAATTAATTATTGAACCTCATACATCATATTTCTAAATTCACAATATTATAATCATACTTGAACTTCTTCCTCAAATAATAAAATAAAACAAAATATTAGATGCTGCAAAGGAAGAAAAACAATAGTAAGAACACATAAGCAAGAATGGAAAAACAAACAAACACACCAAATTCTTAATTCACGACAATATCCACATCCATACTTGAACCTCTTCTTCAAATAATAAGATAAAATATCAATATACTGCAAAGGAAAAAAAAAGTAAGTACACAAAATAAGAATGGAAGAACAACAAATTTAAAAGAAAAAAAAAGACTTACATAATCAACGAAAAACTCATCAAAATAGTATAGACTGTGAAACAGAATTGGGCTAAAAGAATATATTTAAAAAAGCAAAATCACAAATAAATCACAAATTAAATATAAATATATAGATACATCATCTCACATTGTTTCTAGTTTGTTTCATAATTATTTCTGTAACAGAAAAACGGTGAGAGAAAATAGAAAAAAGTAAAAAAAAAATACCATTGGGCATACAAAAGTAAAAAAAAAAAGAGTACAAAAGTCCATTAAGCGTACAAAAGTCATTTTCCCCCAAACGTGAGTATTTTTGGAATTTTTCCTAATTATTTCACACATAAGCCAAATGTTGGATTACGATCCAACGATATCTTTATCATCCCAGCCTAGCACATGAGACGATAGCAACATGTACATATAAAACCAGAAAAAAAGACACAAATATGAACATAGTAACAATTTTTAAGCAATGTACACATAATAAAATAAATTTTATCTACCAATCTCTACATGAATACGAGTAAACTAATATTTGTGTATGTTTTTACGACATATACGGATGCCGACTGAACAACAAACATAGAAGGTGTTGGGACAGCCTGGCGAAACAGCAACTACTAAATGTATTTCATCATCAACAAGAAGAGGGAGAAGATCGAGCAATGGACGAGAAATATGTGTTGGAAAATATTGATGAAGTTCGAAAACAAACGGATCATTCCCGAGGCGTGCGAATTTAGCACTGTCCTTAAGGATTTATTTGTGTAATCCCCAAGGATTCAACAGGAATTTTGAACAACAAAATTAGACAAAATTGTTTGTTAACCCAGCAAAATCACCAAGAAGCCAAGACAAGAACAAATATGTATAAGATGTAAAACTTGTGTATTCTGCAAAAACATAAAAGAGCTAGCTATAATTTATAGCAAGCAAACTAAAATGCTCCATTTAAAAAGAAAAGCACATTGAGCCACTAAACCAGTAAAAGAAAGGATATAATATTTTTATCTTTTGATAAAGATGGAAGATAAGATTCCTTAAAAGTGGAGTTTGAAGTGGCAAAATTAATTAAATCTTTTAAAACATCTATTTTATACAACAATATGTTCATGTGTAGGCGAATATGGAAGATAAGTCGAAGGTGTTGGTGGTATCGATGCATCCCTTTGTCCATGTATGTGCATCCACTTCTATTACTATTTTACTTGTCCAACTTAAAATATGATCATGTATTCACGCAACACCATCAAGTATGAATGGCATTCGACTCTTGGAGATATTTTTTTTTATAAATTTTACAACTTCTCATATTTGTCTAAAAGCTATAGAAAGAGGCACCAATTCACAAAATATTATATTAAACAATCACAACTTTTACGTACATGTAGTTCATGTGTGTTTACTATAGTGGTCAATACTAAAAAACATTCCAATATATTGCATATTAGAGAAACTTTCATATCCTAAATAATCATATTCAGGTTGTCTAAATTACTCAGTTTAATGACCATGACACAATAAATAAGCATCGATATAACATCCCATTTTATAAAAATAAGAGTTCTAATTTTAAATAAAAACATTAATATAAAAGCGTGACTTCATCAAATTCATGAACATTGATGGTGTGTTACTCAATCCAAAAGGCATTACAACAAACTTATAATGCCCATGATGGGTTCTTCAGAATATCACTCTCCGTAATTTTCAACTAGTGATATCTGGATCTCAAGATAATCTTAGAAATTGACATCTTTCAATTGATTGAATAAAGTCCTCAATTCTTAGAAATGGGTACTTATTCTTCACAATAAGTCGATTAAATTTTCTATAATCGATGCACATTCTAAGTGACTGGTCTTTCTTTTTGACAAAACGAGTTGGTGCTCTCCATGGGGATATACTGGGTCAGATAAATCCTTTATCCAGACTTGTATTTGCACCTTTAGTTCTTATAATTCTTTTATAAGTGTCATCCTATAAGGTGTCTTAGATACTGGTGCAACTCCAGGTACCAAATCAATTGAAAATTCAAATTGTAGATCTAGCAAAAGTCTCGACAATCCTCTAAATATACATCTAAAAATTCAAAAACAATTTGCACATTAGCATGCATCGTCTTTGTCGTCGAGGTACCATTTAAGTTAACCAGATAATATTAGCAATTTTGTTCTCAATATTTTCAATGCTTTCATTGTCGTAATAACTTTAGGCATATACTTAGACTTAAGACCATAAAATTTTATTTCTTCTTTACCCAATAGTTTCAGTGTTATCTTATTATCCTGACACTTAATATCAGCATGATACTTGCTAAAGCCAATTCATGTCTAATTTAAATCAATATATTTCTTCTCAATTATATATAGATCAAATTCCAAATGGTTTCCCCTATATCCAAATTTATACCTTTATCCATTCAATTATTAGTTATTGAATTCCTAGAAGGAAAATTAACCTTAGGAAATTCATCTGGTTTATCATTCTTACACCCAACTATAACATGAAACTTTTAGCATATATAAACGAGTGTGAGGCACGAGTGTCGAGAAATACATAAGCATGTATTCTTGATACTATCAACATACATGTCATCACACCCAGATTCTGATTTGCTTCCTCTTTATTTAAAGCATACAACTGAGCCCTTCCTCTTTTTAGGACCAGAACTAGTGGAGCAAACAATGTAGATGATAGAAAAGGTCCGGGAAATAGCATAAGATAGACAAAATCGTATGCCAAAGAAAAAGGAAAAACATGCAGTGTGACGTAGGGAAGAATGTATTTATGAAAGTATCACCCATAAAGGTGTTAACCATTTTGGCAAGAAACGAAAGCTAAAGTCAAAGTTCATTGGGCCATTTGAAATTCTTGAAAGGATTGAGGATTTAGCTTATCGACTAGCCCTACTGCCAAACTTGTCTTCTGTTCATAGTTTATTTCATGTGCAGATGGTAAGAAAGTATGTGCATAACCGAGTCACATCGTCAACTATACAACTTTCAATATTAACAAGGAACTGATCTTTGAAGAAACACCAGAAGCTACATTAAAGTTTAGAGAAAAATACACATACTAAGAAACAAGGATGTACCACTAAATAAAGTTCAATGAAAAGAACATGGAAACAATGAAGCAACTTGAGATCGGGAAGACAAAGTCCGAGCTAAGTATCCAGGCTTTCTAAGTTGAGGTAAGAAATCTATTTTGAGGATGAAATTAATTTTTTAGAGGGGTAGGATGTAATACCCATAGGCTTATTGGTGAATTAGGGCTAAATTTGGGTAATTAGAACTAATTGGGGAGAACTAATTATGGATTAGAATCTCTTATTTACTTGATTTGGGTATTGAATTTCTGATTTATTTACAAGATTTAATGAAAGTCAACTTTTACAAAAGGAAAACTAAATCAAATCATTTTAATTAGGGAAACAAAACAAATATGCATTAAGGCATGTAAATCAATCATTTATGGTAATAAATGTTTAGCAAAATCATACCATACATTCCATGAGAAACCATTGCCTATAAATCCAAAGTCTTTCTTAGGGATTTTCTTTGCAATTCTCACAACCAATAACAAGGTATGGTTTTTTTTATCCCAACCAACCCATATTTTACTGACGGTAGCATCGCACTCCGCCGCTGCACTCTCTTGTTGTCAGGCCCGTCACCAACACTACTATCATGGTCACCATCAAATATCTATAGAAACCACCACTTCAAACCCTAAGTCCAAAAACCAAAACCAAAAACAAACATCAAGAAGAAAGTAGAAATAGAGGAAGAGATGGGGATCCGTTGCCGCCAATGATAGTGGAGAGATGGGGGAGCTGCTGTGAAGTAGAAAGAAGAAAAGAGGAACAAAGAAGTGTGTGTGTGTGTGTGTGAGAGAGAGAGAGAGAGAGAGAGAGAGAGAGAGAGAGAGAGAAAAGAGAAAATAAAAATAAGGAGGGGAATTAAAAAAAAAAAAAAATCGAAGGAGAAAATAAAAGAAAATTGGATTGTGGCAAAACCCTTGGCCTTTTTGTTATCAATGGCCAATTTTGACTCCTATTTGACCAAGCCCGACTTTGATCAGATTTTTGGGAGCTTTGTTCAATTTTGACCAATAAGTCATATTTCAAGCCATTTTTCATAGAACCCTATTTCAATTCATGGTTTATATTTCTTTCTATTTTTTCCTTTTATAGCACTTTATATTAATTAAAAATTTATTTCATTGTAGGAGACGATGAATTTGAATACTTGGCATTCACATTTGCATTTACTTCACGAAGCTACTGCATTTTAAGGTGTGGTTTGTTTGTACCTCGTCCTTGTTAAATGCATTTATTATGTATCTTTGGACTATGTGCTGTTGTCTATTGAGATATTGTCTATTGAACTAGTGACTACTGACACGAGAGACGAAACAGGTCCGGGAAAAAAGAATCTCTCCGAGAAACTCGAACAGTGTGAACTATTGCTATTGAAATTCATGTTCGACTTAATACGCATGATTATATGTAATTTGGACATTGTTTTGACCCCACTGAGTTGTTGAATACTCGCCCACCCCATGTATATTTACATTCTACAGATAAATTGAATATATTTTGAAAGCATAATACCATTTTTTCTTTTTCAAAACAATAAAAATATTTTTTTAACTGAAACAGCAATCACCCCTCAAAATTAGAGTTAATTCTAAATTTACCCAACCATTCCGAAAGAAAGGACACTAAATATGCTCCCCACTCTTTTTTGGATATTTTTACGCTCCTGCACTTTTTTGGGACATTTTTAAGCTTTTTTTTTTTAAATTTATTTTTGTTCGTTGATTGTTTTCTATGTTATTCATGTTGTTTCGTACTTGTTTCTATATTATTTATTTTATTTCTTGGTAGTTTCTACGTTATTTCTGTGTTGTTTTGATGTTTCGATACAATTTTTACCTATTTTCTACGCTCTTTTTGGTTCATATATTATTTTATATATTATTTTTGTCCTTTTCTGGGTTGTTTCTATACTATTTTTAATGTTGTTCTGATGTTTCTTTATTATTTCAATATTGTATTCGATGTTTCAATGCAACATTTTACCTATTCTTAAGTTTTTTTTGTTCCTATGTTGTTTTTATATTATTTCGGGGTTGTATCTATATATTTATTAATGTTGTCACTACAAAAAATGTGACTTTTTGCGACAAAGATATTAGTGACGACATATTGTTGTCACTAAAAAACGACCTTTTGTGACAAGAAGATGTCACAAATAACTTTATCAATAATTAACAAAAAAAATTATTGCTATTACCAATAGTGACGAGTTAGAAAAGTTGTTGTCACAAATAGTTAGTTATTTGCGACAACGATGTTGTCACTAAACTATTTCGTCTCTAAAATAGATTTATTTATCTTTTGTAACGACATAGGCGTCTCTAAAAATTCAATATTAGTAATGACATCACCGTTGTCACTGATAATTTGCTTAAAATTATCAATGTATTTGCAGCGACACTTTCGTCGTCCCTAATATCTGTTAATTCCTTATTTTTTTGCTTCATCCACGTTTTCGCGCCTGCACCGTAATTTTTCCCCCACTTTTTTTCCTCACCTTTTCCCTTCTGAGTTATGACTCTTCTCCCGCAGTGTGCGCCAGATACCCTAATTTCCCCCCCCCACTTTTTTCCTCACTGTTTCCCTTCCTCCTCTTTTCTCGCCGGTCGCCGCCATCTCCTCCCGCAGACCATCGCCGACCATCTCTTCTCCATTCTAATAGTGATATAGACAAGATGTGGCCACCTCTCGCAAGAGCAAATCAACCTCTGGGGAGAATGGCGTCGTCCTCTCTGATCGATTGAAGGTACTCATCTAATGTCAACTCTATTTCTGAATTGAAACTGACATCATTCTTGCGAGACCATAGATTTGGCGCTATGTCTGCTTTCTATTGTTGTTGCTGCAAAAGTGTAGATTGTGTTCCTAGAACCTAAAATTTGCTTCTGATAATTCATCATATGTTTGTTGAAATGTGTATATCTCACCTTGGTGAAATGTATTTATTTAATCATTTCTCGTCTGTGTTACTCCTTCAGTGTGCCTTATTTTTTTTTTCAATTTTTAATTTTTGGCATTACGTAGGCTAGTGATTTTATTTGTTACAGAAATGGATGCCTTTTGAGCTGTGGGATAAATGACGTGTATATGTATTTTGAAGGCTTATGTCTTTTTATGAGTTATTTTAGTTTAATGTTCTTCTATGTTTCTGTGGGCTTAGAATGAATAGAGTTTTCATATTTCATCTAGTTTAAATTTATTCCCATTCTGCAGATCAGATTGAGTGTGGAAGTTCCTGGAGTAGTATGTGTCGATTGTTACAAAAGAGTCATCAACGAGTTCATGAAACGCTCAAAGGTACTTGCAACTGGTTAGATTTTAATATTGATTGACACTCTAGTTTTATCACAACAATAATGTGGCATGTTATTCATTGTTAGAGAGCCACTTTTTTTTTAGAATCGTTAATCCATTTCAAGAACACAAAGGGCGGGTAATTGATTACGTCCATTTTTGTATTTGAGGATATCTATTAGTACCATTTGTTTTGAGAATAATGCAGGGTTCACAAGATACCTACTTTTCTCAAGTAATATAGTTGTGGTCCTTTTTCTCTTTCTCCCTGTGTTTCGGAAAATCATGTCTAACTGATGATGATAATAGATGATTCTTGTCCAGCCACATGTGATGCGTTATCATTTTTCTCTGCTTTCGTGTTTGATGGTTAATCCCTTTAAGTGTCGCAAAAGACTTTCTAAATATGACAATTTGCTCTTATTATTCATTTATAACTTTACATGTCCTTTAACAAATCCACCTGTAAATTAACAGATGATTTATTGTAATTGTTGGAATTATTTGCTTTCTGAGTTCCTGGTTTCATCCTGGGAAGAATGTCCAAAGAGCATTCTTATTGGTCATGTCGGAAAGGAAAATGTTAAGAAGGCTACAATCGAATCAATCTGGAAGAGAACACTTCCACATGCCATGTCTTCGGTGCGCCTTTATGTTAGTAGTCTCTATATGTTTATTGAGTGTCTCTTCAATTCTTAACTAGTTAGTTGAGTGGATAAAGTGCATCTGACTTGATATATCTAGTATTTTTTTTATATTGGTTCTTACATGTGAAATTGCTTATTTTACGTGAGGAACTGTTATTTGGCGTCCTATCTTTGATTGATCATTCACTTACACGTCACATTTTTCTCTGGCTTGATTTATTGTTGTAGTGTCCTTTGTTTTAAACTCAATAATTTCCTCCAGTACTCAAGTACACCTTTTAAGCAGACTGAAGGTGTTTTGATGACTTTTTAATCCTATTTTCTCTATTTCCTCATCTCAGGCTGATAAGGAATAAAACATTTTTGCTTGTCTTATCCATGTTGCTTATCTATCTACTCTTACTTGCAGAAAGGAATAAAATTTTTGCTTTCCTCAGGTTTTCTTATGTAATTTGTTCTTGGATATTTCTATTTTGGCAAATGCTACTTTATTTGTGTAACATTGTCAAGTTTTCATCTCCAAACTCTTGATGCTGTGAAGAGGATATGCACAAAGAGAGCTTTGCTTATTGGAATGACCCAAGAGTTTGATCACCACAAACACTATGAGTTTGAATGAATGATCTTACTAGAAGGAGTAATTGCAACTGATTGTTGGAACAGTTCAAATACGATCTCTGCAGCTGAGGTACAAGATGAACAACTTAGAAATATCCTTTGTGAAGAAAAGAAAGAATGTAAAACCATGAGTTGTTATTGGCCAAGCCTAGAATTGAACAACTGTTTTGGTCTTTATTTGGTCTATGATTTGAAGTATGGAATAAAGAAAAGCAAAAGTTATCGAATAAAATAATCCACTTTAGAATCATTTTGCAATTTATGATAAATGTCTACATTTATGCATGTGGTTAAGTTATTAAGTAAAAGTGAATGGAAGATATTGCCTTACATTTTTCATTTGATATTATGTGTAGAGTGTTGGAGAAAAATGGTACTGATGGTTCAAAAATCTGATATTGTTCTTTCTGGTGGTGATAATGTATTGCTTGGTTTCTGATCCTTGAGATTTTATGAATGATTGAGAATTATGGGCTGTGATTATTCCTTTATCTATGTTGAAATAGTTTAAAAAAGGTCACCAGCAAAGGCCATTCATTTTTTGTGCACAAGTTGACCCATCCAATCCTATGTTCATGCTTTCTATGAGCATTTGTTTTGCTATATCAATGAATTTCAAAGCAAGCAAAGATTCAGATTTGGTTTTTGCACTTTATACTATAATAGATAATTTGTGAACAGGGAATTGAGAAAGCACCTCGCACTACTTGATTTTAACGTGTTTGGAATTGGAAAGGTAACATTCTTCTTTATTATTTTGAGCAAAAAATGTCACATTCTTCTAATCACTTGTATATCAATGCTATTTTTTTGTGCAGCGGTGGAGCACGACGAACAAGTCAAATCGTGGCAAGAAGCAGTGTGATAGCACTCAAGGGTGTAACCATTCACCGAACATCATTTTTAGAAGGTAGTTGGAATGATATTGATGGGCACCTCATCCATAAATTTTTATCAAGAAAAGCTAAGAGTTCTGTTCTTACACTTATTAATGAGGTAATTAGTTTTGGTCCTAAATCTGGATATCAAATTTCTTGCAGTTTTGGTATCTTATCAGACATTTATTTTAGTTAGTTCAATCTGTGTGTATGCCTCGAAAAATGATAACATTGCTAAGTTTCATCCTTCTATTTCTGCACTCCCTTTAGTAATCTACTCGACTTAAGCCATGTCAAACACCATGGATTGTGAGCTCAAAAAAGAGGTACACGTTTAATTTTTTAGCAAGTTATATATGATGGTTGTGGTAGTTATGATTTAGTAGATGTAATATTTGGAAAAGTTGAAGGATGTAACTGTGACGTCTGTGAATTTTGTAGCTCAACTAAGGGTAAAAGGTAAATGTAAGACTGGAATCAAACGTCATGAGGGTTTCATAATTTCAGAAGTTCTCTGTTTTGTTTTTTGTAACTAATTCAAATCTCAAGTTTTGTTTTCTAACTATCCCTAATTTTCTTATGTTCTTCATTTGCAGGTTATAGATTTGAGTTGGTATTGAATCTTGTAAGCGGGAGGGTTTCTTCAGTTCAAGTGAGGATATTTACTTCTAGTTGAATGACCTCCTATGTGCTAAAGGGCCAATTTAAATTTGATTGGTTTTTTTTTTTTTTTTTGATATGGTTGATAATTGATATGTAATATTGAGTTCAAATACTAAACTTGAAATTTAGCCTAGTTACATAAAAACCCATTTATATTTCAAACTTACGGATATCCCCTTAACATGTGTTTTTATTAACAAGATGTTGAGACTTATTTTTTGTGTTTAGTTGATATTATTGGTTGAATGAATGCATTTGTATTGGGTAATGTTGATATTGTTATTAAGTGAATACAAGTTTAAATATAGGATACTAAAATAAAAATTAAAAAAAATAATAATCAAAGAGGGTTTTTGTGACGACAAAGTCGTCACAAATAAACTTTCAGAACACAAGCTTTTGAGATGACAAATGTCGCCACAAAAGATCACAAATCACTTGTATCAACACTGTCGTCACAAATAAGTCTTACGAAAATGACCCTAACGAAAATCTTGTTGGACATTTCTGACAACTTATTTGTGACGACATGTTGTCACAATACCATTTGTGAGGACGCTGGTGTCACAAATAACTTATTTGTCACGAGGTATACGTGGCAACTTATTTGAGACGACTTGTTTTTTGTGACGACATTCAGTCTTTTGTGACAACATTTTGTTGTCACAAAAACCTCTTTTTCTAGTAGTGTGTTGTTTGTTTCTTTGTTGTTTTTATGTGTTTTCGACATTTTCAATGCATTGGATCAAAAATTGAATTGTATTTTTCTATTCATGTGTTGTTTCTATATTATTTTTAATGTGTTTTATTTTAATATGTGTTGTTTTATGTGTATATTTATTGATTGTTTATAAGATTTCGAGTATAAAATAGATAATTTAATGGGACAAAAAATATTTTTCCCACTGAAATTTTATTAAATGAAACATATTCGAAACAACTTTGAAACGACAATGTCGAAAATCCGGGAAAATTGATGGGAGCAAAAAATGTCGGACAAAAAAGGCTGGAGCGAAAAAATATCCAGAAAAAAGACTAAGAGCGTAATAATGTCATTTTTACTGGAATATTGGGTATTTTTGTTCGAGTATGTTTCTTGTGAGATGGATCCGTAAGACGGATCCCCAGCCCCAACCCATTTGGGCTTATGGGTCAAACTTCCAACATCTCTCTCTCTCTCTCTCTCTCTCTCTCTCTCTCTATATATATATATATATATATATACTCTTTTTTCTCTCTTTGTTTAACTTTCTCATTCAAATACTTCTCCATCATTCACTGGTCCAGGCCATTTATAATATATCTCACTTGGGAAAAAAGTCTACACGCACAAACTCACACATACACAAACACATCACGCTTTTGGATTTTGAAATGGAGATTTTTTTCCACCAACAACTCGACCCGACTCGCTACCTTTCTCTCATTCCTCTCTATGGAGTGATAGGTTGTTTACCAAGTAGATCCACCTAGAAACTCACCAACCAGGTCGACCAATGTAACGCCAGGAGAAGAGAAGTGTGGGCCCGAAAATTGTTCGAATTGTGATTTATTTTGTCGGATCAGAAGAAGCGGACTATTTGGGGTCTGCCTTGAAGAGACAGAAGGTATTCAATGACTTTTTGGTTGATGCAAGTGAAATTATTGCCAACAAGCTTTGAGGCAACATGTTGTGGCGGTAACATTACCACTACGCTTAAACCAATGCTTGAAAAATGACTTTTTGTACTCAATAATCATCATAGGTGGGTAGGGTTTTTGGTACACTTGTTTAGGATTTTAATGTTAACACTGAAAAATATTACACACTTAACTGCAAAGTATTACATATTGGCTAAAACTTATTACACATATAAGTGAAAAATATTATAAGTTTAAGTTAAAAGTATTATTATTTTAAGTGAAAAATATTATACGTTGAACTAAAAGTATTACAATTTTAAATGAAAGTATGACACATTTATGTGTAATAGTTGAACTAAAAATATTACACGTTGAATTAAAATGTATTACACGTTGAACTAAAAGTATTACAATTTTAAGTGAAAAATGTTGCACATTTATGTGTAATAGTTGAACTAGAAAGTATTACACGTTGAGCTAAAAAGTATTACTTATTCCTCAAAATCTGTCAGTTTTATTATTTTGAAAATGTATATTTTTCGAGAAAAAACTAATACTTTTTAATTAAAACCAGACCCAATTGTTAGCCTAATATTTACAAAAATGTCGTCGCGTTTACAATTAAAAATGTCAGCGCCATTTATTTGGGAAAAGGACAGGAATACCCATATTCACAGCCCAAATCCCTAACAAAGACGCTCATTCCTTCATCATTTCCAACCAATACGCTCCCGCTGGAAATTAGGAACAATGTATGCCATCATATTGCTGCTCCAAAAATCACGGCGCACAAGATCTCGATCACAATCCAAGTCTCCATCGCAACAAATAGCAAAAATCAGAAGAAACACACATAACACAGGAAACAACGAGACAAAGAAGGGGCCTGTTCGAGATAACAGTTCAAACTCCATATCAAGATGAAGAAGAAGAACAAACCAGGTAACAACAACACGATCTGTTTATCTTATTATGAAAAAACTTTGTTTCGATCAGTTTCATGGTTTTACAGATAGAAAATTAGAATTCAATATGTATTGGATGAAATTAACATTGAATTGAACCAGGGATTTTGCATGAGAATTCGAACAATCTGACAGTTTTGAGCTTATAAAATGCTTATTTTGTTCGAATTATAATCCAACATTCTACAAAAATTGCTTCTCATGAATATCTACAAAACAATTGTGTGAATCTCAAATATTTGTATGCAATACAATAGGTAATTGTTTCACATATGTTTCTTTGTTGTTTCACAATTGTTTCTATTGACAATGCTTCACCCAATATATCACCGTACATGAAACATTGTTTTATATGTGTTTCATTTATGTTTCTTATATGTTTCACATAGGCAAATTTTCATTGAATTCCACGGTTGCATGGATAAAATCACAGCTGTGGTATACCATAATGGACAATGGAAAAAAATAGAGAGTATAGCAGCTTTGAGATAACAGGAATACTAATTTCAACGGAATGCACATTCAGCACCTGTTAGGAAATTTATTTGATAGATTTTGATAATACAATGTAAAACTTAAACTAGAAAGTTGACACCCCATTTTCCTTGTAATTTATATTGTAATAGATAGGACTGGAAAAGCTGAGTCAAGTCAGCTATGTCAAAGATTACAAGAAGTCAACTGCGGAATAAGTGAAGATTGTGTTGTGTGTCAGCTGAGTAAGGCCACGAAGGAAGTCAAGGACTCGACTGAAGAAGAGTCAGCTGAGGAACAACTGTGAAAAGTGTCAGTCAAGTCAACTAAAGAAGCCAAGTCTAGAAGTTGAAGTGACAGTTGAGTCAATCCAATGATTAGAGCAGACTCAAGTCACCTGGGGTAAAGACAACAGTCTAGTCAAAACAAATGACTTAGATTCGTTGATTAGAGTCAAGAATATTACTCCATTTAGTAATTATACAAGTTGCCAGGTCTAAAAGTGTTTGGCCCAGAATTGTGCAAAAGGAATAAACCAATGGGAAACACTGCACCTTATGTCAGACACCTGCAATGCTGGAATGCCATTTAATACGAGGAAAGGTCAACATCACCAATGCTGCAGACCAAGAAAAGACAAGCCAACGAACTAAGTGACATTTGAAACTAGCCTATCTTTTCAACGGGCAAATTTCAACTGTGCACTATAAAAGGCTGAGGAAGCTATTGAGAAGAGGTTACCTGAACCATGAACGAACAAGTAATATTCAAGCAATTAACCTGCAATATTCTCATAGCAATTCAAGCAATTCCTCAATCCTTAAACTCGAAGAAATTCAATCCAACACAAGCTGTGAAGGAGAGAAAATTCAACCAGTTGAAGAGGAAACTTTTGAAGAATCAAAGGGGTCTACTTTCCAAGTCAGGATTGTAGAAAGGTTCAAGGTCAACTATTATCAAGTTTGTTGGAGGGCTTCGTGATCAAATCCAAGAACTTGAGAAGTGAGTCAAGTAGCAAGCGCAAAATTTGCCTGTGAAGAAGGTCTCGAGTCGCAAGAGAAGCCAACCGTGTGATCAAAAATTTGTCTCCGGATCGATAACCACTTGCAAACTGGACTGTTACATAGTGAATTCCTCCATGAGTTGGAGAAGAGAGGATTAGAAGAATTACCCCATCTTCGAACCTCTATAAAATATTTGTGTCATTTACTTTCAGCAAATTTACATTCATGCATGTTTTCTTATATCTGATGTTAGTTTATATTCGTTATCCAACTGATAAATAACCAAGTGCTAAAAATCAAGTGTTAAAAACAAGCTTAAATCAAATCAAAGGGTGTTAAGTCTTCCGCTGTTAAAAACCAAATCAGCCAAGTTAAGTATTTGGCTTAAGCAGCCGAGTTATACTATCAATAGCTCTATCGAGTCTGTTGAGTGGGTAACTTAGCTGAATAGCCAACTTAGCTGTCCCCCAAGGACATAATTGTTTGAGTCAACTCTGTTGAATATTTTAAAAGGACTAAAATCAAAAATTTGGTAAGGTTTATTCAATCCCTCCCCTTTTTAACCTTACACCACACCCCTTGGGACCTACAGCACCCTAAAGAAATCTTGGAACAACAAATTCAATGCAGAAAAGATGTAGAAGTATGCAGATTAAATACCAATTGACAGAGGCTCAACCACCATTGAAGATCGAAAATGATTACAATCTGAAATTCTACCTAGAAGTGAAAAGCAAAGAAATAAATTGGATGAAGTTTCCTCTGTGCATATATATAGTTTTAAACTCAGAAGGTCAATACCTTTCCAAATCAAAGGAGGCAAGCCTACAAGTAACAACACAACAAAATGCAACGGAAGGAACGAGCAGCATGTCAGTAGAGAGCTCACTGATGGAAAACATGGGCCAAAATGCGATTGACTACATCGACTACGCAAACCTCATCAGCAGAAATGTAGTCGGAGAAGAAACAACATAAATTCAAGAAATTAGACATGGTGAAGAACAATTCCAAAAGGGAGATGTCTACAACACTAAGGAGGAATTGATAAAACATATCAGTTGTTATGCGTTGAAAAATCACTTCCAATATAAGGTCAAGAAGTCGTGCAAAAAGCAATACTACGTAAAGTGTCTCGATGAAAATTACAATTGGCATTTGAAAGCCTCTTCAACATCAGGGGCAATAAAGTTCACAGTAAGAAAATACGACACAAACCACACTTGTCCGCTGAATAAAAGAATGAGTGACAATAGACACGCCACTGCAAAAATAGTTGGAGACCTTATCAAATCAAAGTACCTCAACAACATCAAAATAGTCTACACGCCAACATATATAATTAGAGACATGAAGGATGAGCATGGAATAAGTATCGACTACAAAAAGGCGTGGAAATCAAAAGAGAAAGCACTGGAAATAATAAGGGGAAGGCCGGAAGAGTCTTATCTGAAACTACCGGCTTACTTGTACATATTGGAGGAAACGAATCCCGGATCGACCACTGAAATAGTAAGAAAAGAGGATGACACATTCCTATTCTTGTTCATGGCTATAAATGCATCAATAAAAGGATGGAGACACTGTAGGCCTGTAATTGTTGTTGATGGTACATTCTAAAAGCAAGTTATGGCGGGACTTTATTGTCTGCCTGCACACAGGATGGGAATGTGAGCATTTTCCCATTGGCTTTTGAAATAGTGGATTCTGAAAATGATGGAAGTTGTATGGTTTTTCACAAAGATCATACAAACCTTTGGTCTCAGGGAAGGGATGTGCATAGTCTCAGACAGACACATGAGTATCGAAACATCAATAAAGGAGGTACAAAATGTAAATATTTCCTAGATGATGTTTCACTATTGTTTCATATTTGTTTCATTCATGTTTCACATATAGTTTCAAAAACATTCTCCATTACAAATTTCTCACAAATATATTATTTTAATGATTAGGTATATCCTGTGGTATCTCACGGGTTGTGCACATATTATCTCCTAAACAATTTGAAGGCAAACTTTAAAAAGAAAAACAACAAAATACGAGATCCATTCATAGCAGCAACAAAAGCATACACGAATGAAGAATTCAAAAAACAAATGTCTGCACTTGACAGTATAAACAACAAAATTAGACCTTATTTGTCCATCATCGACTACGAGAAATGGACACGACTCTACTGTCAGACCAAACGATACTTTGTCATGCCTTCAAACATCGCAAAATCACTGAATGCAGCAACTGTAGTGGGGAGAGACCTACCACTAACAACTTTGTTCGAATATGTGAGATCTTTAGTTTAAGATTGGACGTGCAGACATCAGAATGAAGTAAGATCAATATTTACAAGGATGGCAAAAAGAGTTGAAGAGTATATGGGAAAAAACTACACCATTTCTCTAAATTTAAGGGTTATTTACTACAAACTTTCAGCCTATGGTCCATTGTTTCATAAATGTTTCTTATATGTTTCATTTATGTTTCAGGTGAAGAGATCAAATGATTTTATCTTCAAAGTCACAGAAGCTGAGAAAACATTTGTTGTGGACCTTGAAAAAAGGACTTGCACATGCAACAAGTTTAAAATGTATGAAATTCCTTGCCCACATGCTTTAGCGGTACTAAAAGATTTGAGTGAAGATCCGTACCAATACTGCTCGGCATACTACATGAAAGAAACAATGGAAGTGACTTATTTGGAAACAGTGTATCCAATCCCACATGAAGATACCTGCATCCTGCCAAATGAAATCAAAACAATGAAGACTCTACTGCCGGAAGGCAAGGCAAAATCTGGAAGGCCAAAGAAAAAAAGACACAAGGCAGCTTGGGAGAAAAATGCCAAAACCAAATGTGGAAGATGTGGGAATCTTGGTCATAATAGAAAAACATGCAGGAATCAACCAAAAACAAAATAGGATTCATAGTATAATATTACTATTACGAATATACGTGTAATTGATACAGCTTCAACATATAGAAAATCAAAAACAAATTATTTCTATGTTGTTTCCAATATGTTTCTTACAATAAGATGACAAAATAAATGTTTGTTTCGAATGTGTTTCAGATATGTTTCTATCACACAAAGAAACCATTTGGCAATAGAAACAATAAGAAACGTAAATCAAAACGCACAATATTTTGAATACCAAAACAAGCAACAACAAAACATTAACTGAACAAAATCTCATAACTCATTCCCAAATTGTTCAAAAACATACTACCCACAAAATCTAATAGTGAATCAAAATAGCCAATAACAATCCAGAGCCTATGAGGAAAGCTATTCCAAATACCAAATATTCCATACTATTAAAAGTACCAAACTTAGACATATATGTTCAGCTGATTACACAATTATCAAGATTTATGTAACAACAATTTCCTAGAATGTAAGTCCAAGCGGCTACGATAATCTAGAGGGGGTGAATAGATTATCTCCATCTTTTCGATTTTACCCTCTTTTTGAACCGAATGCTAAAAGACAAAAATAAAGGTGCGGAAGGTAAACAACACGCGATGATTTAAAGAGGTTCAACTCACCTAGGGCCTAATCCTCTACCACCCCAGTATATCCGGGATGGATTTCACAAAAAAAAGATTTTATTAATTACCAAAATTAATACAACACCAACTTACAACAACACCTTGAAGAGCACCACACTCTTCTTCAACACCACCTTTGAGATTACCACAATCTCTCTTGAAGATTACCACAATCTTCAATGGCACCTTGAGAAGATTACCACAATCTTCAACCTTGAAGAATACCAAATTCTTCAACACCTCAACAAGAAGATTACCACAATCTTCTTACACCTAACACCTAGATCATCCAAGTGTGTTCTTACCATAAGAACACTCACAAGGATATCTTGTGTTGAATGATAACCCAAAAATTCAAGATTACAACTCGATAATGAATTATACAATTGAGTGCAAGTGTAATCAAGAATAGCCTAGACCTCAAGGATGTGAAAGTGATAAGCTAGGCAAATTACAACAAGAATAATGACAATAGAAGACCAAGTATTTGCTTGAGTATATCTTGTTGTGTTGTGTTGTTCTCTCTTGTTGTTGTGCTTCAAATCTTCCTCTATTTATAGGAGATGATTGATACTAGATAGGCTCCTCTTGGAATCTGA
Source organism: Rehmannia glutinosa (assembly GCA_016081115.2). NCBI lineage: Eukaryota > Viridiplantae > Streptophyta > Magnoliopsida > Lamiales > Orobanchaceae > Rehmannia > Rehmannia glutinosa. The sequence continues at coordinate 56,096,161 of CM071935.1, forward strand.
TATCTACAAAAAAATTGCAATTAAAATCAAGATTATAGCTGTTAGAAATCAATTCCACAAATTAAGGAAAAGTTGTCTGCTGCACAACGTAGAATTTTGCTGTCAAACTTAGGGCGACCGGTCGCGCACTAATACAGAGAATTGAAGAACGTAGCAAAATTTACACTGGTTGACCGGTCCAGGGGGTCCGACCGGTCGACCATGGGTTCGACCGGTCGCCCCCCATAGGGACCGGTCACCCTTCATGATTTTTGAGTTACAGGAGTTACTAATCTCTTGGTACCGCCGCCCTTTTGTGCGACCGGTCGACCTCCAGGGTTTTCCAAAATGTTTCGTTTCTGTTTCAAAACCAATCTTTCAAACACGGGATGTTCAGTTGAACACGAGACAAAAATGTTGTCCAACATTTTATCGAAAATAAACTTCAAGAAATACTCCGAAAAATAGTAAAAACATTTTAGACCAATCGGGAGTTTTAGGACAACATTTAGAAACATAGTTTGGATGTAAAAACCCATTGATACAACATCATTAAATGTGTTGTCCAATTTTTGTTGAAAATGAAATTTCAAGAAATACTCCGGAAAAAATTAAAACTATTTTAAATCATTTAGGAGTATTTGGACAACCTTTAAAACCATTGTTTTGGTATAAAAACAAAATCATGATAAAACCATTTATCAAACAATCTCCCCTTTTTGATGATTACAAACCAAAACAATTTTAACGAGGTCGATTTTGAAAACAAAACAATTTTACTGGTTAAAAGGAACTATCCGTTGTGAGCGACAATATTCCACGCAATATAATCACAAGGATGGGAGTAGAGATATTAAACATATATAGCAAAAGCTCCCCTATCAATATGTACAACAAGAATAATGTAAAAGCAATCAACCACAAGCTAAAAGTTTAGCTTTTACATATTGATCTTAAGTTCAAGAGCTTATAAGCTCCCCCTATCAACAAAACATCATTAGACAAGTATATGAGTCCATCATACAAAAATTGGACTAAGTATAATGCACAACTTATGTCTTTAGGAAGTCATAGCTTATAGCTTCTTTCTCGAGCTTATTTTAGCTTTTATGAGCTAATGAGCTTATAACATGTTTCTCCCCCTTTGGAATCATCAAAAAGAATGTTAGCACGATAAAAACATCATATAATCATATCAAAGTGCGTAATTAAATCGATGTATCGAGCTATTTGAACATTGAAGCTTATAGACCAAATAGGAGGAAAGAATCGATCATACGACTTGTAGAAGCTTATGAAAACCCATTTGATTTGCAAAACATGATCTCTATAAATATACAAGGCTTTTGAAATCGAGAGAATCATGTAGGTGATGAATTTTTCATTGAGACATTTTATCGAACACTTGGCGGGCGTCAAAAATTGAAGAAGATATATATAGCCCTTGTAAATGCAATCAAGCCAAGTTTTTCATCACCAAATCAGTTTAAACACAATACAATATATCATAAATAACATTCTCATCACAAACATATACAAATTTCATCAAGAAAATACATATAGGCCAAGTTCTCAAGGGTTCAACCCAATTGAGATAAGGAAGTAGAATTCTTACCATTTAATCGGTAAAGTCGAACAATGATGATGATAATCGAGCCTAAATACATCCAAGATATGAAATGTATGCAATAAAACACATTTGAAGTGAAATGTGTGTGAAATTTGCAAAGGGGACGAAATAGAGAGGAAAAAACCTTAAACTGCCAAAATACAAATCTTAAGTTGTGGGCGACCGGTCAGGGCATAGGGCGACCGGTCGAGCTAGTGGGCGATCGGTCGGCCCCTGCCCTGGCAGCCCACTGGTTCTGTTCTGTTTTGAAAGTTCGAAATTTGATCCAAAAATCTGATTTTTCGCCCCTAAGTTTTGAAAACGTGCAAAATGCAAACGTAGACCTCATTCAATATACATTATGTCATAATCAAGCTCGAAATGAGGTAAAATACTCGGCGGTGAGCGATTAAAAAGTCCGCGAGTTATCCTTGAGACGGAATTAAACACATCTCAAGTTTTTGTTAAACATGCAATCCCTTTGAAAAAATATCGAATCTCAATATGTTTAGTTCGATTATGACGAACCATATTTTGAAAAATTATTATCACCGGACTTGTTATCCCGAAAAATAATAATGTTTTAAAACTTTGGATGAACAAGTCATAAAAAGAAGTGTCTTACAAATATTTGAAAATTTCTTTTAACGGCACTTTAATGAGATTCGTTGTGATTGTTTTAAGTCGAGCATATAGACATAAGGTATATAAAATGTCGAGTTTTAAGGAGTAATAGACGAAGATAAGCATACCTCAAATTTGTTTGTCAATCAACATGCCTACTTCAACCTTTTGTCAATTTTCGCATTTGTAGCCATATAGGTTGAAATGGTTCTTTCCTTTTCAATGCCTCATTTCTTCTTTTCTATACTTTGAGTGTGGAATATAACCACCTTCTTGGCAATGTTGAACTTGAATTCCAATGACGAAATTGAGCTCCCCCATCATGATCTTCTTGAATTAGCCTTGCAACAACTTAGAAAATATCTTGTACAAAACTTCATTAGTAGCACCATAAATGATATCATAAATTTGTACAAGTAAGCAACCTTGCCCTTTTTCAAAACAAGAAGTGTAGTATCAACTTTACCTTTTGTAAAATTATTTTGCAAAAATAGCTAAGTCTATCAAACCATATACGGGGTACTAGTAACAACCGTACCATGCCTTTTTATACAAATCATTTGGCCTAAAAATTTTAATCTCCGATAGACTTCTATTTGAATAAAACTATTTAGAAAATTGGATTTAACATCCATTTGGTAAAGCTTGAAATTTTCTCAAAACAAGAATGGGCAAGTAAAGTACAAATAACTTCTAAATGTGCTATGAGTGCAAATGTTACATCAAAATCATTACCTTCTTCTTGACAATACCCTTAGGCTACTAACCTTGCCTTGTTCATCAAACTTGTTCCGAAATATCAAAAATTTCTGCAAAATCTTAACAAGATATTTTGCACACGAGCATAGTAATATCGAATGATAGAGACACTAGAGCAAGTAACATATACTATGCTTAAAAATAATCATCAAGAGTATAATACAACATGCAAGTTCAAATGAGCTTATAGAAAGCTATATAAGGTCTCTTTTGAAATATGAAAATGCGAGAGCACATAGTTGAGACTTCATTTACAAGAATCATATGAACAAGAGCTTTGACATAAGCATCCAAGAATAATGGCATTTAAGTGCAATAAAATGCATAACTAAGTAGATAAATTGTTTTATCAAAACAAAATATAATCCTTTACAAATCTTGGATAAAACAAGCTATGTCAAATAATGCCTTTTCAAAAAATCAACACATCCTCTTAATGGCACTTGTATAAAATAAGCACATAGTCATATGGCACAAATGTATCGAGTCTATAAGATGAATACCAATGATGAGCGTACCTCGATAGTTTATGTCACTCTTGACATATTATGACGTAGATAGCCATTTGTGAAGATACATGAGTCCTATACAATTCTTAAAACAAGACTAGCACAAAACAATATGATACAAGTGTAGGCTTAAAGTAATAAGATATATCACAAATAAGCTTATGCCATAAAAATCCATAAGAGATAAAAACATATAAGTCTAAGTAAGTCCACAACATGTAAGGTCTCATTTTTCAAAGTATTTTAAAAACACATAAATATATATATATATATATATATAGAAGACCTTATAAATTTTAAAACTCATTTTGCAATTTAAATACAAATAAAAACATGCAAAAATAAAATGCATATTTACATAGGGAGATACGGTTTACCAATTTCGCCATTTCTATGGGTTGTGTCGTTCCCATTGTTGATGATATCTTCCCGTTTGAAAATCTTCATGTTGATGGTGGTTTCTCCAATTGCTCCATTTCCAAGCATTGTGGCCTTCCCATTTTTGAAAGTGTCTTTCTCTTGGAAAATCATCTTGTTGATGATGTCTTTGCCATTTCCAAGGATTTTGTTCATCCTATTTTTGATTATTTCCTCTTCTTGGAAAATGACTTTGTTGAAGGTGTTTTCTCCTTTGATCAAATGAAATGGTCATTTGATGTCTTCTTGGCGTTATGAATTTTCTTCGATTATTATTTCGCCGGGTACCTAATATAACATTGTTTTGTGGTACCCTCAAGTGCTTGGGTCCTTTGGGACTTTTAGGTCTCCAACAATAATTTGAGCTATTTCTAGCCCGATAAGTATTTACGGCGTGTCCCTTCTTACCGCAATAAAAGCAAGTAATATTACTAACATGCATAGGAACTCGATTCTTTTTCATATGCTTGACAATATTAGGCTCATGATCAAGTTCACTATTCAAATTATCACAACCATTAACATTCACAATATTGGGCAATTTATTGGTACTCAAGTTTGATTTTGATAAATCATTTTTCATGCAATTGATATCCTCAACAAGAGTACTATTTTGTTTTTCAAGGTTTCTAACCTTGTCAAGTGTGGTGGTGTGAGCACATGATAGTGATTCATAGGAAGTAAATAAACTATCCTTTTCATTTTTCAAAACATTGAATTCCTTTTTCAAATTTTTGTACTTAACAAGTAAATTTTGGAAATCATTTTGAAGATCATTAAAATCATTTTGCAAATCACTATAATCATTATGAATAACAATATCATAGGAAGTAGAGGGTTTAAGACATACCTCGTTTTCTTCTTCGAAGCCCATAAAACATTGTTCGACTACTTCATAGTTGGAAGTTGTAAAAGGTTTGTTCCTTAGATTTGAACTTGTATTCCTTTGAGAAGTAGATGCTTTTGAGTTGCTCCTATCTTTTGCATATACTTCATGAATGGCTTCTAATTTTTGCCATACTTCATGAGTCGATCGAAATCCTACAATAAGATCATATTCCAAATTGGTAAGTGAACAATATAAAATATTGAGAGCTTTACCATTTAAGGATATGATTTTCTTTTCTTCATCATTGAGCTCCTTGAGAGATTTGGAGGTGTATGGTGTATCTTTCATCGGAATGGATTCTCCATTGATGACGATGTTCCAAATACCGAACCCGCAACCTTGTAAATATCATTCCATTCTTTCTTTCCAAAATACAAAATTTTTGGAATCAAATCGAGGTGGCTTGGTGGTGGAGGTGCCGGAAAGGTGAGATTCATTCATAGCCGACGATCGTTCCTCTTCACTCGCAATGTGAAACGAGCTTGCCAAAGTTTGGCTTTGATACCACTTGTAAGTCCAAGCGGCTACTATAATCTAGAGGGGGGGTGAATAGATTATCTCCATCTTTTCGATTTTACCCTCTTTTTGAACCGAATGCTCAAAGACAAAAATAAAGGGGCGGAAGGTAAACAACACGCGATGATTTAAAGAGGTTCAACCCACCTAGGGCCTAATCCTCTACCACCCCAGTATATCCGGGATGGATTTCAAAAAGGAAAAAGATTTTATTAATTACCAAAATTAATACAACACCAACTTACAACAACACCTTGAAGAGCACCACACTCTTCTTCAACACCACCTTTGAGATTACCACAATCTCTCTTTAAGATTACCACAATCTTCAACGGCACCTTGTGAAGATTACCACAATCTTCAACCTTGAAGAATACCAAATTCTTCAACACCTCAACAAGAAGATTACCACAATCTTCTTACACCTAACACCTGGATCATCCAAGTGTGTTCTTACCACAAGAACACTCACAAGGATATCTTGTGTTGAATGATAACCCAAAAATTCAAGATTACAACTCGATAATGAATTATACAATTGAGTGCAAGTGTAATCAAGAATAGCCTAGACCTCAAGGATGTGAAAGTGATAAGCTAGGCAAATTACAACAAGAATAATGACAATAGAAGACCAAGTATTTGCTTGAGTATATCTTGTTGTGTTGTGTTGTTCTCTCTTGTTGTTGTGCTTCAAATATTCCTCTATTTATAGGAGATGATTGATACTAGATAGGCTCCTCTTGGAATCTGATATCTACAAAAAAATTGTAATTAAAATCAAGATTATAGCTGTTAGAAATCAATTCCACAAATTAAGGAAAAGCTGTCTGCTGCACAACGGTTAGAATTTTGTCTTTAAACTTAGGGCGACCGTCGCGCACTAATACTGAGAATTGAATTGAATAACGTAGCAAAATTTACCTTTGGTTGACCGATCCGGTGGGGGTCCGACCGGTCGACCATGGGTTCGACAGCCGTCGCCCCCATAGGGACCGGTCACCCTTCATGATTTTTGAGTTACGGGTTACGTAATCTCTTGAGTCACCGTCGCCCTTTTTGTGCGACCGGTCGACCTCCAGAGTTTTCCAAAATGTCTCGTTTGTGCTTCAAAACCAATCTTTCAAACACGGGATGTTCGGTTGAACACGAGACAAAAATGTTGTCCAACATTTTATCGAAAATAACCTTCAAGAAATACTCCGAAAAATAGTAAAAACATTTTAGACCAATCGGGAGTATTAGGACAACATTTAAAAACATAGTTTGGATGTAAAAACCCATTGATACAACATCATTAAATGTGTTGTCCAATTTTTGTTGAAATGAAACTTCAATAAATACTCCGAAAAATATTAAAACCATTTTAAATCATTTAGGAGTATTTGGACAACCTTTAAAACCATTGTTTTGGTATAAAAACAAAATCATCAAAATCATGATAAAACCATTTATCAAACATAGAATCCTTAGGGAGTGGAGGCAGAATCTCAATGTTGTTGTCGTCCTCATCGCCATTTTGCTGCTTCAGCTTAGCGTGATTGTAAAGCAGATGACTAAACCTTGCCCACTCATTTTCTACATCAAATGCATCAACAACTATATCCTTCCCAGCAATAGGTAAAAAAAACGCCACAGTCACTACAAAAAGAAATGAAAAAAATAGACAGTCAGATAGATAACACAACAATTCAAAAACAACAAAAAAGAACAAATAAATAAAAAATACATAGCAAAAACTTACTTTTTGGTTTGCAATGGAATGTCTTTCACAACAACAACTTTCATAGCAGAATTTGGATCACCGGAATAAGCACCCTCGCCAAGAACAATATTGGGATGGACACCATAAAAGGCTACCATGGACAGGAACCGAGGAAGGAGAGAGCTATAAGTTTTAACAGCTTCAGCATCAACTCTAAGAGAATCATCAGTCTTCAATGAATTGTAGAGATAGATAGTTCTTTCCTTCAAGCTCAACCGTCCGAGAACTCAATGTTCCATATTAATGCAATGGATAGGAAACAAGATATGATCCACCTCAGACCATGACCGTCCACACCCTATATCATATCCCATGATATAGTCCACCACTGTAGTATTGACGCCAATCATGGACATATCAAAATGCTTCTTCTTCTTTTTGTTCACTTGGCAAAATTTCTTGTAAATACTTTGGAATGCACCGGTCTAATATCAAATCTGTTATCGTGAATGTCACAACACTATGCCCATATAGGAACTTCTTCCTCAAATAGTAAAAAATAACATCAATATGCTGTAAAATGGATAGAAAACACAATCAAAAATAGAAGGAACGATTCAAAAAACAACATGAAAGACAATAATAACTTACAGAAGAAGCCAAGTACTCATGAATGTAATATAGGTTGTGAAACCATGACTTAGACTTCAATTCGCAGATACCAAGTTTCAAAGATGGGCCAATTTTGTCATCTTCCTCCGAGTAACGTTTGGGACTGAAAGAGAAATATAAAAAAAAACAAAAAAAAACAAATGAATCAGAAATTTAAAAACATTTATGTAATTGTTTCATATACGTTTCACAATTGTTTCAGATAGTTATGAATTACAAATATGAAAATAAAAGTTGTATACTCTTGAGAAATAAACCCTTCAACAAGCCAGTCATTAAAACCATCTGAAAGAGCCCTTATCCCTGGACCTTCACCCATATTCTCATCAAGCGGACACCTTCCCTTCAACAAGGCTTTTGGAAGTTTTTCACCAGTATCCACATTCGCATCTTTGTCCCCACCTTCTTCCAATCCCGTGTTCACCACGTCCGCAGTTCAGCACCTTCGATAGCATCACCAGAAGACTCAAAGTTAGTGGTGAACAGAGTTCTCATGGCAATGGAAGGTTTCGAAACCCTCTTTAGAATAGGAGACAGATTGGAGGAGACACCAAGTGGACTTTTCAAAGCATCCTGAAAAAAAAAAAAAGGAATAAAATAACAAAGAACAAAAAGAATTCAAAAACAACAAAATAATAGAAACTATAATTTAAACACATCTTCTCTAGCGCAGCTTGACTTGCACTTTTCAATATATCATCAATTTGAGAAGGAGTGAGATTGTCAAGTTCTTGCGAACTAAGAAATTGGTTCTCGTCACCACCATCCTTGCTTGATCGATCAGCCACCTTCTCTATGCTCGACTCATCAGACCAATAGCTGCAACTCCCTTAGCACCACTCACACCAATTTGACCAGTAGAGGCATCAACCTCAACATATCATCATTTTTTCCCTCCAAAACTACAACAGAAATATCCTTAGCAGGAACATCAACGTCACCCAAATCCATATGCAAAACACTCCCAGCTTCGCCAACAGGAACATCCGTATTCCATCATCAACATCCACCTCTCCATTTTTTTTTCATCTGAATCTTTTTCAGAACCTGAACCTAATGACATTCTATTAGATTCAGTTTCATTGTTAGACTCAGACTCATCAACCTTCTCGGCTTCATAGACACCAACACGAACCTACATGAAAAACAAAAATCATGTGATGAAAAGAAACAACAAAGAAACAATCTTGAAACACAAAAGAAACAAAAAGAAAAAATCTAGAAAGATAACAAAAAAATACTTATAATTAAAACAAAAAAAGTATGAGAACCTCCAGTTTCCTCTTAATATCCGCCAACTCAGAGAAAACAATTGCAAATTGTTCTTGTTGGCCAATACGGAATTGCTCAATCACAAAAATCGATTTTATGTGATCCAAGCAATCCGGAATAGGATCTTGAATCATAATGCGTATTAACATGAATTAATTAATTTGTACAAACAAGAAAGAATTGAGATTACCCTTGTAGCGTGCTTTCAAAAATCTTCTGCAGAAATTCCACGCTCCAAACCCTCAAGCCTTCTTCAGTGTTCTCCAAGAACTCAAGAATGCAGTCAAAATCTCTCTTGTGTGTGTGGGCACAAAATGATCGATAGATGTTATTAAGTAGGAAGAAGAAATAATTAACTATGGAAACTTTTGCCAAAAAGAAAGTATTACTTTAGGTAATATTCTGATTGGCAAATCAAATCATTTTGATTGGCAAATCATATGATTTATCTTCTTTCCAAAATTATCTCAATCACCCACTTAATTAAATACATCGCATTAATAAATTATAACTCTTATAATTTATTCCGGTTCTTTTTCCAGAGCCACCAAAGGGACCTGATCGGACCCAATTAGACTAAGCTCCAATAAATTAATTTCGATCCAATCAACTCTTGATCAATCAAAATAATTTATTAATCTTATTCCATTCCACTAAAGGGATAAGATTGCACTCTTAATCTAATTGAAATTACTGAAGCCAATAATTAAATCCTCTGATTTGTCGATCTTACATGTCACCCCCGTTGATCAACTAAATATTAGAAATATAATAAATGACCAAAATTCATTTTCTAATATTTATAAATCTCAATCCTCATCTTCTATCTGACAGTCCTATGTGATTGCCATCGCATCATGAATTCAACAACAAATGTCGAATTCATCGAGCTCAGTTATCTTGTCTATTAGAAGAACACATGAGATCATGATCATGCCTATTAAATAGGTGACATATTCCATATTGTGAATATATGTTCCTTATTATTTCACTTTAATTCCCAAAGCATCGAGATATTGATCATCAATTTAATCTCACTCATTGATGCCTCAAAGAACTTCAAGTTAGTAATCAAAGTTCATTACCCACTCAGGATTAAGGTGTCATGTACGATAATCAAGTGAAATTAAATATCTATTGGTCAATTAAATATTTAATTTCACATGGTCCAGTCCAATACATTTAGAAAATGTATTAACAATTTTATTACTAAAGTCAAAATAAACTTCAATAAAATTGAGACGATCTTATCAAAATAAATTGTCCATATTTATTTACCGATCGTGGACTTTAATTCTTTTGAATTGAATTATAAATTAAATCTTTCTGTGTTTAACAACTTAAACACTCAAGTTATAATATCAAACAATTCATGGACATATGCAAGCTCAATATATATGAAAATAATATTTTATTCAAAATGTCAATTACATAATAATTTACTCGTAGGCACAATACTACCAACAGTTCTTTCAAGAATTTTGTCGTGGAACTCTTAAAGACCTCAAAATCCTTGAAAAACAACTGCTGGTTCCTAGCAATATCAGCAATTGTATGCTTTGACCCAAGATAAACATCAGCCTTCTTGCGCTTGAAGTTTCCAATGACAAAATCACCATCAACTGGGCTGAATGCATACTTTGATTCATCATAAAAATTTCGATGGTTCAACTGCACAAACTCGTCCTCATACGGCCACAAGTTCTTCAACCTCAACTAAAATAAGAAAAAACAAAACAACAGAGTCAGAAAACAATAAAGAAACAAGTATGAAACATAAATGAAACAAAACAGGAAAGAAAAAAAAATCTGACAAAATTTGAGTAAAATCATATTGCATTGTTCATTCAAAAATGACTTTTGAAAAATAATAAAGACCGATTGAAGATCTTCGTCTCCAAGTCTTCGGCCCTCACTCTGCTGTCTTTCACGGACTTTGAACAAGTCTAGTTCAAAATCCTCGGGATATCAAAATCAACACGAGCACAAAACTTCCCATTCACCTTCGGGCAACACTCGTAGAACCAAATCTGGAATGCCAACGGAAATCCTTGAATTCTGTAAAATTTCACACGTTTCCCACCAAGATTCTCCTCACCTTGAAGTTTGTTTCTATACAAAATTTGTTGCCTCAATTCACGAATAGTCAAATCAAACAAGTCCCTCCCCCATGAATATTTGTCAAACACATCCATATCCTTGTCCAACATCTCAAAAAATGACATCTCAAATTAACTCCCAGTCGAAGTAAAAAGAAAAAATGGAGAAAATACAATAAGGACAATTTCAGGGCATCTAGATTGTCACCCCAAACACGCATTACAAAACATTCCTCAATGGACTGCCTATTGAACTTGCTTCTGTTAGCAAAATACTTTTGAAAAATAATAGAGCTACTAACATCCCCTGATAATGAAGGCCTATCACCAATACAAGTAAGACCGGTCACTAGAGCAAACTCCCCCACCGAAAACCCAATAACTTTCCACTCACAATCCCACACAACAATCTCGTCCTTCTTGGAGTAGACTAGTTGACGTTTCAACAATGAATGGACAAGTTGATTCTAGAAATCAACCTCTTTCATGTCCAAAAAATATCCAAAACATGTATTCTTAAATGCCTCGAGTTGGGTGTCGATTAAAATAGATTTCTTTATATTATTAATAACATCAAATGAGAACGCAAATATTTACTCTTCTTTTTTTTAAAAAGATAAGGGTATTTTTGTGTATTTTTCTTTTAATATTTTTACATAATTGCCATCGGACTTATATGCGTATATAAGTTTTGACCTGTTCTTATCACAAAATCACATATATTTTATTTTTCGTCTAATTAATTTTAGATTGGCATCGTCCATCTCCGTGAAAAAACGTTCCGCAGGTCAAGAACATACTTGAAACCCTAGAAACAACAAAATATGAAACAAAAATCAAAATACAAAAGAAACACAAAATCAACAACCACTTCAACTAAGATCAAGGTTGCGATGTCAAATCGCTATTTTTTGATCTTGTGCATCATGTCTTGAATTCGGGCAAGATGGGAGTAAATGTTGCGCTCCCATCTTGCGCGCTAAAAACTGCGGGCGCCTAGAAACAATGAATGAAGTTTTTCTTTTCTTTTTTTCATTTTTTTCATTTTGGCCAATTTTCAAAACGATTTTTGGCGATTTATCCAAACGACTACTAGACCGCCAGGCGATTTTTGCCGATTTTTTGGCCGCCTTAGGCCAATTTTTGCCCTGGGACCGATTTTTTTTTGCCGATTTTGGGAAAATCGGATCGGCTCATGGTGGGGCGCTGCGCTTAGTAAATAAGCCCAATCAACGCTAGGCGGCGCTATGCCGATTTTTACAACACAACGACTAAGATACATAAAAATGAACAAATGAAACATAATCGAAACAAAATCAAACAAACAAAAAACTACAAATCACAAAATAACAAAAAATACACAAAACTCATACCTCAAAAGAACATCCGTTTCTTCAAAAGAAACCTTCTTCTTTCCTAAGCTTTAACATCAACCTTCGATTTTTTTTAGAAGGCGATTTAATATCTAAAACTACTTCATCAACAACCTTTTCCACTTTCCTTTTCTTGAAGTCATTTTACCAAAGATCATCCTTCTCGAAATTTTCTCTTTTTTTGACTAAGAATTTCTCTTGGTGCTTCCAACTTCAAGAACTTCTCAACACCTTTTTTGATAAGGAGAGTTTTTAGGAGCCATTAAAACAACAAACACAAACCAACGGTTTCAAGAAGATTTGTCTGAGAAAGAGAAGTTAGTGATAGAAAGCGTGAGGGAAATGCCATGAAATGAATGATTGAAAAAAAAACAACGTTGAAATGGAGCAGAGGAACGTGAAGATGTGACCACTTTCAATGGATAGCAATAAACCTGGGGAAATCTCCCGTTGCAAAACCATCCTGGATATAGAAATGGTTCAAGATTCGAGAAATAACGTAAAAACAACTAACCCTAGGTTAGAACGTAAAAAGAGGAACATCTTTGGGTAGAAGGTGAAGAAGATAACACCGGATGGGTTTTGTCATCGGCGTATTTTTGTCTTTTTTAAAAGATAAGGGTATTTTGTGTATTTTTCTCTTTAATATTTACATAATTGCCATCGGACTTATATGAATTCGGGTCATGCCGTCTCACAACACGACTATATAAGTTTTGACCTTTTTGTTCTTATCGTCAAAATCACATAGATTTTATTTTCGGGCAAAGAGGCCCAATTAATTAATTTTAGCCCCAAAACGTAGCCCCAAATTTCAATCCCATTGCATTGGCATCGTCCATCTCCGCGACCTCTTCGATCTTCTGTGCTGCGGCTGCGCTGGTCTATGTGCGTTTCTGCCACTTGTGAGCGGGGCTGTTAATGGTTTTCCCTAGCGTCTAACTTTTCCGTTTGGTGCGCGTGTGTGATGGTTTTGGCCTCGGGAAAACTGGTATATATCTTTTTGACCTATATTTTCAAAATTTATTTTTGGTTTAATATTATGGTATTAGTGATTCCTAAATACTTTAAATGCATAGAGTCGCAATGTGGATGAATTAGGTAATTTTGTGGTTTTAACCTATTATTTATTTACGTTTCCCCACCACAAATGAAAATATGGATTACATATGTTTCGTGATTGGAGCTGTGCGGCTGAATCTACTGTTTTACGGATGGGATTGTGAGTGAATTTCTTTATGCCAATTTAAAATAGGAAATCCATGCGTAGATTGATGGCTAAGGGGTTCTTTTTATGCTTAATGGGAAGTTTATGTATTTCTGCTTTATTGTGTGACGGCTCCAAATTATCTAGTAGCACTGGGGTTGAGGAACATTATTGAATTTAGCTCCTAAGTTTTTTTCTGGCGATCAAATTTAAGGTAGGAAGTGGAGTACGGTTATGGAATAAGAAATTAACAAGTCTTTCAATAACCCAAATGACAAACACTTGAATAAGAAATGGACAGCATCTAAAATTTGATCTTAAATTGGAAATGGATGGGAAGGGCACACAAAAACCGAATAAGAAATGGACAGCGGCTATATTAATCTCCTGTTTCTCCTTTTTCCTTTGTAAAGTATGGGTTGGCAAGGGCACACAATACCACTGCGAGAGAACTTCAACATCACTTCTGGCAAAACAACTGGGGACTTTCCAACAATTTTCTGTGCTTATCAGTTACTTTCTCTAAAGTCACTCTCCAATTTTGTTCGTGAACATAGTTTCTACTTCACGTCACCTTCATTTCTCCAGAAATTTCATTCATTGATATTCACTCAAAGCTGTGATGAATCTCATGATGGATGTACCTCTGCTGATTTTCTTGCTCTCTCAGTTATAATTGGATCCAAGATTTATGTTGAACAAAGAGTTCATATGCTGAACCGGACCATTGATACAGGGTAGCACCTATTTAAGTCTACCCCTGTAATATGTTTCTAGATGCCCTTCAATTAGTTGAAAGAGAGAACTGGAGTGGGGAACCAACTCAATGGCTTTCGAGCGGCAAGTTGATGGTTACTCCTGCAATCTGAATCCCTTAGGGGGAGGAGCGGAAAGCCAACTGCAGTGCTCGGACCTCGGATGAGGTCCAGGAACAGGCTAGTGCTTGGCAATCCTCTAAACAGACTAGTCCTGTGAGCCCTAAAAACTTGGTGGACTGGTCTTATTAAATGGGCGCCCGAAGCAGTTCTACGGAACAGGGTAGCTGCCAGTGATATGACCATTCCCACTCTTGGGCCCAACTTTACCATATTACACGATAAGTCACCCTTCTTCTCTTCTCTATCAATCTAGCAAGAAAAGTCATCCAGGGAGCCTAAGGTTATTCTGGATGGAGCAATTGTTTGTAGTTCACCATGTTGCCTAATTTTTCATATACAGAACACTCCTATATATGGATTGAGTAATCGATGAACTTATGGGGGTCCTTATGCAGTATCTAAACCATTAACTACTAGGACTGAGCGACACATGGAATGAGGCCTTTATTTCCTAAGGCGCTCTTGACTAGCCTTGGACTCCCGAGCTGGACTATGCCAGTTTAGTAGTTCGTAGTTATCATAGTCTTAAGAACATCTAACATAACCCACTAGTTGTCTTCTCCTTAGAAGCATAAAGGTCCTTTAAGAACATTCATAAGTTGATAGCAGTCTTCTTGTAACAATTAACTTCATGCAGAAGTGACATAAGGAATCCTTGCATTGTGTGGATGCCCACTTGCAACCTGCAATCCGTATCCTCCTAGGTTCAAGTTAAGGTGTTCTCAACTATCATTTAAGGAAATACTTGAATGATTTAAAAATTAAATTAGGTGTGTAGCAGCCCATGGGGAGGAAAAAGAAAGAAAAGGGAAGCTGTCACTCAACACTATTCCGACCTAAGGAAGGATTAGGATATTGATCTACCCATTAATCTCCTCTCCTGTCACAGTGCCTACCCAGCTATTTCGATAAAGTATAGAGTTGTGGGTCTACTTGATTCTATTGCTTATAGAGTTATAGTAGTTCTGTTCTATATCTTACTTCAGCTTATTATCTTTGAGTTCTTCTAGTTGTATATTGAGTTTACTCTTTTATGAGCTTCACAAGAATCTTTCTTGATATCTATAGATATACTGAAATAGCTTGAAGAAGCATGTTAAAGGCAGTTTCATCAAAGAGTTCACATACGATGTTACTAGACCAGGAATGCTAATACAATGAACGTAACACCTATTCCAATCCATCACTGGAATAGGTTTCTAGCAGTTCCGTGACAGCTTTCAGTTGGTTGAAGAGAGAACTGGGAAGAGTGAGAAACCAGCCGCCTTGTGGCAAGGTGAGAGTTGCAGCTTTTAAGCATAGTAAACAAGTATAGTATAATCTATTTAAGGGCTTCTCCAGAAAGTTGAAGTGAAGGAGTTCTATCTAAACAATTTGATTCAAAGTGATGTTATCAACAATTTTTAATTATTTTCCGGCCATATTGTATTGCTGCGTTTTTGATGGATTTTGTGTGTGTCAATTTTCCATTGCCAACTGAACATCTCAGCTGAAGTTGCAGAAGCACTTTTTAGTTGCAAAATCCATTTTCCACAAAACTTTTTAGCCTGACACGCGACACCAGTTTTGGTTGTTGATGTACTCGTCCTAAGGTGCTCTTTGCCTTCTGCTGAAGCTAACACTATTCATGTGAAACCATATATAGTTGTGATTAACTGTAGCATGCCTGAAAGTTTATAAGTTTGGTTCCGAAGCTCAATAAGCTTATAATTGTTTTGATGTGAATTACGATCTGCTCATACAGGTGTTTAGTGTTGTTTGTAGGCTTAAACATAAATTGTTGAATGATAATGATATGGGGACAAATTTTCTCTTCTCGAAAGTGCTTATGCTCTTAGTCTGTCAAACAAGCTCTAGATAGTATTTAAGAGTTTGTACCTTAAAAGAAACTCTGTTTCACCTGTGAAGGAGACAAATAATGTTCTATTTGAGTTGTAGGGATTGGAGATCACCATTATGTAACTGCAACGTGTCCTAAAATAAGGACTTTGAGGCATTCTAATTTAAGGAGTCTCCAAAATTTTGTTACTTGTGGTTCGATGTAGTGTGGATATAAACTGAGGCCTGAGTTGCTGCTCTCTGTTTCTCTTCACACACACAGACACACACAAACATGTGTTTTCTATTTGATAGGAATCTTATCTTGGTTAGCAATCTATTATATTTGTCCGTCCCGTTGCAGCATATTATTTCATACCGACACAAAGTGACTGTTAAAAATCACTGGAGCCCAAGTTTATAGTTTCCCCGTTGGGACAAAGTTTTATGCAACTTCTATCTCTTGAAAGTTTATATGGATGAAGTGGACTGTGAGCACAGAAACTGTTGTTGGTTTCCTGCACTGACAGATAGTTAGTGCATCAAACAGTCTTGACTTACAGAGAGAAGGTTCTATTATTCTAGGTTGAAAAGTTTCTTCTTTCTATTTCCCAATGTATATGTTGTAACCTATATTTCAAAATGGATAATAGACAGAATTGTGATATTTGTAGGATGGATGGTTCTCTGGTGTTGCATCATGATGAAAAAGAAGATGGGAGAAGTCCTGATGACATCTCGGTTCGTCGTTTAAAAAATCGAGAAAGGCAACGTAGATATAGGGCTAGGAAACGCCATGAAGCTGATATGAGAAAGGCATCGATTGTTGATCAATCAACTCCTCTGCATTATCAGCAGATGCCTACAGAGTTTCTGTCTGTACCTGTGGAAGTTGAGATTTCAGTAAATCTAACTTCCTCAGATTGTTTGACCCGTGTTCATTGTCAGCGAGATTGGAAGAAAGATGCTAGGAGAGCCCATATACACAAGAAACAAGAAACGAGTCCTATTGACCCTAGTAACTCTGGGATTAGAAGTCTTGCTGAAGCAGATTTACTGTCCGATCATTCAAATACTCCCGCCATAGATAACAACGCAACATGTAAATTACAATCCGGCCGAAGACATTGGAAAGCAGAGGCGAGAAACAAGAAAAGTTCAGAATGAGAGAAACCAAGTTGCTGAGGTGGGTATGCCTTCATATTATAGTTTTACCACACATGCTGTAACAATACTGATTGAAGGAAAGGAAGTGCTATGGAATTTTAGAATCTAAACGTCATTTTGATTAGCTTTTCTCAGTTTATTGCTGTTGCAGATGTTAATGATGTCGATAAACAAAATCCTCATGTGCAGGCCCGTTTTTTTGGTGGGAAGACTTGTGAGGCATTCAGCAACCATCTCAGTGCTTATATGGAACACTCTTGAAGGTGAGTGCTGTGAAAAGCAATTGATACCATTGTAGTTTAACATGTAACAATATGGTATTACATAAGTTGTTTTATTTTTCTCACATTGCAATACTACCTGTGTCATCTTCGACAGATCCTTTGTATGCTGAAGTGTATGTTGAATGTAAATTTTCAAATGCAAATTTAATTCATCATAGGCATCTTAATTGCTTGTTTTTCTATGTTTCTAAAGTTGTTTAAAATAGGCATAGCCTACGTTTATCAAAGTTTGGGTTGAATATTCCATCTGCTTCAAACTTGACACAAAATAATCCTTCAATTGAGACTTAAGTGGTATCATAAGATTTTGGTTTCATATAGAAACAAACCGGAACTTGGATTTATTATGTCGATGAAAGTCCTATTCTTTTTCTTATTGTTAAACAATTAAGATACTTATCTATTTCTAGCTGGTTTATATGCTTCCTCGTGAGAGTTGAATTTGGGAAAATAAAAGCGAGGAAACTCAATGAAAAGAGTTCTTGCATCTTGGTAATATCATCTTTGGGTCAATTGAGATCATCTATTCCATTTAGTGTTTCATTATATACTCATGTTAGGTCAATTGAGATTATTATATTCCATTTGAAATCCGCTACAATCACTCAAAAATTAGCTTAAAATAAGAGATTAAGTATTTGAAATCTATTGTATAATGAGCTCATCCAAACAAGTTCAATGAAATTGTTATTATGGATTTGGAATCCATAGCCTCAAATCCATCAATACATATGAAGCTTAAGGGTTTTTGTTATTTTGAAAGATAACTGGAATTTTCTTTTGTAATTAGGCTAAATTTCACTAGTAGTTTTGGTAATTTGCTCTAACGTCAAACTAATTTTTCAAAATCGTGGATAAAGTCAAACTAATTTACCGCAATACGTGATAAATGGTTGTGGTTCATATTTGACTTTCTATCACATCTATCGTGTATAGAGAGAATTGTTATGTACTTATGTTGAAAGCGACATTTATATCTTTTAATTATAATTATTAAAAGAAGTTACTCACGGCACTTGTAAGAGTGGAGATATGATAACTAAATTAGAAATATAAACATCTTTTGAGTGACTCGAGGTCGTGAAATTATTTTATAACAGGAAATTGGACCTTGTCCATGTGACTGTAGGAAAATCAATGCACTAAAAGCAGGCGTAAGATATTATATGTATCTATCGTCCTATTCCATATCGTCGAACGAATAATTAAGTTCCCGGAGGTCTAAGGGCTTAATATTCATGAAGATTCTCATGTCACATTATAAATATTATTAGTCTTCATTCTTAATATACACATAACTTATTGGGATAGTTACAAAAACAATCCTTTTTTGACCTAATTATTAGAAAAAACCCATCTTTCAAAATTACAAATACCCCCTTAAGATTTTACAAACATCCTATCGAGGTTTGCATTTTCTTAACAAATATCTCCCTGTTGAGGGTGCAATTTATAGAGTAAAAACAAATATTAAGAGGGTATTTGTAATTTCAAAAGATAATTGGGCATTTTTTTTATTAAACCTTAAGGGTGTTTTTTGTAACTAACCTTAATTTTTTATGTGCTTAATGATTCCAGGTTTTTGACTAGTACTTGTTAGGGCGATTTTATTTGTGATCGCCTAAAATAATTTCCTAAAATATAAAGATTGGTTTTTTGATTTGTTTTGCCTTTCTAGACTCATGATATAATTAGGACTTTTTAGATAAGGGAAGAAATCATATTGATATGGTATTGATATATTAGGATTTTTGGATAGTTATCTTATTTCCTAACATAAGTGATTTACTTGTCATATATTTGTATATATCTTCTTTCCTTGTGTATTAGGTCTCTTGAAGGGTTTGGACGGCTATATAAAGGGAAGAGGACGTCCATAATACTAACACAAGAAATATACCAGAGTTACAAGAATCTTGAGAGAGTTAAGAGTCATACAAGCACAAGGAGTCTCACTGCCCTGGATGCGATCTCGAATGTGACTACATCTGAGATCACATTCAGCCCTGCAGTTGTGTTTGTTAGCTTTTCATCCATTGTTTTTAGTATTGTGATTAACAAAGTCCACACATGTCTATTGTTGGATGAGTTGAATTACATAGATCAGATATACTCTAGATAGGAGTTTTTCGTTGAGTTTCTACTAGTTGGATTTTAGTATTTTTGTATACGGAATCAAACTATTTTTACTAGTGAAAAGTTTTGCCATATTGGCTCGTCTACAAGCTTGTTGGCTTGTAGACAATTTTTATTTCGTGTGTCTCTTTATTGTTTTCAAAATTCCGCTGCATGTGATTGTGAATGTGACCACATCTGCAATCACATCCTTACTCTGCAAAATTTTTGGTAAATATCCGTGCTATAATTCTTTCAATTGGCATCTAGAGCCTACACTTGACGACACTAAGTGTTGATCCTGAGTGTTTGTTAGCATGGATACTCAAAATAACCCCACTTTTCGTCCCCCCATTCTTGATGGCTCCAATTATTCTATTTGGAAAGTGAAAGTTCGGGTCTACATCAAATCAATTAATGAAAGGGCCTAGCGTACAATCCTTACTAGGTGGTCACCACCAAAACTCATCGATATTGATGGTGACTACAAAGACAAAGGAGAAATTGATTGGACTAATGATGAATTAATTCTGTCCAATTACAATTCTAAGGCATTGATGGCAATCTTTGGTACTATGGATCAAAATATGTTCAAAATCATTGCTAATTTTACTGTGGCCAAAGATGCATAGGATACTCTGCAAAGTCATTGTGAGGGATCTGCGAGTGTGCGAAAAACCAAACTTAGGTTGCTCACCAATAGGTTTGAAAACCTGAGAATGCGTGAGGATGAGAATATCACCACTTACAATGCCAAACTGTGTGATATAGCCAATGAAGCTCAAGCCCTAGGTGAACCCATCTCCAATGAGAATCTTGTGAGCAAAATGTTGAGATCTTTCCCGATTAGGTATAATATCAAAGTTTCATCCATAGAAGAAGCCCATGATGTGTCCACTTTAAGTCTCGAAAGACTTGCTGGCATTCTTCAAACCTATGAGATGAACATGGCTCAACAAATGGAGAGTTTGGGTCACAAAGTTGCTTTTCAAATTGAGTCTCCTTTTCAACTTGAGTCTAAAGTTACCAATGATTTTACTGATCATACCAATGAAGAATCTGATCTAGGAGATGACCCTATGGCCATGTACTCGAAAAAGTTTGATAGGGTTCTTAAACTCAAAAGTCAAAAAAAGTCTCAAAATTTCACAAAGCCGTTTAAGTCTGAGTCAAGCAAGTTTCCTCAAAAGAACACCTTTGACAAGAATCAAGAACGTTTTTCTGGTGAGAAATCGAACAAGTCTGACACTAAAACTCTTGACTCCATTAGGTGTAGGGCTTGTCTTGGGTATGGTCACTATCTTTGATGTGCTAATACTCTTATGAAAATGGGAATGTGCCTGATGTGACTTTGAGTGATAAATTAATCGGCATGAGAGAGAAATGAACAGGGAAGAACCCAAGGTTATGACCACCCTGGTGAAAGATCGAATGTCTCTCCAAATAAATCCTTCAGGTGTTGCCAGAGGTGTGACCCGAGATGTGATCACACCCTCCCTAATCACATCTGAGGTCACATCTGAAGATCAGGATCTCTTATCTGACTCTAACCTTTTTTGTTTCAATTCTACCTCTGCTCCTGACGATGTTGAACAGGATGATGAATCTGATGGTGAAAGTTTGGAAGACACGTACGCGAGTCTATATCAGGATTGGCTGAAGAGGATTAAAGTGAATGAAATAATGAAGAAGGAGAATGATCGACTCAAGAAGGAGAATGATGATCAAAGGGAAGTGATTACTAGGTTAGAAGTCTCTCTTACCAAGAAAGAACTGGAGTTCGAAAAGGTAAATTCTAAACTGGAAGAATCTCTTGAAAGCATGAAAAAGTTTAATTCTGGGAAAGCTAAACTGGATGATATTCTTTCCATGAGTAGTGATGATAAAGCTGGCCTTGGTTATAAAACTCCGGTTTTTGTTAAAGCAAAAGAACAAGGAGAATCCTCGGATTCCTCCAACAATAAAAGGAATTTTTCCCAGAAATCTAAACCACGTAAGTGCCACTTTATTTGTCACTATTGTCATGCTCCTGGAGATATTAAACCATTTTGTTATAAACTGAAATCGGATTTAAGGTCTGGACGTCAGATGTCACCACAGATGTTACGACATTCTCGTAAACATTCTTCAAAATCTGTCTGGATTAAAAAATCTGATGTTAAATGTCATGTTATCTATACTTCCTTGAGGTCTAACATTGCAGGATCTTGGTACTTCGATAGTGGATGCTCACGACATATGACAGGTACCTTGGAGTATTTAACTGACTATGAAGTTTACAATGGTGGCAATATTACCTACGGAGGTGGAGCCAAAGGGAAGATTGTTGGGAAAGGGACGTTGAACGTTGAAGGACTACCCAAGATTCGAAATATGCTTCATGTAGTTGGTCTTTATGCTAATCTCATCAGCATAAGTCAACTATGTGATGATAATCTTTACGTAAAGTTCAACAAAAATTCTTGTGAAGTGTTTGATGAAGCTGACAAGTGTATCCTTACTGGCTTGAGGTCGTCTGACAACTACTATCAGTATTGTAATGAACAACTATGTCATAGGGCACACAATAATGACACTGATTTGTGGCATCAAAAATTAGGTCACGTTAGTCATAAAAAGCTAATGGAACTTGTAAAATTTAAAGCTGCTATTGGTTTGCCTAAACTATCTACGAAAAGTGTCAGTGTGTGTGAAAGTTGTCAAAGGGGTAAACAAAAGAGAGTGTCGCATCAAATGACATCACATTTCCACACCACTAGATGTCTGGAGTTAGTTCATATGGATCTCATGGGTCCTATTGAGGGTGAGAGTGTGGGTGGTAGGAAGTACTCTTATGTGATTGTCGATGATTTTTCACGTTATACGTGGACTTACTTTCTACGTGAAAAATCTGAAACTTTTGATTTCTTTAGAAGCTGGCATAAAAAAGTTTGTAACTTGTATAATTTAACTGTTGCCAGAATTAGATCGGACCAGGGTAAAGAATTTGAGAATTCTTCTTTCTCGATCTTCTGTGATAGAAAGGGGATCCCTCATGAATTTTCCACACCTAAAACTCCACAACAAAATGGAGTGGCAGAAAGGAAAAATCGTACATTGCAAGAGATAGCCCGTGTCATGCTTAGTTCTAAAAAACTCTCGAAAAGGTTTTGGGTGAAAGCTCTAAATCTTTGCGCTTGCCATATAGCTAATCGTGTATATTTGAGGCCTGGATGTTCTATGACCCCGTATGAAATACTTATGGGAAAGAAACCTAACCTCAAATATTTTCATGTCTTTGGGTGTGTGTGCTATGTCCTTAATGATCGTGATAATCTTGGTAAATTCGATTCCAAAAGTGACAAGTGTCTTTTTCTAGGCTACACTTCGAATAGTCATGCCTATCGAGCTTATAATCTTCGTACTAAGACAATCATTGAGTCTGTAAATATTGTCTTCGATGATCTCTCAGATATTGCAGGTAAGAGTGAAGAAGACGATGTTGTGGATCTGCTCGAATTTGTTGAGACTGCCCCAGCGAAGGATGTAGGCATAAATGTGACGGAGAATGCGACTGAAGTCCCATCCACAACTGTCTTAAATGCAGAACCAAATGTGACGGCATCTGAGCCCACATCCGTGTCTGCTGCAGCTGAGTCAGACTCTGACTCTGACTTTGAACCTGTTGAAGAAACTAATAATCCAATCGTGGATCGTGGCGGTGACATACCTACAAGGATTCAAAAAAAATCACCCTACGTCTCAGATCATTGGTAACACTACTGATGGTATTAAGACAAGAGGGAAAGGTAGAGTGAACTATCGTGATATGTTAAGAATGGTTTGCTTGTATACTGATTGTACCAATGTGAGAACATGCTGTTTTGTGTCCAATTTTGAACATAAGAATGTTGTTGAAGCCCTCAAAGATGAATTTTGGATACATGCTATGCAAGAGGAACTAGATCAATTTGTCAAAAATGATGTATGGTTTTTAGTCCCTAGGCCAGAGGATGTTAATGTCATTGGAACAAAATGGATTTTTAAAAATAAAACAGATGAATCTGGCAAAATTGTTCGCAACAAAGCTCGATTAGTTGCTCAGGGGTACACGCAGGTTGAGGGGGTGGATTTCGATGAAACATTCGCTCCTGTAGCCCGTATTGAGTCCATACGTTTGTTGCTTGCAATTGCATGTTACTTGGGATTAACTCTTCACCAAATGGATGTCAAAAGTGCTTTCTTAAACGGATTTCTAGATGAAGAAGCTTTTGTTGAGCAACCTAAACCCTTTTAAGCCTAACCACGTGTATAAGCTTAAAAAGGCTCTCTATGGTCTCAAACAAGCCCCTAGAGCTTGGTACGGTAGGGTAACTGAGTATCTTCTTCAAATTGGTTTTAAACGTGGTGAAGTTGATAAAACCTTGTTCATTCAAAGAAAAAAACACGACATCATGATTGCTCAAATCTATGTCGATGACATTGTTTTTGGTTCCTCCTCTGATAAATTGTTAAAGGAATTTATTGCTTGCATGTCCTCCACTTTTGAAATGAGTATGGTAGGTGAGTTAAGTTATTTCCTGGGCTTGCAAATAAAACAATTAAAGGAAGGAATTTTTATCTCACAAAGCAAGTATGCTAAGAATCTTGTGAAAAAATTCGAGCTTGAAAATGCCTCTCACTTGAAGACTCCCATGGGGTCGAGTCAAAAGTTGAGTAAAGATGATGTGGCTGAAAGTGTTGACCACACCTTGTATAGAAGCATGATAGGGAGTTTGTTGTACTTAACTGCCAGTCGTCCTGATATTATGTTCAGTGTTTGTCTTTGTGCTCGTTATCAATATGACCCCAAAGTTACTCATTTAAAAGCTTTAAAACGTATTATTCGATACGTAGGGGGCACAACTGATTTGGGAATTTGGTACACTAAAGACACTAACACTAATCTTGTGGGATTTAGTGATTCTGATTGGGCTGGAGATGTTGTTGATCGAAAAAAGTACAACTGGTGTGGATGTTTTTATTTAGGAAATAATTTGGTCTCATGGTATAGCAAAAAGCAAAATTGTGTATCTCTTTTGACTGCCGAATCAGAATATGTAGCAGTTGGGAGCTGTTGCACGCAACTTTTATGGATGAACCAAATGATTGAGGACTATGGTTTGCAAAGTGAAACACTGATTGTCTATTGTGATAATATGAGTGCGATTGATATTTCGAAAAATCATGTCCAACACTCTCGTACTAAACACATAGATATTAGACATCACTTTATTCGAGATTTAGTTGAGAAAAATATAATTCGAATTGAGTATATTGCTTATCAAAAATCAGCTTTGCGACATCTTCACCAAGGCTTTGGATTTTGAGAGATTCTCCAATCTAAGGAAGTCTCTCGGTTTGTGTGTTCTCTGAAATGTTACACGAGATATCACAGCATTACACATCACATCCGCTGTGACATCCAAATCTGCATCTCTTCTCCTCTCCTCTATTTTTTTTAGGCATCCCTGCATTGTAAGCCTTCATGCATATCTGCAAAAAGTGGATTGATGGTTCGAACTAGTCACATATATTATCTCCCTTGGAAAACTAGTGTGAGTAGATCTCTCCAATTCAAAAAATGATGATGATATTCTTTCCAGTAGCTGAGTTGTGAATAAAGTCTTGATCATGCTTGGAGGCCTTCTAGGAAAAAGCTACCAACCCATGGTGTGAAGCTATTCCTTGTGACCAATTTCTTCTAGCATATTGCTGTCCAAAAAGGCATGATCATGTGAAAAAGAGCTACCTTTGGCATTTGAGTGAAAGCTACCTGTTGGTTAACTCCCTCATGAGACTCGGAAAAAGTGAAGAAAACTCGAAAATTTTTATAAGCTGGGATTTTGGATTGCGATTCATTGAATCAGCTAGTACAAGTGTGACTCAAAATGGGACGACATTTGAACCTACATCCATTGCTGCAACACTTTCACCTCATGCGTGTTTTTATTTTTATTTTTGCTGCATTAGACATATTAGGTTTTGCATGTCCTGGTGATTTTGGATTCTTTGTTGAGATTTGGTTTCCATATATAATCCGAGGGTGATATTTTTCTCTTTCCAAAATCTTGAAAATCTTGATGGATATATTTTGTGGGTTGAACCGATTTGGAGAATCAGGGTAAATCTTATTTTTGATTTTATCACAAGTTGACATAATTGGAACACTTTGTGAACCAGAGTTTAAGATTAATTGGGATCCTGATTCTTTCCTTATTTTTTGATTTTTACCATGAGAAAATCTTTCCTAATTAAACTTTTTCCATTGTACTTTGATTTACCTGCCAAATTATGACTCTTTGCAATCACTATTTACTTGCAGGCACTTGAGTATTGTTCACCCACTTTCTCTCACATTTTTCGAAGCTTTTGTGTGGTTGAAATTTTTTTTCAGGCTCTTCGGTCATCTTCCTCACCATGGCAAGGTTTGTTTCATCTATCAAGAACCTTTTTGGCAGCCCCAGTAAATCATCTTCTTCCTCACACAATTCTGAAAGTCCAAAGTCTGAGAAATCTATGGAAGCGAGTACTGTTGCAGATGCTGTCAGAGATGGAACCCCATCTGACACTGCATCTCCTTCTGCCCAGAATCCGTCTTCTTCTCCAATTCAGGAGAGTCCTTTACCACCAGAGGCCGTTGCAACACCATCCTCCACCCCCACAGAGGTAAGCGCAGAAACCATTACTCCTCCATCGCCAAAAATCACTGCACCCGACTTTGTTCAAGATGCTCTTGCATCTGTGCCTGAAGATGTCCCTGCATCTGGGACTACATCTCCCACTGCTCCAACCAAGGAACCAGGTTTGGAATCTTCTATCCCTGAGCACTCATCCCCTCCAAGTTCCACTCCTACTGCCATAATCCCAGTTCCTGTTCAAGACGAGGCCATTGCCACTGTTCTCCCCAGTGAGAAAAATAATGAAATTGACGTCGATAATCCTCCGGATTTTGAGTTCATTCGTATAGCTCATGGCCCTTTGAGAAACCCTAATGTACGCCGTTCGAAAAGGCTTCGTGGTTACTCTCCAGAGGACTTCGAAGATTCCGATTCTACTCCTGATATTTCTCCAAAGAAGCAAAAGACCACTGTTGAGGGTACTTCGAAGACAGGGGAAGATGAATTGCCTATTCCTTTTGTCCCTTTTAGTGATTCCGAGGACAATGTGAACCAATTTGTTATTCAGCCCAGAGAACGAGTGCAACCCGAGTCCAAAGATAGTGATGATGATGTGCCTTTGGCACAAATGGTTGAGAAGGTCAAAAAGGGCAAAGGTGTGGCCAAGGATGTGACCACATCTAAGCCAACACCCGCTGCAGCTGAGTCAAGTTCTGAGTTCGATGACTCAAGTGATGAGGATTTCGATGCCTCAAAAGAACCAGATCCTGAGATTGATCTTGAAGCCATGGTAGATGAAGTAGGTGATGAACCGATTCTTTGAAAGAACGAAAAGAGGCTGCTGTTGCAGATGTCGAGGAAGATGTGATGTCATCCGACGACACATCTGATTCTGAGTTTGATCTTGAGAAGGCTCACTCTGAGCAATTTTACACAACCTCTGCAGCATCCAGGTTTCATGCTTTACTTTCCCGTTCTTTTATTGATGAGAAAAATCGAGATTATGAGCACTTTGAGAAGTATAACTTGCATCGATTTTTTGAAGAACGAAATCTGTTAACCACAATCGACACTGCTCTACCTTATATTGACTCTGTGGTCTGTGAATGTTATGCTAATTTGTCTACTCGTATTGCTGTTCGTCGTTCTCCTAAGTTTGGGAAAGTGTTTGTTCGCAATAAGATATATGAGTTCAGTCCCTCGATCATCAACCGATTCTTTGACATGCCTGATTTTGAGGAAAGTGAGGTGCCCTCCGATTACAATGAAATGGCTCGTTTTCTCTCTGGTGGGCGTATGCAAGATTGGCCTGCCCATCCCAAAAAGCTTGTCTCCTCCCGTCTTACGTCCTTCTATGGGTTTTTGCACAAGATATGTTGTGCCAACTGGTCTCCTTCGAAGAATAACTCCATAGTTACAAGGACACATGCTCGAGTTCTATATCAAACTAGGAAAGGACTTCCATTCAATTTTGGGAAACTGGCTTTCGAGGAGGTCACGTTCTTTGCTATCAGTGAATCTAAAATCTGGTCCCTGCCATTCCCCAGTCTCATCTATAAAATCCTGGTATCCCAAGGATTTGAGCCAAAGTAGGGTGATCACTTCACAAATCAGCCAGGGGTCTTTCATGTGTCCAAACCACTGATAAGTCCTCAAAATCGCGTTGTTGATCTGCCTCTTGTCTATCCAGGAGATGCTCCGCCTGTTCCTACGACTCCGACCTCTGCTGCTTCTCCAGATGCTGCTACCCCTGTCCTAGGGTCTGTCCAGGATGTGGCCCCGGATGTGGTTCCGGATGTTGGCCACATTCCCGCTCCCATTTTTTCTTACATTCCCTCTGTCCCTGTTTCTCTTCTTTTCTTACGGGTTCATCTCGCTTTTCTTTGAGCAAATGCATTGCTCACTTCATCGCTCTCCGGCCTCAATGCAACATATCCTTGACTCTATTTCTGGCCAAAAAGGGGGAGAGAATACAGCTGGACCAAGCACTACTCAAGGGGGAGTATGCCAACTGAGAAACCCATGACTGATGCTCCAATTCCTGAAGATAATGCAGCTGCTGTTACACCATTGGCTGGACAGAATGAAGGCAATGAAGGCCTTCAGTTTGATTTTGAAAGACAAATGGACACGAATGTGTCTACTGATGAACTTTATAATATTTGATCTGGGATGTACTAAGACTACTCTTTGCTAGGTTTACTTGTTTTGTTTGTTGATAACTTGATAAACTCTCGTTTGTTAATTTTTGCTGCAGTTATAAATGTGACCTGAAATATGATCGCATCTGTTTCAGTATTTTTACTCAGCATGATATTTAGGGGGAGTTTGCTTGGTTTGTGCTTGATATGTGTTTTGTCCAGAAAGGCAAAAAGGGGGAGATTGTTAGGGCGATTTTATTTGTGATCGCCTAAAATAATTTCCTAAAATATAAAGATTGGTTTTTTGATTTGTTTTGCCTTCCTAGACTCATGATATAATTAGGACTTTTTAGATAAGGGAAGAAATCATATTGATATGGTATTGATATATTAAGATTCTTGGATAGTTATCTTGTTTCCTAACATAAGTGATTTACTTGTCATTTATTTGTATATATCTTCTTTCCTTGTGTATTAGGTCTCTTGAAGGGTTTGGACGGCTATATAAAGGGAAGATGACGTCCATAATACTAACACAAGAAATATACCAGAGTTACAAGAATCTTGAGAGAGTTAAGAGTCATACAAGCACAAGGAGTCTCACTGCCCTGAATGCGATCTCGAATGTGACTACATCTGAGATCACATTCACCCTGCAGTTGTGTTTGTTAGCTTTTCATCCATTGTTTTTAGTATTGTGATTAACAAAGTCCACACATGTCTATTGTTGGATGAGTTGAATTACATAGATCAGATATACTCTAGATAGGAGTTTTCCGTTGAGTTTCTACTAGTCGGATTTTAGTATTTTTGTATACGGAATCAAACTATTTTTACTAGTGGAAAGTTTTGCCATATTGGCTCATCTACAAGCTTGTTGGCTTGTAGACAATTTTTATATCGTGTGTCTCTTTATTGTTTTCAAAATTCCGCTGTATGTGATTGTGAATGTGACCACATCTGCAATCACATCCTTACTCTGCAAAATTTTTGGTAAATATCCATGCTATAATTCTTTCAGTACTAATTTGCTCTGGAAAAAAAACTTAGCACTAGAGGGTCTTTATGAGGGTAAATTGCCAAAGTGAGGCAAAACTTAAGGAAAATTGATGAAATAGGTGGTTTTGTGAGGGATCTGGTAAATTGCTTGTCGGCACAATAGACAAATGCGCCTAAGCAATAGTTGGCGCATTACTTGCCAAAAATAGTTTTTTTATATTTTGAGTGGCTGGTGCATTTGTGTACTGCGCCGACCTTTTCTATATATATAAAAAATAAATAATGGCCAAGCGCAATAGGAATATGCGTCTGGCATGGAAAAAATGGACTGCCACACTGAAAAGTAGTCAATGCTGCAGACGTCAGGGGTGGCGAACACCCCAAGTGCGCCAACAGTTCAATTTATTTATTTTTTTTTCAAAAAAACTGTTCCCTAAATCCCCATCTATAAATACCTCCCTCCACACACACACACACACACAAATACACACACTTTGCTACCCTTAGGACCCCCCAACACACTTGCTTCAGACACACACGAGGCAAACACACAAAATTCCCCCATCACACAAACACACATTTTCGGCGACAACAGTTTTCGGCGACAGTGGTTTCCGGCAGAAGTTTGCCAGCAGTTTAGGTTGGCGGCAGTAAGCGGCGACAATTTTCGGCGACAACAGAATTTTTCGAATATGTCTTAACTGTTTTATATTAATTTTTATTTCATAATATGTTGTATGTTAATTTTTTACTGAGTCTGTTGTATGTTAATTTCATCATAATATGTTGTGTGTGTTAATTTCATTTAAAGAATATATTGTAGCTGTAACTTTTTTGTATGTGTTAATATTTAGTAGACACTGTAACACATATTTTTTTGTTGTATTTCCTACTTTTGAAAATTTTCATACTCATATTATTTATTAGTATAATACTAGTCGAATTAAATAATAATACACAAATAATTATTCGTGTATAAATAATACCGATATATATAACTGTATACTATATAAATAATAATCGGATATTATAAAATAATACCCGTACATATATAAATCAATAAATAAAAATATGAATAAACGTATTTAATAATTCCCGAATTTAATATATCGATCGGATATATATATGTATATATATATGTATATCGACTATATATATAATTATTATATTTGTTATATTATTTTATATTATGAATTTTATTATAAATTCTTTAACTGTATAATCATTATGATATATAGGCAATGTCAAACATGATCACCATAATCGTATACTTTGGATGGCAAATTGTCCAAACTGGCTATGAAGCTAGATATGACCGTAATGCAATTGGTGCTAGGAGGATTTCTCTTAGAACTGAATCTTTCGAAATTGACTGAAATATTAATTTCAATGATGGGGGTTGATGTAAGTCAATCAAAGTTGAAAGTTTTGGCTAAATATTATTTTATCAATATGTGTGGAATTGTTTCAATTACAAATGATGAAAATTTATGGTCTTTTCTAGATCCATCGGTTGGGATTGAGTTTTCTGATCTGTTTGTCGATTTAGAGCCCGTAATTCAGAATGTTGATATGAATACCTCAGAATATGACTATTATCAGTATGCTTTGAGTTTCTTAGAGGAGATAGGGTTTCTGACCTTTCTGCAGTTCCACAAGTTGTCGAAATCATTCCATTGAAACAAATGCACACACATGTTGGTGGATCTAGTAATGAAAATACCGACGTAGAAGATATATTTCGGGGAGATGAACATTCAAGTTCTGAACCGGACTAAAGTGTTTGATAAATAGTTTTATCATGATTTTGATGATTTTGTTTTTATAACAAAACAATACTTTTAAAGGTTGTCCAAATACTCCTAAATGATTTAAAATGGTTTTAATAATTTCCGGAGTATTTCCTCAAGTTTATTTTCGACAAAATTGGATAACACATTTAATTATTTTGTGTCAATGGGTTTTTACATTGAAACTATGTTTCTAAATGTTGTCCTAATACTCCCGATTGGTCTAAAATATTTTTACTATTTCTCGGAGTATTTATTGGAGTTTATATCGGACAACACTTTTGATGATTTTGTGTTAATGTGTTATTTCATCAAAACTATATTTCTAATGTTGTCCTAAATACTCCCGATCGGTTTAAAATATTTTTACGAATTTTTTGGAGTATATCTTGAGGTTTATTTTCGACAAAAAATCGGATAACATGTCATTTAAGAGGTCGACCGGTCGACCAAAGAGGCGACCGGTACCTGGGAACAAGTTTCGCGAAACAGAAACTTTAGACTCCTAAAAAATGGTCAGGGTGACCGGTCACGTGTGGAGGGCGACCGTCGCACCACCTAGGCGACCCCGACCCCCTGGACCGGTCACCCCGTGTAATTTTTGCTGCGTTCTTTTCTAATCTTATTTGTGCGCGACCGGTCGCCCTCTATTTGACAGCAAAAATCTGACCGTTTGACAGCAGACAACTTTCCCTTAATTTGTGGGATGAATTTCTAACAGCTATTTTCTTCAATTGTCTTGCAATTTTTTACAGAATTCATGTCCCCAAGAGGAGCCTATCATGTACAAGACATCTTCTATAAATAGAGGAACAATTGAAGCAACACAACATGAGAGAAAACTACAACACAACAAGATACACTCAAGAATACACTTGTTATTACATTGTCTTATTTCTTGTTGTAATTGGCCTAACTATTCACTTTCACATTCTTGAGGTCTAGGCTATTCTTGATTACACTTGCACTCTATTGTATTATCAATTATCGAGTTGTAATCTTGAATTTGGGTAATCATTCAACACAATATATCCTTGTGAGTGTTCTTGTGGTAAGAACATACTTGGGTGATCTAGGTGTTAGGTGTAAGAAGATTGTGGTAATCTTCTTGTTGAGGTGTTGAAGAAATTGGTATTCTTCAAGGTTGAAGATTGTGGTAATCTTCACAAGGTGCCGTTGGAGATTGTGGTAATCTTCAAGTGAGATTGTGGTAATCTCAAAGGTGGTGTTGAAGAAGAGTGTGGTGCTCTTCAAGGTGTTGTTGTAAGTTGGTGTTGTATTAATTTTTGGTAAATTAATAAAATATTTTTTCTTTTTGAAATCCATCCCGGATATACTGGGGTGGTAGAGGATTAGGCCCTAGGTGGGTTGAACCTCTTTAAATCGACGTGTGTTGTTTACATTCCGCACCTTATTATTGTCTTGGCTTGTTTTGTTCGAAAAAGAGGGCGAAATCGAAAAGATGGAGATAATCTATTCACCCCCTCTAGATTATCGTAGCCGCTTGGACTTACAAGTGGTATCAGAGCCAAACTCTTTGGCAAGCTCGTTTCACATTGCGAGTGAAGAGAAACGATCGTCGGCTACGAACGAAGCTCATCTATCCGGCGCCTCCACCACCAAGCCACCACTATTTGATTCCAAAAATTTTACATTTTGGAAAGAAAGAATGGAATGCTATTTACAAAGTTGCGGGTTTGATATTTGGAACACCGTCATCAATGGAGAATCCATTCCGACGAAGGACACACCACACACCTCCAAAGGCTTCAAAGAGCTCAACGATGAAGAAAAGAAAATCATCTCCTTAAATGGTAAAGCTCTTAATATTTTACATTGTTCACTTACCACTTTGGAATTTGATCATGTTGTAGGAATTCGATCGGCACATGAAGTATGGCAAAAATTAGAAGCCATCTATGGAGTATTTGCAAATGATAGGAGCAACTCAAAAGCATCTACTTCTCAAATGGATACAACATCAAATCCAACCATATGGGATGAGCCTCTTACAACTTCCGATGATGAAGTCGAAAAATGTTTTATGGGCATCGAAGAAGAAAACGAGGTATGTCTTAAACCCTCTACTTCTTATGGTATTGTCATACAAAATGATTATAGTGATTTGCAAAATGATTATGATGAACTTCAAAATGAATTCCAAAGCTTACTCGTTAAATACAAAAATTTGAAAAAGGAATTCAATGTTTTAAAAAAGATAAGGATAGTTTATTTACCTCCTATGAATCACTATCATGTGCTCACACCACCACACTTGACAAGGTTAGAAACCTTGAAAAAGAAAATAGTACTCTTGTTGAGGATATTAATTTCATGAAAAAGGATTTATCTAAATCCGACTTGAGTCTGGATGAAATTGTTGATTGTTGTGATAATTCAAACTAGAACTTGATCATAAGCTTAATGTTGTCAATCATATGAAAAAGAATCAAGTCTCTAAGCATGTTGGTCATTATGCTCCTAGAATTATTACATGCTTCTATTGTGGTAAAAAGGTCATACGGCTAATACTTGTCGGGCTAGAAATAGCTCTAATCATTATTGGAGACCTAAAAGTCTCAAAGCTAATCCTAAAGGACCCAAACACTTGAGGGTACCACAAAATAATGTCATATTAGGTACCCGTGAAATAATGATCGAAGAAAATTCATACCGCCAAGAAGGCATCAAATGACCGTTTCATTTGATCAAAGAAGGAGAAACTATTCTCAACAAAGCCAATTTCCAAGAAGAGGGTATAATCAAAAATGGGAAGAACACAATCCTTGGAAATGGCAAAGACATCATCAACAAGATGATTTTCAAAGAAGAAGAGACTTTCAACAATGGGAAAACAATAAACCTTGGAAATGGAGCAATCAAAGAAGTCATCATCAACAAAGTGACTTCTCAAGGGGAAGATATCATCAACAATGGGAACGACACAACCCATGGAAATGGCGTAATTGGTAACCCGTATCTCCCTAGTTAATTACGTATTGTATTTTATTATTATGCATGCTTTTTTTTGTGTCTTTATTACAACATGAGTTTTCAAGTATTATTCTTTTTTAAATTAAGGTCTTCAATATATATGTGTGTTTTTAAAATTCTTTGAAAAGAAGACCTTATATGATGTTTTTAAAACTCTTTTGCATTTTTGTAGACTAAAGTGTGTTATCATATCTTATGGATTTTTATGGCATGAGCTTACTTGTGATATCTCTTAGCCTACTCTTTTATCATTATGATTTGTGCTAGATTTGTTTTAAGAATTGTGTAGGATATACATATTTTCACAAATGGCCATTTACGTCATTATTTGAAAGGCATAAATTATCGAGGTACATTTACTTGTGTTATTCTTACTCTTATAGACTCGATATATGTATTGCCATGTGTCTATGTGCTTGTTTTTCATAGTATTTCATACAAGTGCCATTAAGAGGATTTTTAGATTTTTTGAAAGGCACTATTCGATATTTGATTGCACTTATTTGCTTTGTCAACTCTTGTTCAAATACTTTTCTTAAATGAGGTCTCAACTATATGCTATCGGATTTTCAAATTTCAAAAGAGACATTTTGTATCTTTCTTAAGCTTATTTGAACTTGC
This sequence comes from Rehmannia glutinosa, assembly GCA_016081115.2. NCBI lineage: Eukaryota > Viridiplantae > Streptophyta > Magnoliopsida > Lamiales > Orobanchaceae > Rehmannia > Rehmannia glutinosa. Next base: position 56,131,233 of record CM071935.1, read on the forward strand.
ATGATTTATTAGACTCTTGATGATATTCTAAATTCATAGTATGTGTTTCTTGCTTCATGGTCTATATATATAGTATCTATTTCTACTATGCTCTTATGCAAGATATTTTGTGATTGATGATTGAGGCATGTTTTTACACTTGGGCTATTTTTTCTTGCTTATATAAGCGATGCCGGTAATGAGTTTGTTAAGTTGTGTAGATGAGAAATGAAGTACTCCAAATATTAGTTACCTCAAAATATTTGGATGTAAATGTTCTATCATGAACACCTTAGATCAATTGGATGCCCTATGATGATAGTAATGAAGAAGGCAAAAAGGGTATTCCGGAACAAACTCGATGACCAAGGCAACATTGGTCGAACTAAGGCGAGGTTAGTAGCTCGAAGGTATTTTCAAGAAGAAGGTAATTGATTTTGATGTAACATTTGCACTCATAGCACACTTAGTAGCTATTTGCATTTTACTTTCCCATTCTTGTTTTAAGAAAATTTCAAGCTTTACCAAATGGATGTTTGTTAAATCCAATTTTCTCAATGGTTTTATTCAAGAAGAAGTCTATGTAAAACAACCTCCGGGGTTTAAAATTTTTCTAGGCCAAATGATTTTTATAAAAGGCCTTGTATGGTTCAAAACAAGTACCCCATGTATGGTATGATAGACTTAGCTATTTTTGCTAAATGATTTTACAAGAGGTAAAGTTGATACTACTCTCTTTGTTTTTAAAAAAGGGCAAGATTGTTTACTTGTGCAAATTTATGTTGTTAATACTTTTGGTGCTACTAATGAATATTTGTGCAAGATATTTTTCTAAGTCAATGCAAGGAGAACCTAAGATGATTATGATGAGGGGAGCTCAAATTTGATTATTGGAATTCAAGTACAACAATGCCAAGAAGGTGATTATATTCCACACGCAAAAGAAGAAGCGAGGCATTGAAGAAGAAAGAACTATTTCAACCTATATGGCTACAAATGCGAAAATTGACAAAAGGTTGAAGTAGGCATATTGATTGACAAACAAATTCGAGGTATGTTTTCTTGTATTATTGCTATAGACTCGACATTACATATGCCTTATGTCTATATGCTTGACTTCAAAAACTATCCCAACGAATCTCATTAAAGTGCCGTTAAAAGAAATTTTCAAATATTTGAAAGGCACTTCTTTTTTTGACTTGATGTATCCAAAGCTTTAAAACGTTCTTATTTTTCGGGATTACAAGTCCGGTGAAAATTATTCAAAATATAGTTCGTCATAATCGAACTAAACATATTGAGATTCGAAAAACTTTCTAAGGGATTGCGTTTTTAACAAATACTTGAGATGCGTTTAAATCCCGTCTCAAAGTTAACTCGCGAAAATTTGTTCATTTACCGCTGAGTATTTTATCTCATTTCGAGCTTGATTATGACATAATGTATATTGAATGAGGTCTACGTTTGCATTTTGCACGTTTTTAAAACTTAGGGGCGAAAAATCGGATTTTTGGATCAAACTTCGGATTTTTCAAACAGAACCAAAACAGTGGGCTGCCAGGGCAGGGGCCGACCGGTTGCCCACAAGCTCGACCGGTCGCCCATGCCCTGGACCGGTCGCCCTTGGAGAGTTTTTGGTTAAAATTGTTCCTGTTTCCAGACTTTGGCATTTTGGCCCTTTCAACTCTATTTTCGTCCCCTTTGACATTTTCACACACAATTCACTTCAAATGTGTTTTGTTGCATAAATTATATATTTTGGGGATTGTCTAGCTCGATTATCATCATCATTCCTCATCTTTACCGATTGAATGGTAAGAATTTCACTCTCTTTAGCTCAATTGGGTTGAACCCTTGAGTTTGTGGCTTATATGTATTTTTCTTGATGAAATTCATATATTTTTGTGATGAGCTTATTGATTGTTGATGAATGATATTTGCTAAATTGTATTTGGTGATGAAAAACTTGGCATAATTACATTTGCAAGGGCTATATATATCATTTTCTAATTTTGACGCCCGCTTGAAGTGTTTGATAAAATGTTTCAATGAAAAATTCATCACTTACATGTTTCTCGTGTTTTCAAAAGTCTTATATATTTATAGAGATCATGTTTTGCTTATCAAATGAGTTTTCATAAGCTTCTTCAAGTCGTATGATTCGATTTTTACCTCCATATTTGGTTTATAAGCTTCAATGTTCAAATAGCTCGATACATCGATTTTGTTGCGCACTTTGATATGATATACATGTATTTATCGTGCTAACATTCTTTTTGATGATTCCAAAGGGGGAGAAACAGGGTATAAGCTCTTTAGCTCAAAGAAGCTAAGATAAGCTTAACGAAAAGAAGCTATAAGCTATGGCTTCATATAGCCATAAGTTGTGGATCATATTTAGTCCATTTGGTGCATTATGGTTATGTATGAATCATGGTCCATTGGTTGTAGTATGGACTTATATACGGTTCTAATGATGTCTCTTTGACAGGGGGAGCTTTTAAGTTGTTGATATCGAAAAACTAAGATTTTAGCTTATGTTGAAGTTGCTTCTATATTACTCTTGTTGTGCATATTGATAGGGGGAGCATTTGCTATATGTGTTTGAATATCTCTACTCCCATCCTTGTATTTATATTGCGCGGAATGTTGTCGCTCTCAATGGATATTTCTTTTTAACCGGTAAAATTGCTTTGTTTCAAAATCAACCTCGTTAAAATTGTTTTGGTTTGTAATCATCAAAAAAGGGGAGATTGTTTGATAAATGGTTTTATCATGATTTTGATGATTTTGTTTTTATACCAAAACAATACTTTTAAAGGTTGTCCAAATACTCCTAAATGATTTAAAATAGTTTTAATAATTTCCGGAGTATTTCCTCAAGTTTATTTTCGACAAAATTGGATAACACATTTAATGATTTTGTGTCAATGGGTTTTTACATTGAAACTATGTTTCTAAATGTTGTCCTAATACTCCCGATTGATCTAAAATATTTTTACTATTTTTCAGAGTATTTATTGGAGTTTATATTGGACAACACTTTTGATGATTTTGTGTTAATGTGTTATTTCAACAAAACTATATTTCTAATGTTGTCCTAAATACTCCCGATCAGTTTAAAATATTTTTACGAATTTTTTGGAGTATTTCTTGAGGTTTATTTTCGACAAAAATCGGACAACATGTCATTTAGGAGGTCGGCCAGGTTGACCAAAGAGGCGACAAATACACAGGAACAAGTTTCGCGAAAAAAACTTGGACTCTAAAAATGGTCAGGATGACCGGTCACCGTGGAGGGCGACCGGTCGACCCCCCCTTGGACCGGTAACCCCATGTAATTTTTGCTGCGTTCTTTTCTAATCTTATTTGTGCGCGACCGGTCGCCCTCTATTTGATAGCAAAAATCTGACCGTTTGACAGCAGACAACTTTCCCTTAATTTGTGGGATGGATTTCTAACAGCTCTTTTCTTCAATTGTCTTGCAATTGTTTACAGAATTCATGTCCCCAAGAGGAGCCTATCATGTACAAGACATCTTCTATAAATAGAGGAACAATTGAAGCAACACAACATGAGAGAAAACTACAACACAACAAGATACACTCAAGAATACACTTGTTCTTACACTGTCTTATTTCTTGTTGTAATTGGCCTAGCTATTCACTTTCACATTCTTGAGGTCTAGGCTATTCTTGATTACACTTGCACTCTATTGTATTATCAATTATCGAGTTGTAATCTTGAATTTGGGTAATCATTCAACACAAGATATCCTTGTGAGTGTTCTTGTGGTAAAAACATACTTGGGTGATCTAGGTGTTAGGTGTAAGAAGATTGTGGTAATCTTCTTGTTGAGGTGTTGAAGAAATTGGTATTCTTCAAGGTTGAAGATTGTGGTAATCTTCACAAGGTGCCGTTGGAGATTGTGGTAATCTTCAAGTGAGATTGTGGTAATCTCAAAGGTGGTGTTGAAGAAGAGTGTGGTGCTCTTCAAGGTGTTGTATTAATTTTTGGTAAATTAATAAAATCTTTTTTCTTTTTGAAATCCATCCCGGATATACTGGGGTGGTAGAGGATTAGGCCCTAGGTGGGTTGAACCTCTTTAAATCGACGTGTGTTGTTTACATTCCGCACCTTATTATTGTCTTGGCTTGTTTTGTTCGAAAAAGAGGCGAAATTGAAAAGATGGAGATAATCTATTCACCCCCTCTAGATTATCGTAGCCGCTGACTTACATAAAGTGTGTCCGATGAAGATCGATGTTGGAGCGGATGTTGCTATGAGGTGTATAACAATCAAAATGAGGCTCAACAACCCATTCGTTAGATGGCAAATAATCATAACATCACCGGTGGTAATTATGGGATTAACTCGGAATTCCATTCTTCGAATCAAGTTTCTCGGATGTATGCGGTGACTCTATTGCTATTCCTTCGTTTGTGCAATTCTATGATTTTGAGACTATGTCTTGAGTAAAAGGATGGTTTTTAAAGATACAAAACATGTGCAAAATGCGATTAAAGATTACTAGGTACGTTGGGTGAATGAGAATTTAAGGTTGTTGAAAGCACCTAAACTTTTTGGAAAGTTGTATGCAAACATAATCCCAAAACTTCGTAATGTCTAGTTTGTCTTCCCAACCGTGCAACTGGGTGGTTGAGAGCGAGTTTCAACAAAAAACTTTCACTTTGTGGAAGATCACCAAATATGGACCTCCTCACTTTCTTTGTTTAATGAATACTATTTCTGTGGATCATGCCAATTTAGATAGAAATTTTATTCTTGAAGGTTCTAATGGGGATGGTACAGTTTAATCAAAATTAAGGAAGATGCGGATATAGATACACACATCTTGCCACCATTCCGTGCGTATCATTAGGGACATGTTGGATGATGTGACGATAGAAATGCAAGGATTTATTCAAACTAAGTAATTTTAACTACATATTCAAATATATTAATTCATAATTGAATTTATCTCAGTGGATTTGTGAGCCATATGACCTAAATTCAGCAGATATAACAATGTTGGGACCACAATGTATTTTCGAGTTATGGAGGTCTCAGTGTCCTTTGATAAATTACGCTATCGTGCAGTTTCACCATCCACAGCGACTGCTGAGCAGTTGACATTAGCTAGAAATTCCCGATGTGCCCTCAGAATCACACACATCACTCCATGGTTTTACTCGTAAAGGGCGAGCTGGACGGGATTGGCCACAGATGTTAGATAAATATTTTTATCGTAATTTTGATGATTTTATTTAATTGATTTTTTCACCAAAATAATGCCCCTAAATATTGACCAAATACTCCTAATCGATTTAAATTATTTTTGCTAATTTTTCGGAGTATTTCTTGAAGTTTATTTTTGACAAAAATTGGACAACACTTCTGTTTCATGGTCAACCGGTCTACGTAGAGGGCAACCCATGCCTGAAAGTTTGATTTCTGAAATAGAAAAGAGACGGGTGAATCTTTCACTAGAGGTCGACCGGTGCCTGAAGAAACAAAAACTTGAAGCAAACTCTCTATCTCACAATTTGATGGGTTGGACCGGTCCAACAAGAGGCCGACTGGTCGAACCCTAGGTCGAACGATCGAGCCCCCTGGACCGGTCCATTTAGTGAATTTTCAAGTTATATTCGAATTTCTTTGATAGAGGTCAACCGGCCGACCTAAGGTTTTATCAGCAAACTATCCGTTGCGGAGCAACCAACTTTTCGTGATTTTGAGGGATTAATTTCTAACAACTATAATCTCCATTTGATTTGCAATGTTTTATAGATTTCAATCTCCACGGAGGAGCCTATGTCTAAAAATCAAATCCAAGACCTCTCCTATAAATAGATGAAGATTGAAGCAACAAGATACAACAACACAAGCAATACAAACACAAGCAAACTTCTTGTTCTTCACTTTCATATTCTTGTTGTATTTGGCCTAAGTCTGTCACTTGCACATCTTGAGTACTAGGCATGATTCTTGATTACACTTGCACTTCAAAGTTATATACTTTATTTAAGTTGCAATCTTGAATTGTTTTCAAATCCAAAACAAGACATCCTTGTTAAGTGTTCTTGTGGTAAGAGCACACTTGGGTGATTTTAGGTGTTAAAGAGTGTGGTACTCTTCATTGGTGTAAGAAAATTGTGGTAATCTTTATAGGTGGCATTTTAAGAAGAGCGAGGTTCTCTTCAAGGTAAATGTTGTAATATTTTGGTATCTATTAAGAAATCTTTTTCTTTTTTGAATCCATTCTCAACATACCTGGGTGGTAGAAGATTAGGCCCTGCAGACAGGTTGAACTTCTATAAATCAATATGTGTTGTTTACATTCACATACTTTCATTTTTGTTATCATTCTTACATTCAAAAAAGAGGGCGAAAATTGGAAAATCGGCATAATCTATTCACCCACCCTCTAGATTATCGTTGCCACTTGGACTAACAAGTGCTATCAGAGCCAAACTCTTTGGCAAGCTCGTTCTTCATTCCGAGTAAAGAGGAAAGATACATGGCTACGAACGAAAGCTACCTCACCACCGGCGTCTCCACCAACAAGCCACCACTATTCGACGCCAACAACTATGCCTTTTGAAAGACCGAACGAAGTGCTTTATATAAGGGTGCGGGTTCGATATTTGGAATGCAGTTATTGAAGGGATAGCTCAACCAACCAAGAAATTGGATGATGGAACCATAACCCTCAAGAGCTTCAAGGAATTTGACGAAATGACAAGAAGTCATTTTCTCTAAACGGTAAGGCGTTAAATATTTTGCATTGCTCTCTTACTGCCACCGAATATAATCGTATTAGAGGCATAAGGTCCACACATGAAGTTTGGGAAAAATTGAAAACTATTTATGAGGGTACAAAAAAAGTTAAACAAGCAAGAAAAACCATGATTGTTAAAGACTTTGAAAACTTCATTATGCTTGATGGTGAAAATATTTCAAAAATGGTGGAAAGGCTTGACAACATAGTAAATCCTCTTGTGGCACTTGGGAAAGTCATATCCGAAGAAGACAATGTTACCAAGGTCTTAAATGCTCTTCTCGGTTCTTGGTCCGAAAAGGTGATGGTAATTACGGAAGCTCAAAATCTCGAAACCCTCAAGTTTGACGAGCTCATTGGAAATCTTCTCATCTACAAAGTCTATCTTAAAGAGAGGAAAAATTCCAAACCATCCACCTCTCAATCGGGTATGTAAATTATTCCTAAAGACTTAGCATATTCTTCTAATAATTCATATTATGCTAGTGATGAAGATGAGGAGGAGACGGCCGCCCTTGGTCGGAAATTTTCCAAATTTATAAATAAAAATAAGGCAAGAAAGTCGAGAGACAACTCGGGTTTCAAATACGAGAAACATGGGCACTACATAGCCGATTGCCCGAAATTAGCGGAGGAGGAGCAAAAGAAAAAAAACCTTTTCTCAAGAAGAAAGCTCTAAATGCGGAAGCAAATACATGGGATGAGCTCCTTGCCACATCCGATGAGGAAGAAGAGACGAACATGGTCTCCGGTCATAGATGATGAAAACAATGAGGTACGCTCTAATTCTTCATCTTCCTCTTTAGTTGATGAATTACAGTGTTATTATGATGAATTGTAAAATGAATTTAGAGATATGATTTGCAAGTACAAACTTTTGAAAAAGGAGATAAAGAGATCAAATTGGTAAAAGAAAAATTATTTACTTCTTATGAATCTCTTGATCGTGCTCATTCTATTACTCTTGCTAAAATGCATACTCTTGATTCCAAAAAACAAATGCTCACAAAGAGATTGAAAATTTGAAAAATGATGTGCATCGTTTTAATTTAAGTACGGATAAAGTTACAAAAATTCTTGATGCACAAATAAGTGAGCATTCAAAACTAGGACTTATTATAAACCTTTTCAAAATGTTTCTAAGAAAAATGACCCAGGTCCGACTTTCATACATGCTAGTAGTCCTAATGTTATTACTTGTTTTTATTGTGGTAAAAATGAACACTATGCAAATGATTGCAAATTGAAAAATAGTTTTAGTCATTTTTGGAGACCCAAAGGTCTCAAGACTAATCCCCATGGAGCCCAAAATCATAGGGTACCTAAAAATGATTTATTGTAGGTGCTAGGGGCTATAACCATTTCGGAAGATTCAAAATGGCTCGTGGACAGCGTGTGTTCACGCCACATAACCGGAAATAGAGAATTTTTTACCAACATCAAGCTCCAAGAAGAAGGCATGGTTATGTTCGGGAATGGCAATGGAATAATTCTTGGAAATGGAGAAATTGGTAACTCTTCTTTCTCTCTTAGTAACATTTTATTAGTTGAAGGGCTTAAGTTCAATTTGATAAGTGTTAGCCAACTTTGTGATTCAAATTATGATGTCATTTTTAATAAAGAAAAATGCGTTTTTCTAAAAAATGATAAAATTATTTGTGCGGCAAATAGAAAAGGCAATCTTTACAAAATTTGAACAAGTGATTTGGTTAGTCAAAATATTTCTTGTCTTGTCGCCAATAATGATTTAACAAGTTTATGGCATAGGCGACTTGGACATATTAGATACAAAAAATTACGAAAGATTTACAAAAACCATGTAAAAGGATTACCCAAATTAAATTTTGAAAATCTTGGGTGTGACACTTGTCAAAAGAACAAATTAGTTAAAAGTAGTTTTAAGCCGAAAAATGAAATTGCCACAACCAATCCTCTAATATTACTTCATATTGATTTGTATGGGGATATTGGTACGCTACTCTTAGTGGAAAATATTACACTTTTGTTATTGTTTATGATTTTTCCAGATATACTTGGGCTATTTTTCTTGCAAATAAAAGTGATGCCATTAAATAGTTGGTTAAGTTGTGTAGACTTATTGAAAATAAAAAGGAAGATAATATTAAATCTATATGAAGTGATCGAGGTGGTGAATTTGATGGTGAATTTAGAGTCTTATGTGAAACCAAAGGATATGTTCACAATTTTTCGGCTTCAAGAACACCACAACAAAATGGAGTAGTTGAAAGAAAAAATCGGACTCTTCAAGAAATGAGTCGGTCCATGCTAAATGAATTTTCACTTCCTAAATATTTTTAGGTCGAAGTCGTAAGTACCGCATGTTATGTTATTAATCGTGTATACCTTCGTCCTAAGTTGAATAAAACACCGTATGAGGTTTGGAAAGGAAGAACTCCAAATATTAGTTTACTTCAAAATATTTGGGTGTAAGTGTTTTATTTTGAATACCAAGGATCAATTGGATAAACTTGATCCTAGGCCGATGAAGGAATATTTACGGGGTACTCAACCAAGAGCAAAACATATCGGGTTTATAACAAAACTAGCATGGTGGTTGAAGAATCTATTCATGTCAAATTCAATGAAGCCTCGGGTGTTGAAAGGATACCCAATGATGAAAGTTATGAAGAAGATAATATTGAACCAGTTTTTCCAAATGATGCTCAAAGTGATCAACCTTCCTCATCAAATAATCAACCTTCAACTTTAAATGTTCCATAAGAAGATAAAGGTGATAACTCGGATCTTCCCGTTGCACTAACATTCAAAGGAGATCATCCAAAAGATCTCATAATTGGGGACCCTCTAGACAAGGTTATGACTAGAAGGAAATTTGCCAAGAAAGCTCTTATTTCTCAAAAAGAGCCAAAAAATGCAAATGAAGCGATTGAAGATTGGTTTTTGGAAATGCAAGAAGAGTTGAATCAATTCGAAAGGAATGATGTTTGGGAATTGGTACCTTGTCCTCCATCACAAACAATTATTGGTACAAAATGGGTATTCCGAAATAAACTCGATGACCAACGGAACATTGTTGGAAAAAATGCAAGGTTAGTGGCTCAAGAGTATTGTCAAGAAGAAGGTATTGACTATGATAAAACATTTGCACCCGTAGCAGGTTTAGAAGCAATTCGTATTTTACTTTCCTATTCTTGTTTTAAAAATTTCAAGCTTTACCAAATGAATGTTAAATCCACCCTTTTAAATGGTTTTATTCAAGAAGAAGTCTATGTAAAACAACCTCCGGGGTTTGAAATTTTTTCAAGGCCAAATGATGTTTACAAACTTAAAAAGGCCTTATATGGTTTAAAACAAGCACCCCGAGAATGGTATGACAGACTTAACTCTTTTCTTTTACAAAATGAATTTGCAAGAGGTAAAGTTGATATTGCTCTCTTTGTTTTTTTAAAAAGGGCAAGATTGCTTAATAGTTCAAATTTATGTTGATGATATTATATTTGGTGCTACTAATGAATCTCTTTGTAAGAAAGTTTCCAAGTAAATGCAAGGTGAATTTGAAATGAGCATGATGGGGGAGCTCAATTTCTTTCTTGGACTCCAAATAAAACAAGAAGGCATTTATATATCACAATCAAATTATACAAAAGAACTTCTAAGGAAGTTCGGAATTGAGGAAGGAAGAACCGTCAATACTCCAATGGCAACCAACGTCAAATTAGACAAAGATAAAAAAGGCAAGTCGGTTGATGAATCAAAATATCGAGGTATGATTGGTAGTTTAGTTTACTTAACCGCAAGTAGACCCGATATTCTTCATGCCGTATGCCTATGTGCTCGTTTTTAAAGCAATCCGAAAGAATCTCATATGAGTGCCGTTAAACGAATTTTTCGATATTTGAAAGGCACTATTTCATATGGCTTGTTTTATCCAAAGAATGAAAATTTTTTCTCTTAAAGGATATAGTGATTCGGACTATGTGGAAAATATTGATGATCACAAAAGTACCTCCGTATCATGTCAATTTTTAGGCGATTGCCTTGTATCTTGGTTTTCAAAGAAGCAAAATTGTGAATCCTTATCAACGGCCGAAGCCGAATATATTTCTGCGGCCTTTTGTTGTACTCAATTACTTTGGATGAAACAAACTTTAGCGGATTACTGTTCTTTTGAAAATGTCCCTATTTTTTGTGATAACACGTCCGCTATAAATATTGCTCAAAATTCGGTTCATCATAACCGAACAAAATATATTGAGGTTCGTCATCATTTTCTAAGGGATTGCGTTTCCAAACAAAATATTGAAATGTGTTTCGTTCCGTCTCAAGATCAACTCGCGGATATTTTCACAAAACCTTTAGCTGCCGAGTCTTTTGCGTCAATTCGAGCTCCTTTAGGCATAATACATATCGAATAAGGTCTATGATTGCATTTTGTGCATTTTTAAACCTTAGGGGTGAAAAATTGGAATTTTTAACTCAAAATTCGGACAGAACCAAAAATCAGCCTTCAGGGACCGAATGACTAAGGGGGTTGACCGGTTGACCAACCCCCTCCACCAGTCGAACAAGACTTATTTTTGGTTAAATTCGGTTCTATCCCAGACAGTCTATTTCATTCGTTTTTCACCTATTTCGCACCCTTTTGCAAATTTCACACACAATTCACTCAAAATGATTTCTTTCTTGTAAATTCTATATTGTTGGACTTATATTATGAGTATATCATCCATATTACTCAACTTCTCCGATTAATTGGTGAGTTTAATTCCTCTTTTAATCTCAATTGGGTTGAACCCTTGAGAAAGTGCTTTTACTTGGTATATTGATGAAATTGTTATATCATTGTATTGGGAATTATGTATACTGATGAATTATGATTATAGAATTGTATTTTGTGATGATTTTTTGGGCATGACTACACTTTCAAATGTTATATACACATTCGATTTTATTCTACGCATGCCAAATGTTCGATAAAATGCCTCAATGAATATTTCATCCCGTACATGAATCTCTTGATTTCAAATATCTTATATGTTTATAGAGGTCATGTTTTATCAATCAAATGAGCTTTAACAAACCTTCTTCTCAAAATTTCCCTTATTATTTGGAATTTTAAGCTTTATGCTCAAAAGCTCGATAAATCGATTAAAATGCGCACTTTGATATGTTTATATGATGTTTTTATTGTGCTAATAGTCTTTTTGATGATTCCAAAGGGGGAGAAACATGAAATAAGCTCATAAGCTCAAAGAAGCTAGAAAAAGCTCGCAAAAAAACTATAAGCCGTGGATAAAAAGCCAAAAGCTGAAGATGAAAGTTAGTACAATGGATGCACAATCGACTTTTACTTGTGACTAATGATTTCTTTTTGACAGGGGGAGCTTCTAAGCTCTTGAAATTCAAGCTCAAATTATAAAAGCTGAGCTTTTAGCTTTTAGTTGTTTACTTCTTTGCCTACTCTTGCTTTGCTTGTTGATAGGGGGAGCTTTTATAAAATATTTTGAAAAATCTTTGCTCCCGTCCTTATGATTCTTATGCATGAAAAGTGTCGCTCAAAATGGATAGTTACTTTTAACTGGAAAATCTTGTTTCGTTTTCAAAATCAACCTCTTAAAATTGTTTTGGTTTGTAATCATCAAGGTTGCAGAAATCGCTAGGCGCTAGGCGGGCGCCTAGAAACACCAAGTTTTTCTTCTTTTTTTTTCATTTTTTTTGTATTTTGGCCGATTTTTGGCCGATTTATTCCGACTAGACCGCCTAGGCTGATTTTTGCCCGATTGTTCGGCCGCCTAGCTCACTTTTTTTCCCGAAAAATTTCGGAAAAATCGGATCGCCTAGGCGCTTAGCGCTGGCGGGCGCTTTTTTACAACACTGGTAATCATCAAAAAGGGGGAGTTTGTCAGATATATATTTTTATCGTAATTTTGATGATTTTATTTAACTGAGATTTTTACCAAAACAATGTCCCTAAATATTGTCCAAATACTCCTAATCGATTTAAATTATTTTTACTAATTTTTCGGAGTATTTCTTGAAGTTTATTTTTGAGAAAAATTGGACAACACTTCTGTTTTGTGGTCAACCTGGTAGTCCTAGAGGGCAACCCTTACCCGAAAGTTTGATTTCTGAAACAGAAAAGAGACGGGAGAATCTTTCACTGGAGGTCGACCGGTCGACTGGTGCCTGAAGAAACAAAAACTTGAAGCAAACTCTCTGTCTCACAATTTGGATGGGTTGGACCGGTCCAACAATGGGCCGCCCGGTCAAACCCCCATGGACCAGTCCACCTAGTGAATTTTCAAGTTATATTCGAATTTCTTTGTTAGAGGCCAACCGGCCAACCTAAGGTTTTATCATCAAACTATCTGTTGTGCAACAGACAACTTTTCATGATTTTAAGGGATTGATTTCTAACAGCTATAATCTCCATTTGATATGCAATATTTTTTACAGATTTCAATCTCCAAGGAGGATCATATGTCTGAAAATCAAATCGAAGACATCTCCTATAAATAGATGAAGGATTGAAGCAACAAGATACAACAATACAAGCAATACAAACACAAGCAAACTTCTTGTTTTTCACTTTCATATTCTTGTTGTATTTAGCCTATGTCTTTCACTTGCACATCTTGAGTACTAGGCTTGATTCTTGATTACACTTGCACTTCAAAGTTTTATACTTCATTTAAGTTGTAATCTTTAATTGTTTTCAATCATCCAATACAAGACATCCTTGTTAAGTGTTCTTGTGGTAAGAGCACACTTGGGTGATTTTAGGTGTTGAAGAGTGTGGTACTCTTCATTGGTGTAAGAAGATTGTGGTAATCTTCATAGGTGGCGTTGTAAGAAGAGTGAGGTGCTATTCAAGGTAAATGATGTAATAGTTTGGTAGCTATTAATAAATCTTTTTGCCTTTTTCGAAATCCATTTTGGACATACCAGGGTGGTAGAAGATTAGGCCGTAGGTGGGTTGAACTTCTATAAATCAACGTGTGTTGTTTAATTTCCCGCACATTCATTTTTGTTATCATTCTTACATTCGAAAAAGAGGGAAAAATTGGAAAATTGGCACAATCTATTCACCCCCTCTAGATTATCATAGCCACTTGGACTAACAACATGTTCATGGTGCTTGTGTTCAATATTGGGCAATGGCACACCAGTCCGTTGTTGGAGGTGACACAATAGGTAATGGTAGGAGCACAATGCAAGGATATCAAACATGGTACAGTCATATTGCACGATGATTAATAAGTCCACATAACTTGCATATGATAGTAGGATATCAGCTAGGCGACACTGCAGCTCGGGATGCCATGGTAATTTGCCTCTAAATTTGCAAATATGCACATTTAAATATATCATTATGTATATATTTCTGATATTTGTATGTTACATAGTACTCTACTCGATCGACTATGGATTAGTGTTTGGGATGTCATCACTTCTGACCCGGAGTTAGTTGATCACCTTCGGCGTGACATTATTGAGAAGGTGACTAGTGTGCGACGTCTCCTAGGGATGCCTCCACCAGAGCCATTTTCACAGACAGATGATCCTTCACAGGAGCATGACCGGGCACGCAGCACACGCACGACCACTACTGCGCCACAGACACCTCCCATAATTATGACTCCTCATACATATACGACATTGTTAGATAAATGTTTTTATCATGATTTTGATGATTTTGTTCGATTTTGTTCAAATGAGTTTTTAAACCAAAACAATGTCCCTAAATGTTGTCTAAATACTTCCGATTGTATTAAAATGTTTTTACTATTTTTCGGAGTTTATTTTCGATAAAAAATTGGACAACACATTTGGTTCAAGCTCGACCAGTCGCCCTATAGGGCAACCCGTACCTGAGTTGAGTTTTGAAACAGAAAATGGGACGTAGACAAAAAGAGGGAGGGCGACCGGTCGACCAGGTGGTCGACCGGTGAGGGCGACCGGTCGACCCCTGGGCGACCGGTACCTGGGAGCACCTCTTTTGGTTCAGTCTTCTCTGTTTCGATTTTTTATCAACCCCAACCGGTCAAAACTAAGGGCGACCAGTCGCACCCCCCTCTGACTGGTCCCCCTGTGTAAAAATAGCAGAAATTCAATTTTAATCTTATCTCTGCGCGACCAGTCGCACCCCTTGTTTATCAGCAAACTATCCGTTGCATTTTCAGACAACTTTTCCCTATTTTGTGGGATTGATTTCTAACAGCTATTTTGATGATTTTAAATGGTTTCTTTTGCAGCAAATCACTCCCCAAGGAGGAGCCTATGTCTGGAAATGAAAGCCAAGTCCTTTCCTATAAATAGAGGCTTCATTCAAGCAACAAGATACAACACTCTACACAAGCAAAGAGCAATCAAGCAAACACTTTCATATATCTTGTTGTATTAGCCTTAGCACTTTCACTTGCACAAGTTTGAGGTCTAGGCTTTCAATTCTTGATTACACTTGTACTCATATTGTGTCAATCATTATTGAGTTGTAATCTTGATTTTGGTCATCATTCAACACAAGACATCCTTGTGAGTATTCCTGTGGTAAGAATACACTTGGGTGATCTAGGTGATAGGTGTTTGAAGGTTGTGGTAATCTTCAAAGGTGTTGTAAGAGGGTTGTGGTAATCCTCAAGGTGGTGAAAGAGGGTTGTGGTAATCCTCAAGGTGTTGTATTAATTTTTGGTAAATTAATAAAATCTTTTTTTTTTTTGAAATCCATCCCGGATATACTGGGGTGGTAGAGGATTAGGCCCTAGGTGGGTTGAACCTCTATAAATCGAAGCGTGCTGTTTAATTTCCGCACTTAGCATTTCATCTTTGCTTGAGTTTTTCGAGAAAAGGGGGCAAAATCTGAAAAATCGAGATAATCTATTCACCCCCCTCTAGATTATCGTAGCCACTTGGGCTAACAGGCATGTCCCTCCACTTTGACGCATCATTACACCGTATATGCCACAACTTGTGGATTATGATGAGTTTATAATACCCCAGTTTGCATCATTTACATCATTGCTCAACATAGATGTGGGTATAGCATGCCCATCTGGATATGCACGTCCAAGTTTTCAACATTCACTTGTACCATTTCCCAGTGGATTTCACGAAAGTTATAGGGGCATGGATCCGAGCTCGTTTATATCCGACTAGCAGGATATTGATTATGCTGAATACAGTCTTAGGAGGAGCATGCGAGAGAGACATCCTCCAGGATGTGGCACCAGCAGACATGGATATTAGGATTAACATTAGTCGAAATTATGTATTTAGTAATATTTTGTTAAGATATTTTAATTTTGGATGTAAATATTAATGGTTATATTAGTATTAATTTGTGTATTAATTAGTTAATTATAAAAATAATTAAAACACCAAAATAAACTAAGTTAAAAATACAATAACTTTATCAGAAAAATTAAAAAAATACAATTAATTATCCGAAATAATTAATAATTTTTTAAAACCCATGCTGGCGCATTAGCTTATTGCGCCACTATTTTATGTGTTTTTTTAAATAAACCCGGCTTGCACATTAGCTTATTGCGCCAACCCATTTTTTTATTTTTTTATCTTTAAAAAATACTGGTGCAGTAAAAATGCGCCAGCCACTCAAAATTAATTTTTTTTATTGTTGGCGTAATAGAGTAATGCGCCAACCATTGCTCAAGCGCATTTAGAAGCAATATACCGAAACCCTCCCAAAATCACCTATTTCATCAATTTTTCTTAAGTTTTGCCTCACTTAGGAAATTTACCCTCTTTATGGTTCTTCTTCTTCTTTTTTTTTTAAATATTAACAACAATCCATACAACTCCTCGATTTCGACAAAAGTACTACTAAATGAGTGATATCTCATCATTTTTGCACTGTATGGAGAATGTGGCACTCGCTATTGGTGCACATAGTCTACCCACTTGTTGGGCGTCGTGTTGGACGGGACTCGCCCCAAATTGTGTAATTAGTTGGGTGACATGTGGCTTATAAGCAGAGTCAACCATTCTCCCTCAATAGGTGTCTTTGAAAAGATAAAACAATGAAGTTAGCCAAAACACACAGTACTTTTGAGTAGATGCTTGTCAACCCGGTCCATGCCACATCAGTTTGGCGTCATTTGTGAGAATCTCTTATCATAGTCCTCCCACCCATTGGGGCTCGTGTTTAGAAAGAGTTCAATCCTCTTCCTCAAGATGGAACTTTTCCTAGGATAAAATCTTAAAACCACCCAAAGTAGACGATATATCTTAGATGGACTCTTGTTTAATGTATGCCATATCAACTTGGCATGCATGTGGCATGTGACTTATAAGCAATAGTCGACCCTTCTCATCTTAGGTTCTTTTCTTAGGATAAAATTGTAAAGTTTAGCTAGAGCAAACAATATCTCTTGAAAAAATACTTGCCCATCCATGCCACATCAGTTTGACGCCATCTGTGGAGATCTCGCATTGGCTCTTCATGCACACAGTTCGCTCACTTACTATGGCGATCATCTTGTGGAGAGATTAGTCTCAAAAGTACACGTGACCTTTTGCTTACAAGCGTTAGCTCCTTTCCCAAGAAGCATTTTTTCCTCTAAGAAAGTCGTGACGCCAACTAAAATGAATAATACTTCTTGATGGACACTTATCTACCCTATGTCACACCAGTTGATGAATTTGTGTCTAGAGGTGGCTAGATGGAATTAGAACTAGAACTATGGTCAATAATTTTGGGAACCATTGAATGGAACTCGATTCCAAAACCAGAATCAGAACCATGTATGCCGATTCCAGTTACAGTTCCTAGGTATCAAAAATCGTGGAACAGATGGTTGGAAACTGCCGGTTGCAAGGTTAAAACCGACGATTTTTTTGAGTAAAAATATGCTAGAAGAAATGTTAAATGTTTATTATGATGTTTTATATTCGCAACCATATGAGACACGTCTGAAACCAATTGTTGTAAGCAAATTACGTGAATTTTGATTCCTCTATACTCTAAAAGGATACATAGACAACTTAATATTATTATGAATATTAAGTCCAAGTCCATTTTTTTTTCTAACTAAAATTGATAAATCATTTAAAAAAAATAAAAAAGGTCATAAAAAAGGGTTTTAGTTAAACCAGAATCGGAAAGCATAGAAGAATTGAATTCCAGTTTGGAATTAGAACCACTAGTTTCGGTTCTAGTTCCTCATTTTTTTGAGGAACCAAAACTGGCGGTTCCGAAACCATGTCCACCCTTACTCACACCAACTCCCTATTGCCCCCAAAACAAAGTTTTTGGTCCAATTGAAGTGAACAATATTTTGGATGGACACTTACTCATCACTTAGACTCTTACCATGTCAATTTATAATATTATTACTAAATCCTAAAATTGATATGCGGTCAAAATTAAGAGAGTGTGTGAAGGGTCTTAAGAGAATGAAATTTACGACAACTATTCTATTATGATTTTGGCAAAAACTTGTATAGGACCGTCATACGGATCTTAATCCGTAAGAAGGAGCCCCATCGACCCGTCTCCACTACTTATATGGGTTAACTTGATTTTTATTTATTTTTTCATTTCTTCTCTCTTATTTTCCGTCTTTCATTCACACTGTAATTTGCTTCTCTCTTTTTCACGCTATTTTCTTTCTCTCTCATCTTCCATCTTTTTCTTCTCTGTTCACACCTTTCTTACTTTATTTCTCCCAATTTTCAGTCACAATCAACAATCAAAGCAAGAATCATGGGAAACATGAAAGAATTTGGGGAAAAAAATGAAAGATGATGAGAGAGATGTCTTCACTCCAGCCATAGTGATCTGGTATGCCAATTTAAATTTTTAATTCTTTGAACATGGTGAGTGTTGTTGCCAATGGTGGCAGCACGACGATCGTGTATGGTCGGTGGTAGAGAGTGGTAGTGGTGGAGGGCATCAATGTTCCTGCTTTCTTAGTTGTTTTCATGGCTACTTTAGGGTGTTGAAGAAGAAGACCTGATAATGGTTTTAAATGGTGGTTCTTGCTGTAATTGACGATATACAAAAAATATTGTTTTTCCCTTCAAAAACATTACTTTTTATTCAAAAAGTATCAAATATTATTATTTGTCACTTAAAACAATTCGATGATGTAAAGAAAAGTATTATTTTTTGCTTCAAAGGTATTACGTCTTATTCAAAAAATATCACATTTTCTTAATTGTCAAAACTCTTTGACGTTGTAATAAAAATTTATTACTTTTTTCTTTAAAAATATTACTTTTTATTCAAAACGTATCGTTTTTTATTAGTTCTATTTAAAATTATGTAATTGATGATGTACGAAAAAAGTATTACTTTATCCTTTAAAAGTATGTTTTTTTTTCCAAAAAGTATCACTTTTTATTAATGATCACTTAAAAGTATGTAATGATGATGTAAACAAAACATAGTATCAAGTTACATTTTATATGATAATTTAGTAATACATTTCACATCGAAAGTATAACATTTTACATCAAAAGTATAACATTTTACATCAAAAGTATAACATTTTACATGAAAAGTATCATTTTATTAGTTGTCACTTAATCAAAAAGTAATACTTATTATTCAAAAATATCATTCTTCCCGGTGTATTTACAATTTCTTGGGTATGTGGCATTTCCACCAATCAACTTTCATTTTCCACATTCACCTCAAATCAACCATTGAAGCAATTGAGTAAAAGGTGGGTGTGACTGTGCTTGAGATTTTTTTTCATTCCAGATTTAACAGAGAGAAGATTTGAGAAAAGGAAAACAAAACAAGAAAGAAAGAAACAGAAGAATAGAAAAGAAAGAAAAAACTTGAGTAGCTAAGGTGAGGAGAAGAGAACACAGAAGAAAGAGAAAGAATGAGGGAAGCAAATTAGATTTTGAGGAGAGAGAGAGAGAGAGAGAGAGAGAGAGAGAGAGAGAGAGAGAGAGAGAGAGAGAGAGAGAGAGAGAGAGAGAAAGAGAGAGAGAGAAACATTTTTTTTTTCTGAATTGTTTTCCCCTTTTAAGTTGGGTTTAATTTGGATTGCTAGGTTTGGATATTGCATCCGATCCGTCTCAAGTGTTTAGATCCGTGAGACGGTCTCACAGGAGACTACTCAATTATAAATACCTCCCGAGTCTTGACATTTGTTTCTACATCATATATTATACCCTCAAGAGAGGGGTATTTGTTAGGTACATACATATTTCAAGGGGTATTTGTAACACTTTAAAAGGCATTTGTAATTTTGAAAGTATAACTTATTTTTTTTGTAATTAGGCTAACCTCACGATAGTTAATGTAATGGGGAAATTCCACCATACTCCCTCCTTTTTGGAAAAATCCCCACTGTTCCACATCACTTTTGTACTCCTTTTTTTTTCTTCTTTTTACGCTCCTGCATATTGTTTTGTTATTTTTTATGTTTTTTCAATGTTTTTGTTCATGTATTTTTTTATATGTTATTTCAGTTGTTTCGATTGTTTCTATTTATTTCTTTTTTGTTTATATGTTATTTTATTATTGTTTTGATGTTTCAATACAACTTTTACTTATTTTTCACGCTCTTTTTTGTCCATATGTTGTTTTATATATTGTTTTTGGGAAAAATTATACTTTTGGCCCTTTAAGTTGACCTAAATACGATTTTAGTCCTTTATATTTTAGAGGTGGTGTTTGACAACCACCAACTTTTATAAAGTTGCACATTTGGTCCTATTTTTTAATTTTGTGGATATCATATTCCTAATATATTGACATGTCAAAATTAACGCTTATGTGAATTAAAAGTATGGTGTTGGATGCAAATTATTAATGTTGTATCATAATTGGTATAAATATATATGTATTTATTTTCTTAACTTTACCACATGTTATAAATTCAAGGGTAAATTGATAATGCATATTCTATTTATACACAAAAATGAAAAATGGACTCAAATAAAGAACTACTTGTACATATACCATCTAAATATATATACAAAATATACATATAATATATATAATATACACATATAAATTATTTATATGTTTTTTTAATATTTTGGTGGAGGGCAGGGATTGGCTGGACAAAGGTTCCTCAAATAATTGTTTTCTTTTTTTGTATTCATTTTAGTATGCAAGGTTTAATTAATTATTTAGATTAAATTCTATTTTATTCAAAATTTTAATTTAAATTAATACTGTATATTAAATAATATTATTTATATGTATTAAAATACTAATTAATAATATATATGATGTAAACTATTTTATTTTTTATCACTACTAATTTTAAATACCATTTCTCTCTTTAAGTTTGGAATTCTTAACATAAATTTATTTATATTCATAAGTTTTATAAATTGTTTTAACTTATAAATAGTTTTTTAATAAATGAGAATTTTTTAGAATTTGTACATTATTTTATTTTAATATTGTTACAAAATAAATTGTCTTCTGAAATTTATGTCACGTGTATTGCTAAGTAAGCATCATATCATCAACATATATCCACATAAGCTTTAATTTTGCCAGTTTAGCGTTTCAAGAATAGGATATCCCCAAAATTAAAAAATAGGATCAAATATGCAACATTTTAAAAGTTAGTGGTTGCCAAACGCCATCTCTAAATGATAGAGGACTAAAAGTGTATTTGGCTCAACTTAAAGGACCAAAAATGCAATTTTGCCATTGTTTTTGAGTTATTTCTTATAGCGTTTGTAATGTTGTTATCATGTTTCTTTGTTTTTTCCACGTAGTTTTCAATGTTTTAATGTAGTTTTTACCTATTTTTTAACTCTTTTTATTGATGTGGTGTTTTCTCTATTGTTTCTGTTGTTTCTATACTGTTTTTAATGTTGTTATTATGTATCGTTATTGTTTCATTATTGCATTCGATATTTCAATGTATTTTTCTTTACCTATTTTGATTTTTTTTGTTTTGTGTTGTTTTTTATATTATTTTGGGGTTGTTTCTGTATAGTACGTGTTTTAATATTGTTCTATTATTTCTTGGTTGTTTCTATGTGTTTTGGACGTTTTCACTGAAATTTTACTAGATGAAATATGTTTGAAACATGTTCGAAACAACCTTGAAACAACAACGTAAATAATCTGGAAAAATTGGCGGGATTGTAAAAATGCCTGGAAAAAGAGGTGGGAGCATACAAATATCCAGAAAAAGGACCGGAAGCATAAAGGTGCCCTTTTTCTAGAATGTTGGGCATTTTTGTCTTTATCCCTATTGTAATTATTTCTTTATTTATTGACTCTATGCTTATGCATATGAAGGCTTGTTGGATATATTATAGATATTTCTGGGTGAATGAGAAATTGTTGCCCAAAGGTGTGGCTGTTCATATGAAACTATTCGGATTGAAAAGATTTATCTGAATAGTTGTGTTGTTTCGTTTGAAATAAATGGACATGTCTATTCAAAAAGTTGTGTTGTTTCAATTATGACCTTTGGTAATCTATAAATATTCCCATTATTCTGCAGAAAATTGATAAGCAATTTTTTGCATACATTCATAAGCATATTTTCTCTCAAAATCTTTCAATAAAAAAGAGAGTACAAAACATTCGAAGTTCGCCGTCTATTGTTGTTTGGAGTGCTACTACAGCAAGAGGAGATTGTTGTATCTTGGGAGACGTTTGCTATTCAACCATGGGCACCGTAGTGGGGCAATTCGTCTTAAAGACATAGAGTCGAACTCTAGCCTCGGTCTATCATTTCATTTTCACAATTTTCTGAATTTTATTTTCTGGAATTTCAAGTAAGTTTTTTTGATTTAATTTTGGAATATAATATCGCACGTGATAAATCCCCAACAATTTAAGACGAATTCCATCCGCTTTCATGCAAATTATATTCCGTGGAACTTACTGGTTGACCTTTATGTATGTGGCTGTACATTCTTTCATGTTTGAGTTTTCAATTAATACATGCAAATCTGAATCTGTTTCGTGAACTCTCTGTACGAATAATTTTGTGTTTCCGATTTCGATCTAGGCATGTTTGCTTGCTACTGGTTGGTTTATATCATCTGATTTGGTCAAGAACATAATAATATTTATTTAGTTTGCCAATTTAATTTTGCTTTGAAACTCTTTGTAGGTCCCAAGGGGTGTGGTGTAAGGTTTAGAAGGGGGGGTTGAATAAACTTTAACAAATTTTCGATTTTCGTCTTTTTAAGATTTTTCAACAGAGTTGACTCAACTCAGCTGTATCCTTGGTGGATAGCTAAGTTGGCTATATTCAGCTAAGTTACCCACTCAACAGACTCGATAAAGCTGTTGATAGTATAACTCGACTGCTTAGGCTATACTTAACTTTAGTTGATTTGGTTTTTAACAATGGAAGATTTATCACCCTTTTGATAGATTTAAGCTTGTTTTTAACACTTGTTTTAGCACTTGTTAATTATCAGTTGGATAGCAGATTTAACTAACATTAGATATAATAAAATATGCAAGAATGTAAGTGCTGAAAGTAAATTGACACAAGTAAACTTTATAGTGGTTTGAGGATGGAGTAATCCACCAAGTAACAGATCAAGTTACAAAGCAGTGAATAGTCTAGAGATAACCTTGATCACACAACTGGCTTCTCCTGCGACCCAGCTTCTTCACGAGGCAGCTGCCTTGCTATTTCAGCTCACTTTCAAGTCCTTGGATTTGTTCACACAACCCTCCAACAAAATTGAAACTTGGTTCGACCTTGAACCATTCTACAATCCTTCAACTCGAAAATTAGACCCCTTTTTTTATCTTCAAATTGTTTCCTATTCAACTGGTTTAAGTTGTCTCTCCTTCACAACTTGTGTTGGATCGAGTTTCTTCGAGTTTTAGTTCTTGAGGAACATCTTAATAAGCTTTGAGAATATCATTGTTCTTGCTATGTTCATGTAACCTTTTCTCAAATGCTTCCTCAACCTTTTATAGTGCTCCTTTAAAATTTCCCTGTTGAAGAGATAGACCAATTTCAAATGACACTTCTTGTTCATTGAATTGTCTTTTCTTGGTCTGCAACACTTGTGATGTTGACCCTTCCTCGTATTTAATGGCTTCGCAGCCTTGCAGGTTCTGACACAAGTTGCAGTACTTCCCATTGGCTTATTACTTTTGCATATTTCTGGGCCAAACACTTTAAGACATGGCAGCTTTGACATATTACTATATCGAGTAATATTCTTGACTTCATTCCAACGGATCAATGTTAGTTGTCTTGACTTGATCACGCTTTTACCACGGTGACTTTGAGTCTGCTCCAATCATAAGATTGACTCAAATATCACTTCAACTGATAGACTTGGCTCTTTAAGTTGACTTAACTGACACTTCACACAGCTATTCCTCAGCTGACTCTCCTTAAGTCGAGTCATTGACTTCCTTCTAGGCCATACTCAGCTGACACACAACAGAGTTTTCTTTCCAGTCTGCAGTTGACTTCTTGTATTCTTGACTTAGCTGACTTCACTCAGCTCTTTCAGTCCTATCTATTACAAAACATAATTACAAGGAAAATGGGGTGCCAACTTCCTAGTCTAAGTTTTACATGGTATCATCAAAATCTAATTCCTAACAATTTCCCCCGTTTGGATGATGCCAAAACGTAAAACAAACAAAAGAAGTAAACAGTAAATACAAGCAGTGCAGTAACAAAGAATGTATGCTTTTGAATAATTGTAGGTCCCAAGGGGTGTGAGTAAGGTTTAGAAGGGGGGGTTGAATAAACCTTACCAACTTTTTGATTTTAGTCCTTTTAAAAATATAACAAAGTTAACTCAAACAACTTTGTCATTGAGGGACAACTAAGTTGGTTATTCAGCTAAGTTAGCCACTCAACAGACTCGATAGAGCTGTTGATAGAATAACTTGGCTATTTAACCTAAACTTTAACTTGGCTGTATTGGTTTTATCAGCGGAAGACTTAACACCCTTTGATTTGTTAACACTTGATTTAGCACTTGGTTATTAA
Organism: Rehmannia glutinosa; assembly: GCA_016081115.2. Lineage (NCBI taxonomy): Eukaryota > Viridiplantae > Streptophyta > Magnoliopsida > Lamiales > Orobanchaceae > Rehmannia > Rehmannia glutinosa. The sequence goes on from CM071935.1 coordinate 56,155,914, forward strand.
TCAGTTGGATAGCAAATATAAATTTTATCAGCAGATATGATATAAGTATGCAAAAATGTAAATGTGCTGAAAAATAAATGACACAGACAATTTTTATAGAGGTTCGAAGATGAGGTAATTCTTCTAATCCTCTCTTCTCCAACTCCTGGAGGAATCCACTATGTAACAGATCAGTTTACAACGTGGTGAAAAGTCTAGAGACAACCTTGGTCACACAACTAGCTTCTCTTGTGACTCAGCTTCTTCACAGAGCGCAACTGCCTCGCTACTTCAGCTCACTTCTCAAGTTCTTGGATTTGATCACGAAGCCCTCCAACAAACTTGATACTGGTTCAACCTTGAACCTTCCTACAATCCTGACTTGGAAAGTAGACCCCTTTTGATTCTTCAAAAGTTTCCTCTTCAACAGATTTGAAGTTGTCTTTCCTTCACAACTTGTGTTGGATCGATTTCCTTCGAGTTTCAAGCTTGAGGAATTGCTTGAATATTAATGAGAATTTTGCAGGTTAATTGTTTGAATATTGCTTGCTTGTTCGTGGTTCAGGTTGTCAAGGTAACCTTTTCTCAATAAATACCTCAGCCTTTTATAGTGCACTTTTGAAATTTTGCCCGTTGAAGAGATAGGCTAATTTCAAAGTCATTTATGATCGTTGGCTTGTCTTGTCTACAGTCCTTGATGTTGACATTTCCTCGTATTAAATGTCTTCGCAGCATTGCAGGTGCCTGACACAAGGTGCAGTGTTTCCCATTCGTTCATTCCTTTTGCACAAAACTGGGACTAACACTTTACACGTGATAGCTTTGACATGTTGTTGGGATTTGGTCCAAAGATCACTCGCTTCATTGGGCTTTAAAAAGGCGTGAGGCGCGGCCGCGATTCGACTTGAGAGCCGGATTGCATAGTTACGGGGATAGCTTAAAGGATATGATTTGGACTACCTATACCAACAGATCTTCTTTTTCGTAATAGAAACTTGAAGCGTGTTTGGCCTGGAGTCATGGGATGGGTGACCCCTAAGTTTTCCGGTGCGCGTGAGTGAGGACAAAGCGCGCTAGAAAAGACTCATGTTGGTTTGTGGGGACAGTCGTCAATCCGAGTAGCGCTAGAGGTCCAACACATGTTACTATTCTAAGTAACATTTTTGACTTTAATCAACAGATCTAATTCAATTTCTTGAAACTTTGTCTTTACCCTGTGACTTGAGCCAGCTTCTAGTCATTGGATGACTCAACTGTCACTTCAACTTTGAAACTTAGCTTCCTTGAGTTGACTTGACTGACTCTTCCTACAGCTGTTCCTCAGCTGACACACCTTCAGTCGAGTCCTTGACTTCCTTCTTGGCCATACTCAGCTGACACACAACAGAGTCTTCAATCCAGTCCACAATTGACTTTTGTATTTCTTGGCGTAGCTGACTTGACTCAGCTTTTCCAGCCTTATCTATTACAATACAAATTTCAAGGAAAATGGGTTGCCAAATTCCTAGTTGAAGTTTTACATGGTATCATCAAAATCTACACAATAAATTTCCTAACAATAATCAAGTTTTATTGATCATAGCATTCTTGTCCTTTACAAAGCTGTTTACAACAAGTAACAGCTAAGTTGGTTATTCAGCTAAGTTAGCCACTCAACAGACTCGATAGAGCTATTGATAGAATAACTAGACTCATTGTTTAACCTAAACTTAACTTGGCTGGTTTGGTTTTATCAACGGAAGACTTAACACCCTTTGATTAGATTTTAGCTTGTCTTAAACACTTGATTTATAACACTTAGTTATAAATTAGTTGGATAGCAAATATGATTCTATCAGTAGATATAAAGTAAATATGCAGGAAGATAAATGTGCTGAAAGTAAATGACACAAGTATTTTATAGAGGTTTGAAGATGGGGTAATTCTTCTAAATTCTCTTCTCCAACTCCTGGAGGAATCCACTAAGTAACAGATCAGTTTACAAAGTGGTGAACAGTCTGGAGATAACCTTGATCACATTGTTGGCTTCTCTTGCGACTTAGCTTCTTCACAGGGCAGCTGCCTTGCTACTTCAGCTCACTTCTCAAGTTGTTGGACTTGATCACGAAGCCCTCCAACAAACTTGATACTGGTTCGACCTTGAACCTTTCTACAATCCTGACTTGGGAAGTAGACCCCTTTTGATTCTTCAAAAGTTTCATCTTCAACAGATTTGAAGTTGTCTTTCCTTCACTGCTTGTGTTGGATCGATTTCCTTCGAGTTTCAGGCTTGAGGAATTGCTTGAATATTAATGAGAATATTGCAGGTTAAATGCTTGAATATTGCTTGCTTGTTCGTGGTTCAGGTAACCTCTTCTCAATAACTTCCTCAACCTTTTATAGTGTATATTTGAAATTTTGCCCGTTGGAGAGATATGCTAATTTCAAATGTCACTTTTGTTCGTTAGCTTCTCTTGTTGCAGTCCTTGATGTTGACATTTCCTCGTATTAAATGTCTTCGCAGCATTGCAGGTGCCTGACACAAGGTGCAGTGTTTCCCATTGGTTTATTCCTCTTGCACAATTCTGGGACTAACACTTTAGACCTGACAGCTTTGACATATTACTATATTGAGTAATATTCTTGACTTTAATCAATGGATCTAAGTCAGTTGTCTTGACTAGACTGCTGTCTTTACCTCAGGTGACTTGAGTCAGCTCCAGTCATTGGATAACTCAACTGTCACTCCAACTTTGAGACTTGGCTTCTTGAGTTGACTTGACTGACACTTCTCACAGCTGTTCCTCAGCTGATACACCTTCAGTCGAGTCCTTGACTTCCTTCTTGGCCATACTCAGCTGACACACAGTAGAGTCTTCAATCCAGTCCGTAGTTGACTTCTTGTATTCCTTGGCATAGCTGACTTGACTCAACTTTCTCAGCCCTATCTATTTCAATACAAATTACAAGGAAAATGGGGTGCCAACTTCCTAGTTTAAGTTTTAAATGGTATCATCAAAATCTACTCAATAAATTTCCTAACACTTTCCCCCTTTTTAATGAGACCAAAACTTAAAATCATACAAAGAAAGAATAAACAACAAAGATACATACAGACATTGTAGTAACAAAGAATGTATGCTTAACATAGATCGTTTTATTGATCATAGCATTCTTGTCCTTTACACAACTGTTTACATTTGGTATCAGAGCAATATACATGCATCTAAGTTAAGATACATGTATACATTCAGAGTGAAAAATTTCAGGGAAATTCACTAAGTTTATTACATAAGACTTACATGATTGTATTTACAATAGTAATACATGAAGGGGTTTGCAGCAACACTTCAATGCCTTCACTGCTTCCTTCCTCTTTCTTCTTCAGCTCTCTTGCGCTCCTCATCGACATCAGCTCTCTTTCTCTTTTTCTCTTCTTCTTCCCTCCTTTTCTTCTTTTCATAAGCCCGTTTGGCAGCAGGGTCATCCCTTTACTTCCTAGCGAGCTATTCTCTTGTCTGCCTTTGGTTTTCTTCTTCTTGTCTTCTTACTGCCTCTGCGTTCTTCCTTTCAACCTCTAGGTTGGCAAGGTGATCATATCCAGCGCAGTAGATCAAGCCTTTCTTGTTATGATCTACATATTCTACGTCCATGGGTTTTGGTCGACGTAGGGAACCTCTTCCACCACCACTTCTTCCCCTTCCGGACTCAGCTCTTCCACCTCTTGGAGTGTATTGCATGGGAGTCTTCTTCTTTGCAGCTGATTGACTGCTGCTTATCAGCTTCTTTACACAGTGCTAGACCTTTCTCCCAATACAAATCCCAGGCTTGAGACAGAGCCATTCCTTGGAAGTAGCCTTATGACTCAAGTGTCTTGAACTCTTCAATCGATCTAGGCTCAGATCCATTATCAGGTATTGCATCCTGATCCTTTCCAGCTGGAAGACAACCATATTGTCTCATAAGATTCTGAACGCAAGCATCTTGCTTTTGAGTTAACTCTTCAAACCCTGCTTCAATGATCTTTCTTTTGTCTTCCATTGATACAACATCGTTCTCGATTGGTAGGGTCACAGGGAGTTTGTTGAGGATGGAGAAAGTAACATGACCTTGCCGAGGGGTTTCAGCGTACATCAATTGCATTGAACTTCCTTCCCCTCAACTGATCTTTCTTCTCAGCTGCGTCTTTCTTCTCAGCTGCATTTTTCTTTAGTTTTTCTTCTTTTAAACCCTTGAGGAACTCCTCTTCTCTCTTTTTGGCATCATCAAAGAAGAGAGGAACCCCAGGGAACATACCTCCAAGAATAAAATCCAGTCTGCTGATCGTGGAGTTGTGCTTGGAGTCTGTTGTATCATATGCGACTCGAAACTCTGAGCGAGTTGCCTTAGACTTGGCTGTGACTATCTTCATTTCAGCCATGAGAAGGCTGAATTTGTCATTCATGGCATTCTCGAGTCGTAGAATTTCATTCTTGTGGAACTGTTGCAACAACTCCATATCTGTCTTGTGAGACTGGTTTATCCTTTCAATATACTCCTTCATCCTTTGCCTGATCATGGAGTTATCAGCACTCCATACGATCATTCTTCCATATAAGGCTTTGAAATAGCGAACTTGCTCGAATCTCATGGTAGTCTGCTATTGAGTCCATTCCCTAATCCGCACCACGATCCTTCTCAAATCAGCTGTGAGAGTGGCATCTCGATTGTCTAGTCATAAATCCAGTGAGGCATGATGTCGTTCGATCTTCTCAATCTCCTCACATATATTCTTGAAGACTTCACGAATCTTAGCTGTCTCGCCCCGATTCAGCTGCCGGCCATTCTGTGTCGAAATTAAAGTCTGCTGGAACAATTGTGTCGGTGGGAATGATGGGATCTTCTCGTACAATGTATTTCCTTTATCCAACAGCTGTTTCTTCCTCTAATTCAGGCAGTTTCTGGGAGAAGGGAAACATGTCTTGAAAGACATCATCACGCACATATGGAATATCTTGTTGATTTTGTGCCTGTGATGACTCAGATCCGTGTGCCTCACCAAGGGTAGCTTCATCGGCGATTGTCACAACAAGGGAGCTGTGGTCGAGCCGATGGAGTCATTACTGCTGCAACTGTGGGAGCCTGCACAGATGACTCGGTTCCAGCTGGGGCATTTGTGATGTTTTGCCCAACTGACTGAGCCTCAACTATCAGAATAGCTTCCTTGGTCTCAGTAGATTTCTCCAAATGAATTACTTGGTCCTCTGCTGTATCATCAACATCATCGGATGATGATGAGACTTGTGGAGTTGGCTCATCATGGAAGTTAAACCTCATAGGAGCCGTCTTTTCACTGACTTGGCTCTGAGATTTGTGAACATCCTCTGTAATTGGCGTGGACTCTGCTTCATCTTCGGATCACAGAAAGGATGTGCAAATATTTTCTTGAGAGTCTTGAAGGGCACCAATGACTTCATCTGTGGCAACACCTTCGACCAGAGGTATGTTCTCAATAACTGCATCATTTTGCTTACCTACGGGAGTCTCAACCTCCCCAAGGCCTTCAATACCCTTAGCAGTCTCAACCGCAGCAGGGCCTTCTACATTCCTTTCGACAAACTCAGCTGTCTTAGGGTCTTGGACGATGGCATCCAGAGGAGTCTCAACCCCTTGGATTGCACTTTCTGAGCCTAGAGTGTTAACTCTTGGGGCTTCAGCATCCTGTTCCTCGATTGTGATAACAGCGTCATTGGCCTCCAAAGTAGTTGACACTTCAGTTGGGAAAGACTCAACTGTCCGAGCTTCGTCAATGTTACTCTACTGATGTTGACTTTGTTTCTCAACTTCGCCTCCTTTCTTAATAGAGAGTCTCCCACAGCAACCTCCAAACCTGCTGTGGTGGAGAGAGTTTCCCCCTCAGCGCGCACCAACTAAGTGACGGATAGTGGGATCACTCTACTCCAGAGACGCGACTTTTTCCATTGAGTGCTCAGCCGCTGGGGCAGGTGTGAGAACACCTTCTTCAGGGGTAGGCTTAGCTTGGGTCCCCAACTTCCCAGCTTCATCGCCATCTCCCTTGGATCCATCATCTGATTGCACAGGGGACGTGGCTGCAACAATGACTGATGCAAATTGATGTGCCATTCCCAGAGGATCAGTCTGCAGAAGAGTTTGGGATGACTCTCCTGGACCTTCGAACAACTACTGCTCGTGCATGGCTTTGGATTCCCGCAAGGCTTGCTGCATCTCCAACTTTTCAGCTACATCAGCAGGATCCATATCCTCATCACTTTCTGAGAGCATATCAAGATGTGTGTGAATATGCTCGTGAGAGCCTGTGGATTGGCACATTTGTAAGTCCAAGCGGCTACGATAATCTAGGGGGGTTAATAGATTATCTCCATCTTTTGATTTCGTCCTCTTTTTCGAACCAAAAGCTCAAACACAATAATAAAGGTGCGGAATGTAAACAACATGCGTCGATTTATAGTAGTTCAACCCACCTAGGGCCTAATCTACTACCACCCCAAAGATATCCTGGATGGATTTCAAAAGAAAAAGAATTTTATTAATTTCCAAAATTAATACAAATTCAACTTACAACACCTTGAAGAGCACCACACTCTTCTTCAACACCACCTTTAGAGATTACCACAATCTCCCTTAGAAGATTACCACAATCTTCCTTCAACGGAACCTTTAAAGATCACCACAATCTTCAATCTTGAACATATCACAAATTAACACGGGCGGCCGGCCGACGCAGGTCCGACCGGTCGTCCCCCCCCATCTCAACCGGTCCCCTCAATTGGTTTGAGTGAAAGAATCGTTCTGTTTCAACACAAACGTGCAGGTACCGGTCGACCCCTGTGCGACCGGTCGACCGGACCGGTCGACGCCCAGGGCGACCGGTCGACCTGCCTGATTTTTCTTCTGTCTCATTTTCTGTTTCATAATTCTTCTTCAGGTACGGGTTGCCTATAGGGCGGCCAGGTCGACAAGAGACAAAATGTTGTCCAATTTTTGTCGAAAATAAAACTCAAGAAATACTCCGAAAATTTATTAAAAACATTTTAAACCAATCGGGAGTATTTAGACAACATTTAGGAACCTAGTTTAGAAGTAAAAACCCATTAACATAAAATCATTAGGAGTGTTGTCCAATATTATCGAAAATAAACTTGAGGAAATATTCCGGAAAATATTAAAACCATTTTAAATCATTTAGGAGTATTTGGACAACCTTTAAAAACATTGTTTTGGTGAAAAATAAAATCATCAAAATTAAGATAAAAACATGTATCAAACAATCTCCCCCTTTTTGATGATTACAAACCAAAAACAATTTTTACACAAACTAAGAGAGCAATTTTAGAAATGATTTTCCGGTAAGAACATTTGACCGTTTGGAAGCAACCAAAATTTCAAAATATAAAAGCAACCAAGAAGGGGAGTAAATATATATAGTACACAAGCTCCCCTATCAACAAGCATATCAAGAATAATGTAAAAGCAATTTTCCATAAGCTAAAAGCTTAGCTTTTACATTTTGTTCAAGAGCTTATAAGTTCCCCCTGTCACAAGACATCATTAGACAGTTATATAATTCCATCAAGCAACAATTGGACTAAGAATAAATCACAACTTATGGCTTTTATGAGCCATAGCTTATAGCTTTTATAACAAGCTTTTATTAGCTTCTTTGAGCTAACGAGCCAATTTCCTGTTTCTCCCCCTTTGGAATCATCAAAAAGAATGTTAGAATGGTGAAAACACCATACAATGAAATCAAAGTGCGCCAAAGGGACGGTTTATTAATCGTTGAGCAATTAAAGTGTAAAAATCCAAGGAAAATGGGAGAAATGTATCATAAGAAATCCATAAGCTCATTTTTTAGCTAAAAACATGATCTCAAAAAAGATTTTAGGACATTTGGAAGCAAGAGACTCATGTAGAAGTTGAAAATTTCATTGTAACATTTCATCGAACACTTTGTGGGCGTGAGAATTAAAAGAGATAGTATATAGCCCTTGTAAATGTTTCAAGCCAAAGAATTTTCATATCATCAACAATAATTATCCTCATTTCAAAGCTCAATAAGATCATATGCAAAATATGCAACATTTGTGCATCAAATAAGATGCTCAACAAAGAGATTCTCAAGGGTTCAACCCAATTGAGATAATATAAGCCAAAAAGGATCAAGACATTACAAATGCCAAAAATTAGAGCATCCATCAAGTAATACAAGTCATGCCTTAAACAATACATGTATGATATATCAAATGTCCCAACATATCCATCTAAGCATAATGATCAAAGCATTAAAAGAAGCACTTTTACCATCAAGTACTTCATACCAATTATCAAACAATGCCATATAAGAGTATTTTTACCATCAAATACTCCATGATCATCCACAAGTCATTATCAACTCGCAATTTTAACCCTTTCAAGAAAACACGCAAATCTCATTAGTGCAAAAGAGTTTTACAAAATAGTTCATGAAAATACAAAACAACATGAATAAAAATGCTAGAATAGGTGGGGACATCAATCCTCGTCCGAAGAGAAGCAAGTTCCGGGAATAAGATCTTTGATAAATTTCTTCAATTTACCGATTGACTTTTTCAAACTAGAGTTTTCTTTCTTCACAACCCGGAGCTCTTTTCTAAGAGAGGCTACATCTCTAAATGTATCTCTTTCAACTTTTGCCATTCTCTCTTTGAGATTTAAATCTTCAACATCCGACTCGTCTTCATCTCCTTCCTCATTTTCTTCCTCCCTAATTTCTTGTTCATTTCCCACATTCTCTTCTTCATTTTCCTCTTCATTCCCCACATTCTCTTCTTCATCATCTCTTTGTTCGTCAAACTCACTTCTTCCAATATTTTCAACCTCATTGTCATTAAAGAAATCATCCCGAGGTTGTTGTTGATGTCGGGCCCGTCCCCTAGCGGCTTTGGTAGGAAGCCGTGGTAAATGTCGTCTCATTCTTACCATTTGTAGAATGTTGGCATTATCAAAATCATTGTGACGAATTTCGGTATTCATTTCATTTTCCGGGTATCCCAATAAGTATAAAAGTCGGCAAATCAAATTACACAAAGTATATTTTTTCTTGGTAAGCTTTCTAGATTCCGACAAACAATATACAAAAATTGCCCCATAGTTTACTCTTTTTCCTCGAACAATCTTATAGGTGAGAAAGAGTTCGAGATTAGTAGGAAGTTTTATTTCCTTTCCACAAACACAATAGGAGCAAATGATAGATATAATCCGATAGTTAGGCGGCATTGCCGAGTATGTCACTTCGGGATATACTCCTAAAAAGGTTTTTACCTCATCTAGTGAGGCTCCAAAAAGATCATCATCCCAATGTGCGCAATCCACATTAACCACTCCATCATTCGGCATTAAAATGATTGCAAATATCGCCAATGTCCATGAAAAATGCCTACCATTAACAAATGTGTGAAGTTCCAACGGATTATCTACCGTAGCATCAACAATCCACATATTTGCATAAAAAAGTTTTATAAGCTCGTCATCATAATGCAAACACGGATTATCCCAAAGTGAAACCCATCCTTGAATTTCAAAATAAGCCCTAATATCCGGAAATTCATCATGAAATGCTTGAAATCGAACCATACGAGTGCACGCAATTTTCTTATCATTCAATCCAATATTCTCATAATGCTCCTCCGCAAGTTTATTTAGAAATCAAAATCTATTAGCTCTAGAGGGAGGCTCGTAAAGGAGTGATAACTTACTAGAGTCCCAATGAATGCTCGATTTTGAAACCCCAGCTCTTAATTCGACAATCTCCTCTTCCGTAAGCCGATTTTGATAATCTCCTTTTGGAATATCATCTTGTTGGGGGTTGGAGGAAGATTCTCCCCTTTGCTTTCTTCTCATCTTTTGAGGATTTCTTCCGGTGAATTGACGGGGTGCCATGAAAACAAGATGAATATGATAGATATGAGCTTAAGGAAGAAATAATATGTGAAGTATTGGGATATTTTGAGAGAATTTTGGAGTGAGAATGAGTTAGGGCTCGCAGTTTTGAGAAGAAGAAATGAACCTCAGTAACCCCTGTTTCAATATAAACTTACTGCCCGTTGTAATGACCTTGTCGACTGGTGTGGTCGACCGGTCGACCACCTGGTCGACCGCACTGCTTCCGGGTACCGGTTTCATCACGATTTTCATTTCGAAATTTTCCAAAATTCGATTTTTCACCCCAAAAATTTTAAAACTTTGCAAAAAGATAATTTTGGACCAAGTCCAACAAATACGGGTTTCGGGGAAAACATATATTCGAGAAAAACGAGACTTAACGAGTAGTGCCCTTTTAAGAAGAATTTGCAAAATCATTTAGGGGCACTTAAGGGGTTAAGAAGAAATATCTTGAAAGATATGTGCATAAGCATAATATCGAGTTCTAAGAGAAATACGAGTGAACATACCTCGATAGTTTAAGAAACTTGATGACGAAATAGCCAATGAATATGAGATGTATATCCTACACAATTCTTAGACAAAATTTGCACAAAAGCACAAGTGTAGGCAAGTGATAGGAGATATCAAAAAAATACTTATGCTATAAAAATTCATAAAAGATAATAAACCACAAGTCTAATTAAATGCTCAAGAGTTTTAGAAATATCATGCAAGGTCTTCTTTTAAGAATTTTGAAACTCACAAATATATTGAAGACCTAAATTAAAATTAAATACTTGAGAACTCATTTTGCAATTAAGACACAAATAAAAACATGCATATGATTAAAAATAAAATGCATATATAAATGGGGAGATACGGTTTACCAATTACGCCGTTTCCTGGTTGTGTCTTTCCCATTGTTGATGATATCTTCCCCTTGTGAAGTCACTTTGTTGATGATGACTTCTTTGATTACTCCATTTCCAAGGTTTGTTGCTTTCCCATTGTTGAAAGTCTCTTCTTCTTTGAAAATCATCTTGTTGATGATGTCTTTGCCATTTCCAAGGATTGTGTTCTTCCCATTTTTGATTGTACCCTCTTCTTGGAAATTGACTTTGTTGAGAATAGTTTCTCCTTCTTTGATCAAATGAAATGGTCATTTGATGCCTTCTTGGCGGTATGAATTTTCTTCGATCATTATTTCGCCGGGTACCTAATAAAACATTATTTTGTGGTACCCTCAAGTGTTTGGGTCCTTTAGGATTAGCTTTGAGACTTTTAGGTCTCCAACAATAATTAGAGTTATTTCTAGCTCGACAAGTATTTACGGTATGACCCTTTCTACCGCAATAGAAGCATGTAATAATTTTAGGAGCATAACGACCAACATGCTTAGAAACTTGATTCTTTTTCATATGATTGACAATATTAACCTTATGATCAAGTTCTAGTTTCGAATTATCACAACAATCAACAATTTCATCGGTACTCAAGTCGGATTTAGATAAATCCTTTTTCATGCAATTAATATCCTCAACAAGAGTACTATTTTCTTTTTCAAGGTTTCTAACCTTGTCAAGTGTGGTGGTGTGAGCACATGATAGTGATTCATAGGAAGTAAATAAACTATCCTTATCATTTTTCAAAACATTGAATTCCTTTTTCAAATTTTTGTATTTAACAAGTAAGCTTTGGAATTCATTTTCAAGTTCATCATAATCATTTTGCAAATCACTATAATCATTTTGAATAACAATATCATAGGAAGTAGAGGGTTTAAGATATACCTCGTTTTCTTCTTCGATGCCCATAAAACAATATTCAACTTCTTCATAGTTGGAAGTTGCAAGAGGCTTGTTCCTTAAATTTGAGCTTGTATCCCTTTGAGAAGTAGATGCTTTTGTTTGACTCCTTTCATTTACAAATACTCCATAGATGTTTTCTAATTTTTGCCATACTTTATGTGCCGATCGAATTCCTACAATATGTTTATATTCCAAATTAGTAAATGAACAATACAAAATATTTAGAGCCTTACCGTTTAAGGAGATGATATTCTTCTCTTCATCCTTTAGCTCTTTGAGGCTTTTGGAGGTGTGTGGTGTATCTATCATCGGAATGGATTCTCCATTAATGACGGTGTTCCAAATATCAAACCCGCAACCTTGTAAATAACATTCCATTCTTTCTTTCCAAAATATAAAATTTTTAGAATCAAATAGAGGTGGCTTGGTGGTGGAGGTGCCGGATAGGTGAGCTTCATTCGTAGCCGACGATCGTTTCTCTTCACTCGCGATGTGAAATGAGCTTGCCAAAGAGTTTGGCTCTGATACCACTTGTAAGTCCAAGCGGCTACGATAATCTAGAGGGGGGGTGAATAGATTATCTCCATCTTTTGATTTCTCCCTCTTTTTCGAACCAAAAGCTCAAACACAATAAAAAAGGTGCAGAATGTAAACAACACGCGTCGATTTATAGTAGTTCAACCCACCTAGGGCCTAATCTACTACCACCCCAAAGATATCCGGGGATGGATTTCAAAAAGAAAAAGAATTTTATTAATTACCAAAATTAATACAAATTCAACTTACAACACCTTGAAGAGCACCACACTCTTCTTCAACACCACCTTTAGAGATTACCACAATCTCCCTTTGAAGATTACCACAATCTTCCTTCAACGGCACCTTGTGAAGATTACCACAATCCTCAACCTTGAAGAATACCAAATTCTTCAACACCTCAATAAGAAGATCACCACAATCTTCTTGCACCTATCACCTAGATCATCCAAGTGTGCTCTTACCACAAGAACACTCACAAGGATATCTTGTGTTTGAATGATAACCAAAAATCAAGATTATAGCTCAATAATGAATATTACAATTTGAGTGCAAAGTGTAATCAAGAATAGCCTAGACCTCAAGAATGTGAAAGTGAAAAACTAGGCAAAATTACAACAAGAATAATAACAATGAAGGACAAATATTTGCTTGAAGTGTATCTTGTTGTGTTGTATCTCAATTGTTGTATTGGTTGCTCCAAAACTTCCTCTATTTATAGGAGATGATTGATCAAGCATAGGCTCCTCTTGCGGATTGAAAATCTACAGAAAAATACAATTAAAATCAAGAATATAGCTGTTAGAAATCAATCCCACAATTTAAGGAAATGTGTCTGCTGTCAAACGGTCATATTTTTGCTGTCAAAGCACAGGGCGACCGGTCGCACAGAAATAGAAGTTGAAATAAACATATCACAAATTAACACGGGGCGACCGGTTGACGTAGGGTCCAACCGTCGTCCCCCCATCTCAACCGGTCCCCTCAATTGGTTTGAGTGAAAGAATCGCTTCTGTTTCAACACAAACTTGCAGTACGGCCGATCCTCTGGCCGACGGCGACCGACCGGACCGTTGGCCTGATGACCGGTCGACTGCCTGATTTTTCTTCCGTCTCATTTTCTGTTTGAAATTCTTCTTCAGTGCGGGTTGCCCTATAGGGCAACCGGTCGACAAAGAGAAAATGTTGTCCAATTTTTGTCGAAAATAAAACTCAAGAAATACTCCGAAAATTTATTAAAAACATTTTAAACCAATCGGGAGTATTTAGACAACATTTAGGAACCTAGTTTAGAAGTAAAAACCCATTGACATAAAATCATTAGGAGTGTTGTCTAATATTATCGAAAATAAACTTGAGGAAATATTCCGGAAAATTATAAAACCATTTTAAATCATTTAGGAGTATTTGGACAACCTTTAAAAACATTGTTTTGGTGAAAAATAAAATCATCAAAATTAAGATAAAAACTTGTATCAAACAACATGTTGGATTTCTCCAAGGCTCGGGCTTGGACGGCAGCTCTCTCATTTTCCTCCTCTTTCAAGATGCAGAGGATATCCATGCAGTTGTCTTCATCAAGATCATCTTACATTTGCAACACCAAGAAATCAGAGAAGTTCTTCTTCTTCCTCGATGAACTTAGGGCGAGTGAACTGTACCCTTGAGTGATCTAGCTTCCATGCTCTCCATTCCCTCAAGCGTCGTTGAATATCTGGATAAACTGGAGAATACATGATTACATCATCATCATCATCTTCACCTTCTCCTCCAGTTTCTGGAATGGGAGGTAAGAGACCATGCTCTTCCTCGGATGCAACAACATCAGGTATAGGTGGAGAGACAACTTTTTCAACATTAGGTACAGTTGTCTCGGCTGCTTCACTTTCTCATTTGTCTCCCCCACAGCTGGGTCTTCGATAGATATCTGCTGATTACCATCAACAGACTTCATAGATGCATCAATAACTTCAGGAGACCGCGCTTCATGATCACCAGTAGTCTCGGCTTCTTTCTCCAGCTGAGCAGCAGATTCAACTGTCTTTTCAAGTTCAGATTGCCTGATCAACCTTCTTTTCCTTGGACGAACCAGAGGAACTTTTGGTTCTGTTTCAGTAGATTCATCAGAGGTAGGGACTTGGGTACTCTTGTTAGAGGGAGCAGCCTTCCTCGACTTGGCAGTCCTCTTCTTCTTTACGACCGTAGAAGGGAGTGAGGGTTCCTTCTCAGTCTCTGCTGCAAGGGCAGGAGTCTCGGCTACTCGGGCAGGTGACTCGGCTGCAGGGGCATGAGCTCTCTTGGGCTTGGCTGCAGGGGCAACTTTCTTTTTCGGGGGAGGGGTCTCAGTAGATTCTTCAGGGTTAGCTGATTTCCCCTCACTTGTGTCGGCTTTCTTAGCATGAGCTCTCTTCTGGGCACCGGAGAGGTTTGCCCTGAACATCTTCTTGTTCACGTGGAAAGGCTTTCCATGGTGAAGAGCAATGCCTTTCACCTCCATGAGATCGCCAATCACAAGGCCATAGCCCAAAGAACATCCAATGGACCCGTCCTCCTTGTAGGTCCTATTCAGCACATTCTGGCAGAGTCTGCTGTAAACAAACTCAGCCCAGTTAACCTTCTTTCCTTGCATGATCACAACCATCACTATCAGCTTAGTTTTGGACAGCTGATTGAAGCTTCCAAACTTCATGTCAACAAACTTTGAGACAACGTCCATCAACTTGTGATAGTCGTCCTTTAGTGAATCCTTCTTGGCTATGAAAACTATTTTCGCAGCACACTCTGCTTGGCCACTTCTTTCCAAGATGCAGCTAAGTCGACATCCGCCCCGAGATGTCTTCAAGCCCTCCTCGGCAAAAAACAAACAAAGGCTCATCAAGATCTTTTGCAGATCTTTTTGATTTCATCGTCCTGCACTTCTGCATTCACATAGAACACCACTACCTCTTCAAGGTAGGTATGAGAGTATTCCATCGTCAGAAAAGACCTTTAGGCCGGACTTCTCCAACATTCCAGCTATCTTTAGAACCAAGGTTTCATCAACACCCTATTTGATCATCCCATCGAAATCCACAAAAGTCCGTATATAAATGTTATGAAAGGACATATTTTGGATTTTGAAATTTTTGATTAAAATCAACGGCTAAGATTAAAATGTCAAAACCGCATTTAATTCCCCGCATTAAATGCAGCAACATTTATATCCAATCATATGGCTTACTGTGCAGCTTTTACTGTGACCGTCATTATTACGCTGACGTTATCCTTAAAAACATTCCCGCTCAATTAAAACGACTGCATTCTTGTCACTTAGCTCATAAATGATTCGGCTTATATCCAACGTGACTTAACTCAGCTTCTCTCTTCTTATGAAGTAACTCAGCTGTCAGCTAACTCGATACAGCTGACTTCCCGATAAGGCTGTTTCACTTGGCTGAAGTGTGAAACTTGCTCTGCTTTAATTTCTCATCTTGTTTCTCTGCTGATTGAATCTTCTGAGTTTCAACTCAGCTCAATTAACCCTAACTCATTTTTGAGCTCTTCAAATCTTGATTCACATAGAGGTTTAGTGAATATATCAGCTAACTGTTTATCAGTTGAGATGTATTCCAAGGTGATGTCTTTCTTTTCAGGCAAAATTGTTTTTTTAGTCCTCTAAGTGGACTGACCTGCAACTTTAATCCTCACTTACTAATTTGTGTGATATTAGTCCTCTAACTAAAAAAAATTCAGATATTTAGTCTTGTTACCTCCTATACCCATTAAACATTACCTGAAATGTTGATGTGGCTTTTTTTTCCAATAAAATATTTTTTTAATGACTGAATATATGACATGTACACATAGTTGGATGATTTTGGAGGAAAACTAGGTTTTGGTACCAAAATGGAGGGAAAATTGATATTTAGTTATAAATATAATTTTTAACATTATTTTTTCCAACTTTTATAAATAATTCAGTTTTCCGAAATTATATTTATTTTTTTTTAAAAACTACATTTATAACTAATATAATTTAATTTATTTTTTAAAATAATAAATTATTCATAGAATAATTCGGTATTATTTTTTTCAACCATAACCAAATTATTTTTTTTCGAAAAAACTAACTTATATTATTTGTTTCGAAAATATAATTATTATTTTTTTAAAGAAATATTTAATGTATCAATAAAATAAAACAATTTAAAATTTTAATAATTTGGTAATTTCAAACAACTGAATTATTTATAAAAGTTGGAAAAAATAATGTTAAAAACTATATTTATAACTAATATAATTTAATTTAATTTTGAAAATAATAAATTATTTATAGAATAATTAGGTATTATTTTTTTAAACCATAACCAAATTATTTTTTTCGAAATGAATAACTTATATATTTGTTTCGAAAATTTATTTATTATTTTTTAAAGAAATATTTAATGTATAAATAAAACAAAATAATTTGAAATTTTAGTAATTTGGTAATTTTAAAAAACTGAATTATTTATAAAAGTTGGAAAAAAATAATGTTAAAAACTATATTTATAACTAATATAATTTAAATTATTTTGAAAATAATAAATTACTTATAAAATAATTTTATATTATTTGTTTAAACCATAACCAAATTATTTTTTTTTTCAAAACAAATAACTTATATTACATTTTTTGAAAATATAATTTTTATTTTTTTAAATAAATATTTAATGTATAAATAAAACAAAATAATTTAAAATTTTAATAATTTGGTAATTTCAAAAACTTAATTATTTATAAAAATTGAAAAATGATGTTAAAAATTATATTTATAACTAAATGTAACTTAAATTTTAAAAAATTAAATTTTATTTATAATCAATTTCAATAAAATATAATAATTATATTTTCGAAAAAATAATATAAGTTATTTGTTTCAAAAAAATAATTTGGTTATGGTTTTAAAAAATAAATATAATTTCGGAAAACTAATTATTTATAAAAGTTGGAAAAAATAATGTTAAAAATTATATTTATAACTAAATATAATTTAAATTGTTTTTAAATAATAAATTATATTTATAACTAAATATCAATTTTTCCCTCCATTTTGGTACCAAAACCTAGTTTCCCTCCAATATCATGTAACTATGTGTACATGTCATATATTCAGTCATTAAAAAAATGTTTTATTAAAAAAAAAGCCACATCAACATTTCAGGTAATGTTTACCGGGTATAGGAGGTAACAAAGATTAAATAAATATCGAAAAAAAATTTAGTTAGAGGACTAATATCATACAAATTAGTAAGTGAGGACTAAAGCTCCATGTCAGTCCACTTAGAGGACTAAAAACAACAATTTTGCCTTCTTTTCAACATGATCTCTTATGAAATGATATCTGACATCAATGTGTTTTGTTCTTGAATGCAATACAGGATTACGAGTTATTGCAATAGCACTAGTGTTATCACACATAATTGGAATCTTTTTTTCTTCAATATCATAATCTCTTAGCTGTTGTCTCATCCATAAGACTTGGGCACAACAACTGCCCGCAGCTATGTACTCGGCTTCAGTTGTGGCTGTGGCAATTGAATTTTATTTCTTACTGAACCAATAAGCCAATCTATTTCCAAGCGTTTGACATGTACCTGAAGTACTTTTCCTGTCAACTCTACATCCAGCATAATCTGAGTCTGAGTAACCAATTAACTTGAATCCACCTTCCTTTGGATACCATAAGCCAACTTCCTGGCATCCCTTCAAATATCTTAGGATTCTCTTAGCTGCAGTCATGTGGCTCTCTTTTGGTGCAGATTGGAATATTGCACATACACCTACTGAAGGTGATGTCTGGCCTGCTTGCTGTTAGATAGAGCAATGATCTAATGAGTGCTCTATATCTGGTTTGATCTACACTTCTCTTCTGTACCAAATTTCTTCATCAAATCTCTTGTATATTTTGTTTGACTTATGAAGGTTCCATCCTTCAATTGCTTGACTTGAAGTCCTGGGAAGAAAGTCAGCTCTCCCATCATGCTCATCTCAAATTTACCTTGCATGAGGTTTGAGAACTTGTCACACAACTCTTTATTTGTGGAACCAAAAATGATGTCATCCACATATATTTGAACAAGCAGTATACTCTCTCCATCTTGAATTCTGAAGAGTGTTCTATCAACTTTGCCTTTGGTGAATCCATTGTTAGTTAGAAACTGAGACAATGTATCATATCATGCTCTTGGTGCTTGTTTCAGTCCATATAATGCTTTCTTGAGCTTATATACCTTATCTCCAATAGGTTTCTGCTCAAAACCTGGAGGTTGTTCAACATAGACTTCTATTCTAACAGTCCATTCAGAAATGCACTCTTCACATTCATTTGATACACAGTGAAGTTCTTATGTGCAGCATAAGCAAGAAACAATCTTATTGCTTCCAATCTTGCAACAGGAGCAAAGGTTTCATCAAAATCTATACCCTCTTCTTGGCAATACCCTTTGGCTACCAATTTTGCTTTGTTTCTTACAACAAATCCTTCCTCATCTCTTTTTTCTGAACACCCATTTTGTGCCAATAACATTTTGATGGGTTGGCCTCTGCACCAATTCCCGTACTTTGTTTTTTTCAAACTGATTCAACTCTTCTTGCATGGCTTGAATCCAATGTGTGTCATCCAATGCTTGAGACACATCTTTAGGCTTTATCTGGGAAATAAAACAAGTGAACATAGGTTCATGATGTGCTCTGGATCTGGTTCTTATGCCATCTCTAACATCTCCAATAACTAACTCTGGTGGATGGTCTCTCAGCCATCTCACATCAGGTTGAAGTAAGTCTGCTGGATTCAGCCATCTTGCAGCTAAGTTATCTTGAACATCTCTTTCATTTTCAATCAGTTGTAGACTTTCCAGCTGTCTTTGAGATTCAACTATCTCATCTTCATATGGGTTGCTTGCTCTTACTTCAACTTCAACATAAGGACTCTTCTGTATTGTTGGCTGATTCAGCTTATCAGCTAACTTTTCAATGTCTTCTCCATTTACATTAGGTTCATCAAAAACCACATGGATAAACTCTTCTGTAACCATAGTCCTCTTGTTCAACACTCTCTATGTTTTGCTCTCAGCTGAGTATCCCAAAAAGATACATTCATCATCTTTAGCATCAAAAGCCTTTAAATTATCTTTGCCATTGTTATGGATGAAACATTTACATCCAAATATTCTGAAATATCTAACATTTGGTTTTCTCCCTGTCCAAATCTCATAGGGAGTCTTGGTTAGTTGCCTGTTGATCATGCATCTATTTTGAGTATAGCATGTTGTGTTAATGGCTTTAGCCCAAAATCTCTTAGGCAATCCAGCTTCAACTAACATGGTCCTTGCAGCTTCCTTGAGAGTTCTATTCCTTCTTTCAGCCACTCCATTCTGCTGTGGAGTTCTTGCAGCTGATAACTAATGAGCAATTCCATTTTCAACACAATACTAAGTTATTATCCCATTAACAAACTCAGTTCCTCTAACATATCTTATTTTTATAATGGTTTGGCTCTTTTCATTTTGAACTTTTTTCATTAGCTGAGGTAACTTCTGCAAAGTTTCCTTATTTTTACACATGAAGATTGTCCATGTATATCTTGAATAATCATCTATCACTACCAAGGTGTATTTCTTTCCACTTATGCTGGCTGGCTCAACTGGACCAAATAAATCCATATGCAACAGATGTAATCTCCTTGTTGAAGAAGGACTTGGCTTATCCTTGAATGAAGATTTTATTTGCTTTCCCATCTGGCATGCATCACATACACTTTCTTTCTTATACACTGAGTCTAGCAATCCTTCTACAAGATGGCTCCTTGCTAGCTTGTTGATTATCTTGAAATTTAGATCACTCAGCTTCTTGTGCCACAACCAACTTGATTCGGCTGTGCTCTTTGCTAACAAATAAGTGCTTGGTGTAGCAGTAGACCAATCTACCACAAACATATTCTTCTGTCTTGATCCTTGCAAAGACTATTTTATTTGATTGAACATCTTTGATCCGCACACTCCCATTTTGAATCCAAAGATTGTAGCCTTTATCACAGAGTTGGCTGATGCTTAACAAGTTGAAGTTGAGGCCTTCAACATAAGCAACATCAGTGATTTCCAATCCATTCTTCTTGATAGATCATGTGCCTTTGATTTCCCCTGGAGCTTAATTTCCTCCAAATATGACATTTGCACCTCTAATCTCCTTGAGTCTTGACCGGTTTTTCTTGTTTCCTGTCATATGTCTGGAACAACCACTATCCATGTACTAGGTTCCTTGGCCCTCAGCTGTTCCTTGAACTTGCAATCAAGGAAATCAGTTTTTAGGTGCCCATACTTGCCTTGGTCCTGAGGGGTTAGTGCTATAAGATGATCCAACCAACCTATAGCCAAAGAACTTGACTCTAAGAGGTTGTCATCTATCAGTGCCATAATCATAATGCACATTAGCAAATTGCTTGGGGGGTTTTAGGTTCATACAACTGTCTCTTTTGTCTGTATGCCTGTGTTTGTGTTTTAGCAATTGCTGTCTTGGTATAGTTGTGAAATTTCTGAGTGTAGTTCTTGGGTGCATATGTGTGCTGATAATAGCTCTTTTGCCTTTGGAATGACCTATGCTGAGTTTTAGGTCTTTGCCATCGAGGCTTGTATTCCATAGGTCTTTGCTGATGTTTCACATTATTCCAATCAGCATAGTTTGGATAGTTTCTACCATTCCCATCATGTGTGTTTCTCTGATTGAATTTCTGGGGTTTTTGGTAGCTCTGTTTGCTTTTCACAAAGTATTTTCTTTTTGGAGTTTGCTGAGGGACTCAGCTGGATTTCTTCTCAGCTGTCTTCTCAGCATACTCAACTGGCTGTTTTCCTTTCCCTTTGTATCCAAGGCCAGTTTGTTTATGATTGTGCTTTGGAGTGAATGTGGGGGCAGCATTTGGTGTTTTGGGTTTTTCAGATGCTTCATTGCTTAAAGATCTTTTTTCCAAAATCACTCTTGGAGTTTGACTGTGCATAAAGGAATTGAATCCTATGCTTGTCTTATCTCCACATTCTTTTTGACTCATGATAAGATCATCCAATAATTTGGATGCCTTTGTAAATGAGGCAATCACATATTTGAGATCTTTTTCATTTTTTCTATATCAGCTAACTCTGCTATGATCTTGGCATTTTCAGCCTTCAACTTAGTGTTCTCATCAGCTATGTGACTCAGAGTACTCATCTCTTTAGTCAGCTGTGAGTTTTGGCTTTTAAGCTGGATGTTTTCCTCATTTATAATTGTGTGTGAGGATTTTATGTGTTCAAAATCTTTCATCATTTTGCCTAATGAATCATAAAGATCAGTGGGTGATGAAGTGTGTGTATCACAATCACTATCACTTGAATCTGAGTAAGATGAGTTAGAGTGTACCTCATCTTCTTGATCTGGTTGATCTTGTTATTTAGCCATAAGGAAAATCATAGCCTTTTCCTCAGAGTCACTTGAGTAGTCAGCTTCACTACTCTCTGAGTCCGCTTTTTAGACTTGATCGCTCCAGTTAGATCTCGGCAGCCAACATGGCTTTCTTCTTTTCCTGTCTTCCTTCTCTGAAGACTTTTCTATCTTCCTCATTCCTATATTTGTTGACTGGTGGGTAGGAACAATCAACTGCAAAATGTCCTGGTTGTCTGTTGTTCCAACACAGGTTCTCAACTGTTTGATCAGCTCTTTCCGTTCTTGAAATATCAGCTCTCTGATATTCAACCTTTTTATCTTCAACTTTCTTGGGTGGCCTGTTTTCCCTTGATTTCAAGGAGCTGAATGTCTCCTGGAGGTTTCACCCTTATTTCTTTTATAGTCTTGTTGAATCTTTTGACCATCAGGGCAATTTCCTCCTGGTCTATGACTTCCTTGGGTTCAACTCTCTTTGCATCATTAGCCATCAGTTCAGCTGTCTTGGGTACAACTGTCTTCTCTTGCTCTTTTCTTCTCAGCTCAAACTCATAGGCTTTGAGGTCTGAGAATAGCTCATGATTAGATGTTCTTGAGAGGTCCATTGAATGTCTCAGGCCCATAGTCTTCATTTCCCATTCAGTTGGGAGGCTTCTTAAGTTCTTCATACACATTTTCTTTTGTGTATATTCCTTCCCAAGAGCTGGAAGCTCATTTGTGATTTCAGTGAATCTGGCATTTAGCTGATCCATGGTTTCACCTGCAAGCATTTTGAAATTTTCAAATTTTTGAACAAAGAATGACATAGTTTTATTTTCTTTAATTTGTTCTGATCCTTCACAAATTAAAGTCAGTTTATTCCAGATTTCTTTTGCATATTTGCAAGATTTGACTTTATTGAACATTGCTTTGTCCAATGTCATGTAGAGTATGTCCTTGGCCACAATGTCCAAGTTGTATCTCTTCCTATCTTCATTTGTCCTTTAGTCTTCTTCAACCGGTTTTTCAACCATTTTGGTATTTGTCTTTTGATCATGTAATGTATGTCTTTATTGAACTCCTTCAATGTCATGTAGAGTATGCGGCCACAATGTCCAAGTTGTATCTCTTCCTTCTTCTTTGTCCTTTAGTGTTTTTCAACTTTTAGTATTTGCGAATGTTCTTTTCTCCTTCAATCGCAAATGGCCCATCCTCTATCACAAGCCACATTTGATCATGTAATTTGATCATGAATATAGATGAGCCTCGCATACAAATTTTCCAATCATCAAATTCTTCAACAGTGAACATAGGAATGCGTGGCAGATTTGCTTCCATGATAATAACTTTGCTTAAAATGAAAGATTTTGAAAATACAAGTGTTTAAAATCTTTTTGAAAAGATAGAGATCTAGTTCAAGAACTCGGTGCGGAAGGATCAATGAACCCAGCACACTGATACCACTTGTAGGTCCCAAGGGGTGTGAGTAAGGTTTTGAGGGGGGGTTGAATAAACTTTACCAAATTTTCAATTTTAGTCCTTTTAAAATTACAACAGAGTTGACTCAAACAGTTATGTCCTTGAGGGACAACTAAGTTGGTATTCAGCTAAGTTAGCCACTCAACAGAATCGATAGAGCTGTTGATAGAATAACTCGGCCGTTAACCTAAACTTAACTTGGCTGGTTTGGTTTTATCAGCGGAAGACTTAAGACCCTTTGATTAGATTTTAGCTTGTCTTAAACACTTGACTTTTAGCACTTAGTTATAAATAGGTTGGATAACAAATATGATTCCATCAGCAGATATAAAGTAAATATGTAGGAAGATAAATGTGCTGAAAGTAAATGACACAAGTATTTTATAGAGGTTCGAAGATGGGGTAATTCTTCTAATCCTCTCTTCTCCAACTCCTGGAGAAATCCACTAAGTAATGATCAGTTCACAAAGTGGTTATCAGTCTAGAGACAAGTCTTGATCACCAAGTAACAGATCAGTTTACAAAGTGGTGAACAGTCTGGAGACAGCCTTGATCACACAGCTGGCTTCTCCTGCGACTCAGCTTCTTTACAGGGCAGCTGCCGTTACTACTTCAGCTCACTTCTCAAGTTCTTGGATTTGATCACGAAGCCCTCCAACAAACTTGATACTGGTTCGACCTTGAACCTTCCTACAATCCTGACTTGGAAAGTAGACCCCTTTTGATTCTTCAAAAGTTTCCTCTTCAACAGATTTGAAGTTGTCTTTCCTTCACAGCTTGTGTTGGATCGATTTCCTTTGAGTTTCAGGCTTGAGGAATTGCTTGAATATTAATGAGAATATTGCAGGTTAAATGCTTGAATATTGCTTGCTTGTTCGTGGTTCAGGTAACCTCTTCTCAATAACTTCCGCAACCTTTTATAGTGTACATTTGAAATTTTGCCCGTTGAAGAGATATGCTAATTTCAAATGCCACTTTTGTTCATTGGCTTGTCTTGTTGCAGTCCTTGATGTTGACATTTCCTCGTATTAAATGTCTTCGCAGCATTGCAGGTGCCTCACACAAGGTGCAGTGTTTCCTATTGGTTTATTCCTCTGCACAATTCTGGGACTAACACATTAGACCTGACAGCTTTGACATATTACTATATTGAGTAATATTCTTGACTTTCATCAACGTATCTAAGTCAGTTGTCTTGACTCGACCGCTGTCTTTACTCCATGTGACTTGAGTCAACTCCAGTCATTTGATAACTCAACTGTCACTCCAACATTTGAGACTTGGCTTCTTGAGTTGACTTGACTGACACTTCTCACAGTTGTTCCTCAGCTGACACTCCTTCAGTCGAGTCCTTGACTTCCTTCTTGGCCATACTCACCGACACACACAGCAGTCTTCATTCCAAATCCAGCTTGACTTCTTGTATTCCTTGGCATAGCTGACTTGACTCAGCTTTCTCAGCCCTATCTATTTCAATAAAAATTACAAGGAAAATGGGGTGCCAACTTCGTAGTTTAAGTTTTACATGGTATGATCAAAATCTACTCAATAAATTTCCTAACAAAGTACAACACCTCTCAAATCTGCACTTAGGGTTGCATCACGATTGTCCAATCTAAGATCCAAGGATGCGTGGTGGCATTCCATCTTCTCAATCTATTCATAGATTTTCTTGAAGGCATCTCAGAACTTGACTATCAAAGCCGACTCTACTTCCGGCCACACTGCATCGAAATCAAAGCCCATTGGCACAATCGAATTTGTAGGAATGATTAGCTTTTCTTACAAGTGTACTTTACTTGATCTCTGGCAGACTCTTCTTCCATGTCAGGAAGCTCAGCAGTGAATGGAAAAATGTCTTCAAAGACATCGTCTCTAACAAAAGGAATCCCCGAGGGTCCACGCTGGATGGCCTTCCCCTGTTCTTGTTGCATTTCTTCAGCTTTCTATGCCTTAGCTGATTCAGCGTCGTTGGCAGATGTCACAGCTGTGGGAGCCTGCGATGGAGCTATTGGAGTCGTTCTCGCCGCAATCGTTCGTGGTAGCTGCGCAGACTGATTTAAATTCTAAGAATAGTTGTATGGATCTGCTTTCGACTGACGAGCCTCAACTGTCTTAACAACTTCTTCGTTCTCAGTGAGTTTTTCCTTTTGAGGTATCATGTCCTCAACTGTTTCATCAGTGTTATCGGAGTTTGATGTGGCCTTAGGAGATGGCCCATCATCAAAATTGAATCTCATGGGAGCTGTTTTATCACTTACAGTGCTCCGATATTTGAGAACATCATCAGCCTTGTCCATCGTTGAATCTTCAGGATGGGTGGACTCGGCTTCATCCTCGGATCCCATAAAGGATGTATCAATGTGTTCTTGGGAATCACAAAGGGCGCTGATCTCCTCTTCTGCATCAGCTCCTTCGACTTGAGGAATGTTCTACTGCTCTGGTTCCTTACCTAAGGAAGTCTCAACCTCCTTTAGGCCTTCATTACCCCCAAAAGTCTCAACCACTATGGGGCCTTCAACAATCCCTTCGACAGACTCAACTGTCTTGGGGTCTTCTACATTGGCATCCTTCGGAGTCTTAAATCCTTGGATTGCACTTTCATGGCTAAGAGTCTTAACTCCCATGCCCTCTCTATCATTTTCCTTAGCTGCAGCAATAGCTTCATCGGCCTGCATATCAGATGAAATCTCAGCTGAGACAGTCTCAACTGTATGAGCACCATTAATTTCACTTTGCTTCTTTGTGACTTGCACTCCTTCGCCTCCAAACTTCATTTTGTTGTCTTCCACAACATCCTCCGACCCTGCTGAGGTGGAGAGAGCTTCCCCCTCAGCTGGCGCACTAGCTGAGTAAACGACAATGGGGTTACTCAGCTCCTAAGACACGACTGTAGTTCCCTTTGAGTAGTCAACCGTTGGGGCAGATGTCTCAACACCTTCTTCAGGGGTAGGCTTGGCTTGGGTGCCCATATTCCCAGGTTCATTGCCATTTCCCTGAGAGCCAACAGTAGAGTGCACGGGGGACGTGGTCGCTGCAATAACAGTTGCAATCTCCTGTGCCA
Organism: Rehmannia glutinosa; assembly: GCA_016081115.2. Classification (NCBI taxonomy): domain Eukaryota; kingdom Viridiplantae; phylum Streptophyta; class Magnoliopsida; order Lamiales; family Orobanchaceae; genus Rehmannia; species Rehmannia glutinosa. The sequence goes on from CM071935.1 coordinate 56,182,092, forward strand.
CTCCCAATGGATCAGATCGAGGAGCGATTCTGGAAGAGTCTCTTGGACCTTCTTGAAGGTTCTGCTCGTGCATGGCTAGCGATTCTCTAATGGCCTGCTGTGACTCGACCTTTTCGACTGTAGTAGCTGGGTCCATCTCCTCATCGCTGATGTCAGTGGACTCAATGAGATGTTCATGGGTTCCTGTGTGCAAACATATCTTGGATTTCTCCAAGGCTTTAGCTTTTTCCTGGGCCTTCTCGTTCTCATCCTCCTTAATAGCCCTAAGAGCATCCATGCAAAACTCTTCATTCAGGGCTTGTTGGATGGTTACATCTCCAAGGAGACTAAAAAGCTCCTCTTCTTCATCGATCAACTCTGGGCGAGTAAACTGCTGCCTAGAGTAATGGAGCTTCCAGTTCCTCCAACTCCTTAGCCTCGTCTGGATCTCTTGATAGACTGGAGAGTACATAATTAGATCATCGTCATCTTCCTCTCCGGCCTCTGGAATAGTGGTTAATGGAGCTTGCTCCTCCTCAGATTCAACTACATCAGTCTGAGGGGGTGAGACAATCTTTTCTTCCACGGTCTTGGTCATCTCTCACTTCTTCTATCTCCGCACTGCCTCTCCCACACAACTGGGTCTTGAATACTCTGCTGATCGACATCAAAATAGTCTTCGACGACTCATCAATCTTCTCTTGAGACTGCTCCTCTTGAGCATCAGCAGTATCAATGGTCTCCTCTGGCCGAGTCTCGACTCGGTTTTTCTCAAATCGGACTTCTTGAACAACCGTCTTCTCTTGGTGGGAAACAGTGGAATCTCTGGTTGAACATTTTGAGGCTCTTCAAGAGTGAAGGCCTGTGTTTCAATAGCATCCTTCTTTGATGCAGCTACCTTCCGAGACTTGGCAGTCCTCTTCTTCTTCATGACTGGAGAAGGAATTTGGGGTTCCTCCTCGCCTTTGCGGGGGGCATCGGCATGGGCAGGGCGGTGTGCTTTGGGTTTGGCTATTGGGGCAGGTGCCTTCTTGGTCTTGGCTGCTGGGGCAGGGGCAGGTTTGGCTGTTGCAGCTCTCTTCTTAGAAATGGGCTTGGGCGAGAGAGCTGGGAAGGTCTCAGCTGTGTCTTCTACTGGGTCAACTGATTCCCCCTCACTTGTATCATCCTTCCTCGCAATGGGCTTTCTTCTGCGCTCCAGAGAGGTTCGCCTTGAACATTCTCTTATTTGCATGGAAGAGCTTTCCATGGCGCAGTGCAATCCCCTTGATCTCCATCAAATGGCCAATGACAAGGCCATATCCCAGCGAGCATCCAAAAGTCCCATCCTCCTTATAGGACTTGTTGATCACGTTCTGGCACACTCGGCTGAAGACGAACTCAGCCCAGTTCACCTTCTTGTCCTGCATAATCACATCCATCACAATCATCTTTATCCGTGATAGCTGGTTGAAGCTCCCAAACTTCATATCCACACATTTGGACACGATGTCCATCAACTTGTGGTAATCTTCCTTTCAAAAATCCTTTGTAGCTGTATACACAACTTTAGCACCATACTCAGGCTTTGCAACTTCCTTCCAAGCCGCAGCCAAGTTGACATCCTTCTCAGCGATGTCCTTCAATCCTTCAGACGACAGGAAACAGTGCTCGGCAAGGTCCTTAGCAGTTATCTTGATGGCCTTGCCATGGACAGATGAGCGAATCTCATCGTCATGCACCTCGACATTCACGTAAAACACCACGATTTCCTCTAGATACGTATGTATGAATTCCATCAAAAGAAAGTCCTTCAGACCGGACTTTTCGAGCTTTTCAGCTATCTTCTTCACCAGGGCCTCATCAACGCCCTGCTTAATCATGCCCTTAAAATCCACAGACGCACCAGAGTGGATTTTCTTGGATAGCTTAGCGAAATCGTGAGAACCAACAATTTTTAGAACTTTTGAACGGAGAAAAACACGAAAAATTGAACTTAGAACGGTAGGATTTTGAACGGTTTGCAGAGAGAAAACTTGCTTGCTTGCTGAAGACAAGAGTGTTTGTGTGAGGAGAGAGAAAAAGAATTTTGGTATATAAGGGACTTGAAAGGACGGTTTTTTGGAATTTGAAAAATTTGATCAAGATCAACGGTCAGGATTGATTTTTCAAAACCGCATTAATTTTCCCACATTAAATGCAGCAGCATTTATATCCAATCATATGGTTTATTGTGCAGCTTTTGTACTGACAGTCATAATTACATCTACGTCATCCTTAAAAACATTCCCGCTCGAATAAAACGACTGTGTTTTTGTCACTTAGCTCATTGTAGGTCCCAAGGGGTGTGAGTAAGGTTTAGAAGGAGGGGTTGAATAAACCTTATTAACTTTTCGATTTTAGTCCTTTTAAAATATTACAAAGTTAAATACACAACTAAGTCCTTGAGGGACAGCTAAGTTAGTTAACCAGCAGAGTTAGCCACTCAATAGACTTGATTGAGCTGTTGATAGAATAACTCAGCTGTTTAGTCTAAACCTTAACTTGGTTGTGATGAGATTTTCAACGGAAGACTTAACACCCTTGAATTTGATTTAAGTTTGTTTTAACACTTGGTTTTAGCACTTTGTTAATTATCAGTTGGATAGCAAATTATCAGCAGATATAAAATGATATGCAGAAATTAAATGCTGAAATGTAAATGACACAATAATTTTTATAGAGGTTCGAAGATGGGGTAATTCTTCTATTCCTCTCTTCTCCAACTCCTGGAGGAATCCACTAAGTATTGATCCGAGTACAAAGTGGTTATCAGTCCAGATACAAGTCTTGATAACACAGCTGACTTGATCCTTTGGGACTCAGTCTGGAGATGCCTTGGTCACACAGCTGGCTTTTCGTTCGACTCAACTTCTTCACAGGGCGGCTGCCTTGATACTTCAGCTCACTTGCTCAAGCTTCTTGGATTTGATCACGAAGCCCTCCAATAACTTGAGACTGGTTCGACCTTGAACCTTTCTACAATCCTCCTTGGAATGTAGACCCTTTTTGATTCTTCAAAAGTTTCCTCTTCAACAGTTTGAAGTTGTCTTTCCTTCACAGCTTGGTGTTGGATCGATTTCCTTCGAAATTTAGGCTTGAGGATTTGCTTGAATAACTTTAGAATATTTTGCAGGTTACAGAATGAATATTGCTTTCTTGCTCGTAGTTCTGGTAATTAAGGTAACCCTTTCTCAAAGTGATTCCTCAGCCTTTTATAGTGAACTTTCAAAAATCTGCCCGTTGAAGAGATAGGCTGATTTTTAAAAGTCATTTGTGTTCGCTGGCTTGTCTTGTTGCAATCCTTGATATTGACATTTTCTCGTATTAAATGAGCATTGACTTTTTCGTAGTCGACACAAGGTGCAAAGGGCTTCCCATTGTTTATTACTTTTGCACGCTTCTGGGACTGAGCACTTTAAGACATGGCAGCATGGAAGTATTACTTGTTTAGGTAATATTCTTGACTTATGTGCAACGGATTCCTTTCAGTTGACTCCTCTTTACAACTACCTTTTCCCCAGGTGACTTGAGTCTGCTCCAATGATTGAAAGACTCATCTGTCACTTCAACTTGACTTGGCTTCTTGAGTTGACTTGACTGACACTTCACATAGCTGTATTGTAGCTGATACTTCTTCAGTCGAGTTCTTGACTTCTCCTCCTTTCCATACTCAGCTGTTTCACAACAGAGTCTTCATTTGAGCCTTTAGTTGACTTCTTGTATAACCAGGCATAGCTGACTTGACTCAGCTCGTACAACCCTATCTATTACAATACAAATTACAAGGAAAATGGGGTGCCAACTTTCTAGTCTAAGTTTTACATGGCATTCATCAAAATCTAAGCAATAAATTTCCCAACACTCATAAATGATTCAACTTTCTTCCAAAGTGACTTAGCTCTGTCTCTCTCTTCTCATAATATTACTCAGCTGTTAGCTAACTCGATATAGCTGACTTCCCGACTATGCTGTTTCACTTGGCTGAAATATGAAACTTGCCTATTTTTCATTCTCTTTTTTTTTTTTATCTCTGCTAATTGAGTGTTCTGAGTAATCTAACTCATCTCAATTAACCCCAACTCATTTTTGAGCTCTTCAAACCTTGATTCACATAATGGCTTTGTGAATATGTCAGCTAACTGCTTATCAGTTGAGGTGTATTCCAAAGTGATGTCTTTCTTTTCAACATGATCTCTAATAAAATGATACCTGACATCAATGTGCTTTGTTCTTGAATGCAACACATTATTCTGAGATATTGTAATGATACCTGACATCAATATAGAAATTACACAACTTTTATTCATCGTACAGAAGACTTACATACATATGTATTTACAATAGTAAAATACATGAAGGGGTGGACAACAACACTTCATCGCCTTCGCTGCCTCCTTCTTTCTTCTTCACTCTTCTGCCCTCCTCGGTCTCTTTCTATTCTTTTCTTCTTCAGCTGCCTTCTTTTTCTCGTAGGCTCTTCTAGAAGCTTCGTCTTTTCTCTTTCTTTCTTGTCTTCGTTGACTCTCTTCCCACAACTGATCTTGTCTCTTATTTTCTTCTTCAATCCTTTTCACATATTCAGCATTCTTCCTAGCCACTTCCATGTTGGCTACTACGTCATACCAAAATTTCAATAGATCCCTCATTTCTTTCCCGGATCTATGTATTCGATGTTTTTGGGTAGAGGTCTAGGTCCAAACCTCTTCCTCCACTTCTTCTTCCTCTTCCTCTGGGCGTGTATTGTCATCGAGCCTTCTTCTTTTCCAATGAGTGGCCAGAGTGATCAAGCTAGTCTCATCTTTTCCTTTTTCTTCGCACAACTTGAGGCCTTTTTCCCAATACAAGTCCCAGGCTTGGGCCATTGACATGCCTTCGAAGTATCCTTCGGATTCGAGCATTTTGAATTCATCGACTGATCTGGGCTCGTTTCCGACATCTAAAATGGCATCAGTGTCTCTTCCTACTGGAATACCTCCGTATTGTTTCAGTATATCCATCACACGAGCATCCATTTTTCCTTCGACCTCCTTCATCCCTGCTTCTACGATTTTTCTCTTCTCAGACATAGGCACAGCAGAGTGTTGGAGCGGTAGAGTCACTGGAAGTTTGCTGATTATGTCAGCTTTGACAAGGCCTTGTTGAGGGGTTTCAACAAACAGTAGAGTCATATCTTTTGAACCTTCCCCCTCAACTGCTTTTCCATTCTCTTTCTTCTATTCTTCAGCTGTTTTCTTCTTCTTCTCAACAGCTGCGTCCTTCTCTTTCTCAGCGGCTGACCCTTTTAACGTCTTTAGGTATTCCTCTTCCCCCTTTTTGGCATCATCAAAGGAGAGAGGAACCCCTGGAAACATGCCAGCAAGCATGAAATCTAGGCGACTGATAGCTGAGTTTTGCTTAGATTCTCTCGGAGTATGTTTGTTTCAAATTCTCGCGGGTGACTTTTGATTCGGCCGTCACCACTTCATTTTAGCCATAAGAAGGTGAACTTTTCATTCATATTCTCCTCTACGTGCGAAGTTCTTTTCGATGAAATTCTCACAAATAGCTCCATTTCAGGTGGTATGAGAGGCATGCATCCTATCAATATTTTCTTGCATTCTCTTCTTCATATCAAAGATTATCGGGCGCTCATCAAAGATCTTATTGTACAATTCCTTAAAGTATCGAACCTTTGTTCGAGCCGCATTGTACTCTGCTGCTGACACCATTCCCTTATCCGTACCACAATCCCTCTTAAATCTGCTGTGAGGGTGGCATCTCTATTGTCCAGTCGTATATCAAGTGAAGCTTGGTGCCGTTCAATCTTTTCAATCTCACTGAGTATTGTCTTGAATACCTCACGACCTCGGCCAAGAAATCACCTCGGTTTTCACCAAGGCGACCAAAAGATCGAAATAAAAATCTATGGGGACAATGGAATCGGTGGGAATGACTAGATCTGGTCGAACGTTGAAATGGCGCTATTCACGGGTTGTTTCTTCTTCAAGGTCGGGCAGCTCAATCTGGAAAAGAAAGGTTTGTTCAAACGTATCATCATGCATATATGGAATTGAGGATTCAGCTGTTCGTGCTTGTGATGATTCAGGTTGAGTCGTGCCTGTTGCAGCTTTGGGAGCCTACGCAGATGACTCGGTCTTAGCTGGGCCTTGGTGAGATGATTAGCCAGCTGACTGAGCCTCAACAGTCTTAACAACTTCGTCGGCCTCAGTAGATTCTGCTAAGTGAATTTGTTGTTCCTCAGCTGCACCATCAGCGTCATCGGAAGATGATGAGTCTTGAAGACTTGGCTCATCATCAAAATTGAACCTTTGACAAGTAGCCTTGAATTATGGCTTACTCGTACTTGGTAGAGCGCCCTCAGCTGAGTCTTTGTGATGTTCAGTTGGAGTATACTCAACTTCATCTGCAGATCCCAGGAAAGTTGTATCAGGATCATCCTGGCAGTCATGAAGAGCACTGATTTCCTCCTCTGAATCAGCAATTATGGTCTGAGGAATGCTCTTATCGCCTTGATTTTTACCTAGGGAAGTCTCAACCTCCCTTAGGCCTTCATTACCTCCTGCAGTCTCAACTGCAGCAGGGCCTTGTACAATCCCTTTGACAGGCGCAGCTGTCTTAGGGTCTTCTGCAGTGGCATCCACAGGAGTCTCAACTCCGTGGATTGCACTTTCATTGCCCAGAGTGTTAACTCCCGGGGCAGAACCATCTTGTGCCTCGACTGCATCAGCAGCGTCATCAGCCTGCAGAGCAGTTGGCACTTCAGCTGAGACAGACTCAACTATCCGAGCTTCTTCAATGACAACTTGTTGTGTTTCTTTTCTTGTTCATTCTCCACTTCGCCTCCTAGATTCATGGTGGGAGTCATCTCGAGCATCCTCCGACCTAGCCGCAATGTCCTTTGAGTGTTCACCATGGGGCGGTGGTAAGACACCTTCACAGGGTTGGCTCGACTTGGGTCCCCAAGTTCCCGGTTTCATCGCCATTTCCTTAGATCCGTCCTCCGAGTGAGCTGGGAAGTGGTTGCGGCAATGACAAAGGCAATCATCTGCACCACACCTAACGGATCAATCTCCACCGAGATTTGGAAGACTCTCCAGGTCCTTCCCTCACCAAGTTGCTCATGCATCATCCTGGATTCCCGCATGGCTTGCGTGCATTTCTATCTCCTCCGTTGCGGCGGCGGGATCCAAGCCCTCATCACTTCCCGGAAAGAACATCTATATGCGGATGAGTGTGATCACTGTTCCATGAGAAGAGGACGATGCTAGCTTTCTCACGTGCCTCTCTCGCTTCCTCACCGCTTCTTTCTTTTCGTTCGTTCTACTTCAGAATTTTCAGCATATTAATACAATTATCCTCATCAAGAGCTTGCAACACTGTATCAACTTCGAGAAACTTGAAGAGTTCCTCTTCCTCATCAATAAACTCTGGGTGATCAAACTGCACCCTAGAGTGACTCAACTTCCATTTTCTTCATTCTCGCAGACGATTTTGGATGTCTGGATACAGTGGATAGTACATCATTACATCATCATCATCATCCTCTCCCTGTTGCCCTTCCTTTTTAGGAATAGAAGGTAGCAAACTCTGTTGCTCTTCGTCCTCAACAGTGTCTGTCGCAGGTGGATGCACCGTCCTGTCGATAGGAGATTCTGCTGTCTCAGTTGCTTCTTGTTCCTCAGCTGTTTTGTCCACAGTTGGGTCTTCGATGTGCCTTTGCTGATCGACCTCAGCAGACTTGGCGGTTTCGTCAAAGCACTTCGAGATCGCACTTCTTAGCAATCTCAGAGATCTTTTCCAGTTGAGTGGCAAACTCAGCTGTCTTCTCAAGCTCTGAACGCCTGGTGAGTCTTCTCCTTCTCTTGGTTTTCACTAGAAGAATGTCTGGTTATACTTCCTCCGGTTCCTCGAGGGTAAAGGCCTTTGGAATTGCCTTAGAGGCACGCTTTCTCGCCTTGGCGATCCTCTTCTTCTTCATTCCCCGGAGAAGGTATTAAGGATTCCTTCTCCATCATGGGCTGCAGGGGCGGGAGACACGGCTGCAGGGGCAAGTGACTTACTGCAGGGGCAAAGCGGTTTTCTTCTTTCTTTGCAAGAGCAATAGCTTTTTTTCCAAAGAAGATGGGCACTTTCTTCTTCTGGAGGGGAGGCAACAATCTGCTTTCCTCAGGGTCGCTTGATTCCCCTCACCGGTATCCACTCTCTTGGCATAAGCTCTCTTCTGGGCTCCTCAGAGGTTTGATCGGAACATCTTCTTGTTGACATGGAACACCTTTCCATGTCAGAGTGGAACACCCTTCACCTCCATCAATCGGCCAACTACAAGGCCATAACCCAAGAATCCTCCGAGTGATCCATCGTCCTTGAAGGACTTGTTTCCAACATTCTGGCAGAGTCTGATGTATACAAACTCAGCACAGTTTACCTTCTTCTCCTCCATGATCGCAACCATGATGATCAGCTTGGTTTTGACAATTGAAAGCTTCCAAACTTTATGTCTACACATTTGGCTACGATATCCAAAGACTTATGATATTCTTCCTTCAACAGACTTCTTATCACCGTGTAAACCACCTTCGCAAAGACATTCAGTGTCCGCAACTTCCTTCCATGCAGCAGCCAAGTTTACATCAGCCTCAAATATCTCCGGCACTCCTTCCGACGCAGCAAATAATGCTCCGCTAGATCTGCAGCAGTGATTGTAAAATCCTTTTCATGAACAAGGGACTTGATGCCCTCGTCGTGAACCTCAGCATTCACGTAGAACTTGTAAGTCCAAGCGGCTACGATAATCTAGAGGGGGGTGAATAGATTATCTCCATCTTTTCGATTTTACCCTCTTTTTCGAACAAGACAAGCCAAGACAATAATAATGGTGCGGAATGTAAACAACACACGTCGATTTATAGAGGTTCAACCCACCTAAGGCCTAATCCTCTACCACCCCAGTATATCCGGGATGGATTTCAAAAAGAAAAAGAATGTTATTAATCACCAAAATTAATACAAACTCAACTTACAACACCTTGAAGAGCACCACACTCTTCTTCAACACCACCTTTGGAGATTACCACAATCTCCCTTTGAAGATTACCACAATCTTCCTTCAACGGCACCTTTGAAGATCACCACAATCTTCATTCTTGAAGAATACCAAATTCTCCAACACCTCAAGAGCACCACACTCTTGAAATACCTATCACCTAGATCACCCAAGTGTATTCTTACCACAAGAATACTCACAAGGATGTCTTGTGTTGAATGATGACCAAAAATCAAGATTACAACTCAATAATGAATATTACAATATGAGTGCAAAGTGTAATCAAGAATAGCCTACACCTCAAGGATGTGAAAGTGATAAGCTAGGCAAAATTACAACAAGAGTAATAACTATGAAGAACAAATATTTGCTTGAAGTGTATCTTGTTGTATTGTATCTCAATTGTTGTATTGGTTGCTCCAAAACTTACTCTATTTATAGGAGATGATTGATCAAGCATAGGCTCCTCTTGGGGAATGAAAATCTACAGAAAATTACAATTAAAATCAAGAATATAGCTGTTAGAAATCAATCCCACATTTTAAGAAAATGTTGTCTCATTGTCAAACGTTCGATTTTTTTTGTCAAAAGATAGGGCGACCGGTCGTGCACTGATAAGAGAAAAGAAAAGAACACAACACATTTACAAGGGGTGACCAGTCGACCTATACCTCGACCGGTCGACCATCACTCCAACCGGTCCCCTTCATGGGTTTTAGGAGAAAAACAAGTTCTGTTTCAATAAAACGTTCAGGTACTGGTCGACGTCACCGGTCGACGCCCTGGTTGACCGGTCGACCTGACCAATTTCAAGTCCGTCTCATTTTTGTTTCAAAATCCATCTTCAGGTACGGGTTGCCCTATACGGCAATCAGTTGACCTCGAGACAGAAATGTTGTCCAATTTTTGTCGAAAATAAAACACAAGAAATACTCCGAAAATTTAGTAAAAACATTTCAAACCAATCGGGAGTATTTAGACAACATATAGGAACCTTGTTTTGAAGTAAAAACTTGTAAACCTAAAATCATTAAAAGTGTTGTCCAATTTTATCTGAAATAAAACTAGAAGAAATACTCCGGAAAATATTAAAACCATTTTAAATCATTTAGGAGTATTTGGACAACAATTAAAAACATTGTTTTGGTGTAAGAATAAAATCATCAAAATTAAGATAAAAACATGTATCAAACAATCTCCCCCGCGATGATTACAAAACCAAAACAATTTTTAGAAATATTGGGAGGACAATTTTAAAAACGATTTTCCGATAAAAACATCTAACCGCTTTAGAAGCAACTAAAATTTCCAAAAGGTGCATAAGCAACCAAGTTAGGGAGTAAAAATATTCAATAATAAGCACAAGCTCCCCTATCAACAAGCACAATAAGAATAATGAAAAACAATTAACCATAAGCCAAAAGCTTAGCTTTTACATATTGTTCAAGAGCTTATAAGCTCCCCCCTTGTCAACAAAGCATCATTAGACAAGTATATAAGTCCATCAAGCAACAATTGGACTAAAAATAATTCCTTATGGCTTTTAAGAGCCATAGCTTATAGCTTTTATAACAAGCTTTTATTAGCTTTTTGAGCTAATGAGCCAATTTTCCTGTTTCTCCCCTTTGGAATCATCAAAAAGAATGTTAGGATGATAAAAACATCATACAAGTATATCAAAGTGCGCCAACAATACGATTTATCAACCATTGAAAGAATTAAGCTTAAATTCCAAGGAAAATGGGAGAAATGTATCATGAAGAGTTCATATGTTCGTTTTAGTTGCAAACATGATCTCAATAAGATTTTAAGAAATTTGAAAATAGGAGAATCATGTAGGTGATTA